>JAEHOE010000163.1:0-256930 GCA_016858145.1 Edaphochlamys debaryana
CGGCCATTGCCAGACCCGAGCACGAAGGACCGTCGGGGTGGCGCGGGGGTCACACCCACCGCGGTCCGCCCAGCCAGGAAGGCCAGGGACGGGTGCAGGGGGCGTGCAGAGAACAGCACAGACCGATCGGACCAGCTCCTGGGTCCGACCAGTTGCCGTGCAGTGGCCGTGTACTGAGCGGGACGGACCGTGGTGCAGAGGAGTAACTGGGCGGACCTGTTTTGGGCAACTGAACAGCCATCGTCCGACCCGTAGGACTCACCAGTGGACCGACCAGTGTCCTCGCCACAGCTCTGAAGCGCGCAAGGCTTTCCAAATGAGGTTTTGTTGCGAACTACTCTGGCTGTGGTCGGGTCGGCGAGCAACAGGGGTGTCTGTGCGGTGCAGCTCGGGTGCACCTCGCGTCCATGACCTTGATGGCGCGGCCTGTGCCGATCGCGGGTCTGCCGCGCAGCTACAAAGGGTTGCAACGCCACACCACAATCATACAGCAGAACACAAAGCCGCAGCTCGTTAGGCGAGCGCGCTACGTGTCTACTGTTTCTTACACAGTTTCGGCAATACCGTCCAAGAGCCACTGTGCCCCGCTTACCGAGCACCAACTCCAAACTTGTGGCCGACGCAATGTCGCAACCTCGAGACTCCGTGTGTGGGCGTCGCGCTCTTGGCGTCGCCGTGCTCCTCGTCGCACTTGCGTGCAGCCCCATCGGGGCGGCCGGGGCACGCCGAGGCGTCGGCGCCGCTGCTTTCAAGCAGCAACAGTCTAGTGACATCGCTCTCGGCGATGAGGGCTTCTCTGGATACTTCGGGCGCAAGCTGCAGCAGAGCTGCCAGTACAACTGCACCAAGTGAGCACTCCGCTGGCCTCGGGGGGGCCGGACGGAGAGAGGAAGCGGTGGCAGGATAGATGGCGGTGGCATCCCGTTTAGACGGCACAAGGGTCTCTGGGTCGATTGGAGACGGGTGTTGCTTGGCAGAGCCCCGTTCGGCACTTTGCAGCCCAGGGTTCACGCGCGTTGCTCCCCCCCCCCCGCCCGCCGCCCCGCCCCGCCCCTCCTCCCCAGGCTTAACAGCTGCATGAGCAACACGTGCTCGTACTACAACTCGACGCACATCTACGTGCTCGTCTCCGTGGGCTCCTGCAAGCCCGGGAATGTCTCGTGAGTCCTTCTCTTTGCGGGGGGGGACGTGCTGTGCATGGGTGGGCCCGGCGCTAGCTCTTCATCATATGCTGCACACGAGGCGGGGCCACCGGCTTACCCCTCCATCCTGACCGGTTCGATGGTCCCCCTCCGCCCCTCAGGTGGTTCTGCTGCCGCCAGGCGGCCCCCATCTGCAGTCTGGACACCAGCTCCTGCCCGGGCAACGTTGCCGGCAACACCTGCAACGACCTGACCACGGTCGGGTACTTCATCCAGATCGGAGTCAGCAGCTTCTCGGCCCAGGCAAGTGCTGGGGTGTCTGCGCATGCAATGATGGCAGACAACGTTGCTGTGCAGTCAGATGTCAACCCGTGTTCCCCTGTCAACCTTGTTCGTCCTCACCGTTTTCACCCTTCTGTGTATCTGCAGCTCCACGACGGCCCCCTGCGCGGAAACAACTCTTGCGCCGCTGACGGCTCGTGCTGCGCGGGTGGCCAGAACAGCTGCGGCGGGACCGGCTCAGTTTGTGACATCACCATAAACATTGACAACTATGTGGCTTGCTCGAAAGCACCACCGCCGCCCAGCCCACCCCCGCCCCCGCCGCCTAGCCCCCCGCCTCCTCCGCCGCCCCGCCCACCCCCGCCCCCGCCCCCTAGCCCCCCGCCTCCACCGCCTCCCAGCCCCCCGCCGCCCCCGCCTCCTAGCCCCCCGCCGCCGCCGCCGCCCCAGCCCCCCTCCTCCTCCGCCGCCCAGCCCCCCGCCGCCTCCGCCGCCCAGCCCCCCACCGCCAGCCCCCCGCCGCCCCCTCCGCCCAGCCCCCCGCCGCCGCCGCCTCCCAGCCCCCCTCCTCCGCCGCCTCCCAGCCCCCCGCCTCCTCCTCCTCCCAGCCCCCCTCCTCCCCCTCCTCCCCCACCGCCCAGCCCCCCGCCCCCCCCTCCGCCCAGCCCCCCCGCCGGCCGCCGCCTCCAGCCCCCCCCCGCCTCCCCCTCCTCCCCCACCGCCAAGCCCCCCTCCTCCCCCGCCCTCCTAGCCCCCCTCCTCCCCCTCCTCCTAGCCCCCCCGCCTCCTCCGCCGCCCAGCCCTCCCCCACCGCCGCCCCACCTCCGCCGCCCAGCCCCCCTCCTCCCCCACCGCCACGCCCCCCTCCTCCCCCGCCTCCTAGCCCCCCTCCTCCCCCTCCTCCTAGCCCCCCGCCTCCTCCGCCGCCCAGCCCTCCCCCACCCGCCGCCCCCACCTCCGCCGCCCAGCCCCCCTCCTCCCCCACCGCCACGCCCCCCTCCTCCCCCGCCTCCTAGCCCCCCTCCTCCTAGCCCCCCGCCTCCTCCGCCGCCAGCCCTCCCCCACCGCCGCCCCCACCTCCGCCGCCAGCCCCCCTCCTCCTCCGCCTCCCAGCCCTCCGCCTCCCCCGCCGCCCAGCCCCCCGCCGCCCCCGCCTCCTAGCCCCCCGCCTCCTCCGCCACCCAGCCCTCCCCCACCGCCTCCCCCACCTCCGCCGCCCAGCCCCCCGCCTCCTCCGCCGCCCAGCCCCCCGCCTCCTCCGCCGCCCAGCCCCCCGCCTCCCCCGCCTCCCCCGCCACCCAGCCCCCCGCCTCCACCGCCACCCAGCCCCCCGCCTCCACCGCCGCCCAGCCCCCCGCCTCCTCCGCCGCCCAGCCCCCCGCCGCCTCCGCCGCCCAGCCCCCCGCCGCCCCCGCCGCCCAGCCCCCCGCCGCCTCCGCCGCCCAGCCCTCCCCCTCCTCCACCCCCGCCTCCTCCCCCTAGCCCTCCGCCTCCTCCGCCGCCCAGCCCTCCCCCACCGCCGCCCCCACCTCCGCCGCCCAGCCCCCCTCCTCCTCCGCCTCCCAGCCCTCCGCCGCCCCCTCCGCCCAGCCCCCCGCCGCCGCCGCCTCCCAGCCCCCCTCCTCCGCCGCCTCCCAGCCCCCCGCCTCCTCCTCCTCCCAGCCCCCTCCTCCCCCTCCTCCCCCACCGCCCAGCCCCCCGCCCCCCCCTCCGCCCAGCCCCCCGCCGCCGCCGCCTCCCAGCCCCCCGCCTCCCCCTCCTCCCCCCACCGCCAAGCCCCCCTCCTCCCCCGCCTCCTAGCCCCCCTCCTCCCCTCCTCCTAGCCCCCCGCCTCCTCCGCCGCCCAGCCCTCCCCCACCGCCGCCCCCACCTCCGCCGCCCAGCCCCCCTCCTCCCCCACCGCCACGCCCCCCTCCTCCCCCGCCTCCTAGCCCCCCTCCTCCCCCTCCTCCTAGCCCCCCGCCTCCTCCGCCGCCCAGCCCTCCCCCACCGCCGCCCCCACCTCCGCCGCCCAGCCCCCCTCCTCCCCCACCGCCACGCCCCCCTCCTCCCCCCGCCTCCTAGCCCCCCTCCTCCTAGCCCCCCGCCTCCTCCGCCGCCCAGCCCTCCCCCACCGCCGCCCCCACCTCCGCCGCCCAGCCCCCCTCCCTCCTCCGCCTCCCAGCCCTCCGCCTCCTCCGCCGCCCAGCCCCCCGCCGCCCCCGCCTCCTAGCCCCCCGCCTCCTCCGCCACCCAGCCCTCCCCCACCGCCTCCCCCACCTCCGCCGCCCAGCCCCCCCGCCTCCTCCGCCGCCCAGCCCCCCGCCTCCCCCGCCTCCCCCGCCACCCAGCCCCCCGCCTCCACCGCCACCCAGCCCCCCGCCTCCACCGCCGCCCAGCCCCCCGCCTCCTCCGCCGCCCAGCCCCCGCCGCCTCCGCCGCCCAGCCCCCCGCCGCCCCCGCCGCCCAGCCCCCCGCCGCCTCCGCCGCCCAGCCCTCCCCCCTCCTCCACCCCCGCCTCCTCCCCCTAGCCCTCCGCCTCCTCCGCCGCCCAGCCCTCCCCCACGCCGCCCCCACCTCCGCCGCCCAGCCCCCCTCCTCCTCCGCCTCCCAGCCCTCCGCCTCCTCCGCCGCCCAGCCCCCCGCCGCCCCCGCCTTCTAGCCCCCCGCCTCCTCCGCCACCCAGCCCTCCCCCACCGCCTCCCCCACCTCCGCCGCCCAGCCCCCCGCCTCCTCCGCCGCCCAGCCCCCCGCCTCCCCCGCCTCCCCCGCCACCCAGCCCCCCGCCTCCACCGCCACCCAGCCCCCCGCCTCCACCGCCGCCCAGCCCCCCGCCTCCTCCGCCGCCCAGCCCCCCGCCGCCTCCGCCGCCCAGCCCCCCGCCGCCCCCGCCGCCCAGCCCCCCGCCGCCTCCGCCGCCCAGCCCTCCCCCTCCTCCACCCCCCGCCTCCTCCCCCTAGCCCTCCGCCCCCAAGCCCCCCTCCGCCTCCCCCCCCTCCCCCGCCACCATCGCCTCCCCCTCCCAGCCCTCCTCCTCCCCCGCCTCCTCCTCCGCCGCCCAGCCCTCCCCCGCCCAGCCCCCCTCCGCCCCCGCCGCCTCCCCCCCCGCCCAGCCCTCCTCCCCCTCCTCCCCCGAGCCCCCCTCCCCCGCCGCCGCCCCCCTCTCCCGCCCAGCCTCCCACCGCCTTTTGCCCCTGTCACCCCCAACATCGCCTCGCCTCCCCTCGCACCCCCGCCGCCGCCCTGCGGCAACGACACCATCTGGGCCGCCCCCCGCACCCCCGGTGAGGCGCCCCCCGCCACCAACACCACCGCCTACAAGTTCACCACCTCTGCCCCCGCGCTTGTGGCGCTGTCCGCTCCCAACGTCTTCACCTGGCAGCCGATTCAGAAGATAGTCCCCTCGGAGATCAAGTGAGGAGCAAACCATCTTTGGGAGCAAAAGGGTCGTCGCTATGCGTCACCTCACAACACATGTCGTTCGTGTGCAGCCCTGATGCCGTACATGTATTCCTGTTACTGACGCTCGTGCGCCATGTGTGGCCGCAGGTGGGGCGGCTACTTCACGATCCCCCCGCCGCCCGTCACCACGGCCCAAACCACCTACACCACCGTCACGCCCGTAATCGCCAACAACCCAGTCTTTGGCTGCGCCGGATGCGCCAAGAACGACCCCCGCAGGGGCTGGGACGTCGGAGCCATCGTGCTGCAAGTGTGAGTGGATGGTGTGCAAGAGCAGTGTACGGCCCTGCTTGGCTTGCTATCCCTCGTCCGATGCATGTCCCCCCCGACTGACCCCAACTCCCTCCCTTGCGCGCTCTCCTCTTCACAGTCGTGCGGTCAACAGCTCTTACTACCTCGCCTCGTGCTCCATGGCCATCAGCAACAACCCCAACAAGACCGTTGTGGTGGACTCGGGCCACCTCTACTCGAGCTTCGCGCCCCTCACCACCTTCGCCCCCGGCCAGGTGAGCAGCAGACGCACTGTGCAATGGCCCTCACTCTGCAACGCATCCAGCCCGGCGGCGTAACACGCTGCTGTTCCATTCGCCCTGTCTTCCTCGCCCGTCCGTACCAGCCTGACTCCTTCCCGCCCTTCCCCTCCCGCCCTCAGTTCCCTGTGGCCACCACGACCGGCATCCCGCCCGGCTCTGAGGGCACCACGGTGACCATGTCCCAGAAGGTGGGCGGCACCAAGCCCTCGTCCAACCCCCTCATCTACCTGGCCTGCCACTTCAGCGTCTCGGCCTGCTGATCATGAAAGATCGTACGGCAGATAGATAGGGTACTATGGCATCGGCATGCCTTGGTCAATTGTGCAAGTTCCAGAGCGTGACACGCACAATCTAGGCGCAGGGATTGTCGACTTAAGAGTGTGCATTAGGCTAGGTGGGGTCTTTCAAGGCCCGCCGCTTGATTGTTTGCTGTGATGATAGGCTTGTACATCTTTCTACGTGTCTCCACGTCTGGGAAGCATTACTCGATCACTCAATGTTGAGCTCGGCAAGTAGGAGGGCAATCGTGGTAGGGCGCATCCCAGCCAATGTCTGGTGTAGCATTCGTACATAGATAGCATGGAAAGGACCAGAGACGGAGGGTGGTCCCTCGCTTGGATATTTAACCGTCTGGCCTGCGATGGCGAGAGATTGGGGCCTGAGGCCGCATAACAAGAGGCCTCATGTAAGGTATACGAGATGGATGATAGACGACGAGGAATGGTTGCATGCGCGTACCCTCGCGTACCGCTATATACTGCCATGCAGCCAGCTATTGCTGACGTTGCATGTACCCGCGTTCAACACCCCTCCGCCTCCAATTTGTACCCCTCAGCAATGCCATTGCCCCCAGCGGGGCCACCTGATGCCACCCCGTCTTGGGGGGAGGGAATGGGGTACTTGGCTCGCAGGGGCCGTGCAGCGCAGGCCGGGATGATTAACGGGGATGCAGCTGAACGCAACTAGGCTGTGCACAACGCGACAGACTGAGAGGCAGGGCATCACCGAGTAACCGCGCGGGTGCGTGGATCCGGCGACCCGGGGACGGCATGTCGGCAAGTCGCACTATCGCGGCTTTTCGGTAACCCTCCATTGCACGCAGTAGCCATTCATAGATTGAACTCAGAAAGCGCGGCTGCTGCGCGCTGCAAAAGCGACTGGAGAAGCTCCTCGCCATGGTTCAAAGGCCAGTGGGGAGTCATGGAGCTGCGCACAAATTTCCGAATCATGCCAATCTCACAATGCCACACGTCAAGCTTGCTTGTCTCTATCGTATGTGGTTGAGAGCAGGGAAATCGACCAGGCGCGAACTCAACATGTGGGGAAGGCAGCAGTCGCATTACCTCGCAACCATAGCGCGAGTAGCACTTAGGGCATTCGTTTCGACAGGTACCCAACACTTATGAGCGAGGTGGTTCCGACAAGTTTGCGCACGGCTTTTGCGACATGTCGACTTCGGTCAAACCTCGCAGACCAAGCCCGGACAGAGCGCGATGCTGCTATATACTTTTCAGCAACTCAGAGTCGGAGCATCAGTACTGCAACACTTTGTCGCGGGTCCACGTGGAGTTGTGTTTCGCCCCGCGTCCATCCTCCGCCCCCTGCCCCCCCGGAGCTTGGGTGGGAGGCTTCGGACGGCCTCGGGCGGTTTTGGAAGGCTTCGACTTGCCGCCTGGTAAGGTGACATCGCTCTCGGCTCGCAAGAGCAGGGATGCGGGTGGTCGCCGACCAGTGCACTTGTTGCATTGCTGGCCTTGCTTTTCGCGTAACTCGTCTCCCGTGTCTCCTTTTCCCCCCCAGCTTTGCTTGGAGCGCGCCGCACGGCCCGCGCTTTGCACCGTGCCTGCACGCATATACCGCTGCCCAGCCAATATAGGGCTCAGCCCGTATTGCCAGCTTCGAGGAAGCTGGCACCCATCTTGTTTACACAAGCGAGCCAGCTGAAACAGGCAGGATGTGATGATTACAGGCAGGCGCGACACCTACGTACCGTACTGGGTGTGCCATCTGCACACTGACAGACCGGACTTAGGCCTGTGGGCCAAGCCCTTGATGTTCCGCTCCTGTAGGGGCGTGGGCGCTGTCTTGTCCGCCGGACCTTGAGGCACGCGAAAGGAGCAGACCCGGGCTGGGCGCCACTTCATCAACTGCCCTGAACGTCGGTGCGTAGTACCCTGCCTCCTGCTGAAGTGTGCATGTGCACCTCGGCTCCGGGCTGCGGGGTCGGCGGCGGCCCCGCCGCTCGTGCCCTTGGTTGCTACGCTCCTTTCGTGCGTTCCCTCACCCTCACGGATGCCACTCTCCCCAACCACTCCCTCACAGCTGGCTGCATGCATGATGGCGTGCACCCCGAGGTGCGGGTTTGGTTCCTCACAAACATCAGCGCTAGGACTGACCCCGTTACCACGCAACCTCGGCTTTAAAGTCTTCAGCATCACATGTGCACACCTAGCACACCAAGGCCGACATATATGTACATGCACGGTGCCGTGCGAGGCACACGGGATGGGGCAGAGGGGCTCTGACAAGCTGGCGCCAAGTGACGATGCATTGACACCGGCTCGGATGGCATTCGCGTGCACCCCCTCGCTAACATACACAGCTCCATCCTCTAGCTCACATGGTCGCTCGCCGATAGTAAGGTCCGTCGCCACATGGAGTAGTGTTCTTCCTTCCACGGTACCGGTACACCCCCCGTACAGAGCTTCATGAGCTCCTCCCCAAGTGCGTGACACTTGACACCGACTGAATGAAGTGATGCAGCGTGAGATCCCTCACATGCCCTTGTGCGGCGTCCCGGTGTCCTCGTCCGCCTGGATGTTGGCTGCCACGCCATCAGAGCCGGCTGCGTGTGGCAGGGAGGGGCAGGGGCCGGGGTAGGAAAACGGCAGTGGGGATGGCGGGGCACGTGTCCGGGCGGGGAGCATGCTTGTGTGGAGGTGCGACAGCGGAGCTCACAAGCAAGGAGGTGCGGAGCTGTTGCTGGGGCGCTCGTGTTGCACGCATGCATGCTAGCATCGATACAAGAAGAAAAATTCCTGCTGACTGCACGAATGACTCACAGTGGTTTGACGAGTCCCCCTTGTACTGCTTCCCATCTGTACGGCACGGGGTTGACAACCGATGCCAGGGAAAGGGGAGGGGCACGTCTAAGGTTCTTGCTCTGATGGGGATCACCTAACAGAACGCATACCATATGCAGCCTGCGGCGGATGCGAGACCGTAGCAGCCGTACGGAGCTATCGGCAACTCCGAGTCGAGAAGAGTCTTCTCGAGTGCTTGCATGGAGCGACCCAGGCACCAGGACCCCCCGTATGGGTCCTCACTCTTGATGGATGCGTAATTGATGACGTCAAGCCCCGCCAGCTCCTCCTCGGTGGACACGCGCAGCATGCCGGCCTGTACGGATGCCGTACAGTCTTAGTTGTGGGGGGGATAGTAACAAAGCGGGCGTGTGCAGTCGGCGTACAGTGGGCCCGTTTGAGTCCTCCCCCGCCCGCACCCGCCGCCCCTGGCCAGGAGGGCCTCATGACCTGTCACACACACGCCCTCACCCCTCGCTCCCTGCCCCCCAAACCCCCCTCAAACTCAAGCCCCCACCCCCCAAGTCCCCACCCCCTCCCTGCCCCTCCCCACCCTGCCCCCCTCCCCACCCCTCCCCGCCCCACCTTGTGCACGATGAAGAAAAATACACCCACCAGCGCCCCCACCCACGCCGTGATGACCAGCACCTCAATGAACTGTGACAGCAGCACCTGCGTACGGCACATACAGCACAGCAAGGCACGGGCTGTCGTACACAGCAGCTTGTGAGGCGGCTCTGGTTTTGGGTCATCGACCGGTCGCGAGTCACGCCGTGCAAGGGTCTGGGACGCAGGTGTGCCTCCATCAAAGCGCCCCGCCGTCCAATGCTTTGGCTCCAATCCCTTGACACGGCACCCAGGCTATGGGATACTACTGCTACCCTACTACCACTGCTACTGCTACTACTACTGCAACGGATGGATCTTCCCAGCGGACTGCCTCCCGCCGCAAGCCACGCGCCTGCGCATGTCCGCCGTACAAGATGCCTGGGGCAGGGGACGTGGGGGAGGGGGGTGGGGGCGAGGTTGTTGCGGGGCGTACATCGGGCCTTACTAGGCAGTAGGCAGGCGAGCCCTTTCTCCTAGCGGGTACTCGAAGCCGCGGGGGGACGTTGTCGGCCAGGTCGCGGAAAGCAAGGTCTGTGCCTGGCGTGCGTGGCGCGGCCATGCTTGCCGTGGACTGCAACCCGCCATGACATCCCCTCCCCTCCCCTCTCGTGCCCCTTCCCTTCCCCCTCGCCTCACCGTAGCGGTGGCCCTCGTCCACGGTGGATCCGAATCCGTAACTGCCGTACGCCTGCGTGCGTATGGCCGGGTATCCAAGCAGCATAAGGGAAGCAAGCGGTCCGTGAGGGCGCTCTCCTGTCCCGCTTACCCCCTTGTCCCTCCCTCCCCCTCCCTCCCCCTCCTCCCCTCCCTCCCCCTCCCTCCCCCCTCCCTCCCCCCTCCCTCCCCCTCCCTCCCCCTCCCCTCCCTCCCTCCTCCCTCCCTCCCCCTCCCTCCCCTCCCTCCCCTCCCTCCCCCTCCCTCCCCCTCCTCCCCCCCCTCCCCCTCCTCTCCCCCTCCCTCCCCCTCCCTCCCCCCCTCCCCTCCTCCCCTCCCTCCCCCTCCCTCCCCCTCCCTCCCCCTCCCTCCCTCCCTCCCTCCCTCCCCCTCCCTCCCCCTCCCTCCCCTCCCTCCCCCTCCCTCCCCTCCCTCCCCCTCCCTCCCCCTCCCTCTCCCTCCCTCTCCCCGCCCTCCCCCTCCCTCCCCCTTCCCTCCCCCCTCCCTCCCCTCCCTCCCCCTCCTCCCCCTCCTCCCCCTCCTCCCCCTCCCTCCCCCTCCCTCCCCCTCCCTCCCCCTCCCTCTCCTCCCTCCTCTCCTCCCTCCCCCTCCCTCCCCCTCCCTCCCCCTCCCTCCCCCTCCCTCCCCCTCCCTCCCCCTCCCTCCCCCTCCCTCCCCCTCCCCTCCCCCTCCCCCCCTCCCTCCCCCTCCCTCCCCCTCCCTCCCCCCTCCCTCCCCCCTCCCTTACCCCCCCCCTCCCCCCTCCCCCACCTGCTCCACGTAGTCCCCCTTGGCCAGCAGGCCGGGCAGCAGCACGCCCCACGCCCCCACCACCCCGTGCAGCGGGAAGGCGGAGACGGGGTCGTCCACCTGCGGGGGGGCGGGGGGGCGACGGAAGGGGGGAGGGCATGTCACAAGTAGGGAGGTGTGGCCTCGCTCACGTCACGTCAGAGAGTCACGCGGTAAGAGCGAGCCACTCAGCCGCGGTCCAGCATGTGCATGTGCAGCCATACTTGCGCCTTCATCCCGAGCCCGCCCCACCTTGGCCACGTGCAGGGTGAGGTAGTCTGCCCCGCAGAACACCAGTGCGCCCACCGCCCCCGCGATGATGGCGGCCCAGGGCTCGATGACGGCGCAGCCCGCGGTGACGGCCACCAGCCCTGCCAGGATGCCGTTGCACACCGCCACCACGTCCCAGGCCTGACACGTGACAGGGGGGGAGGGGAGGGGGCATGGCGGGGAGGTACCAGGGATGAGAGGCACGAGGGAAGGGAGGCACGAGATGTTGGTGAGGTTGGTGAGAGGTTCATGGAGACCGCGCCGTCCCACCCACCCGGGTCCGCAGCCACTTCCACACGAGCATGGTGAAGCCGCCGGCGCCGCCGCCTAGTGCCGTACAAACGGCCACACGTGACACGATCTCAGCGGCCACGCGGGAGCCGATGACCAGGTTGGAGCCGCTGCGAGGCAGGCGGGCGGTTGGGACGGTTGGAACGGTTGAGACCGTTTGCGGTTTTGCCGCGGTAAGTGTGATTTGCTGGGCCCCGCTGATTTTGCCGCCAACGGGCTTCCGACAGTATCTCGTCTGCTCCGCCCCGAGGAGGGCCGCCCCGACTCTTCCCTCCCTCCCAGCCGCACTCACGGGTTGAATCCGAACCACCCGAACCTGCTCGGGCAAGGAAGAAGTCTGGGTTAACGAGCTGAGAGCATGTACGTCTGCGAACCAGCTGTGAACCACGCCCGCCCCAGCTCGCCAGGTCGTCACAGGAAGCACGGCAGGCCGAGGTAAACCTGCCCCCAAGCAACCACGCACCACAGCAGGAAGGTCCCCATGACCACCAGTACGGCAGAGTGGCCCTTCATCTCGTTGACTGCGCCGTTGGACTCGAAGCGGCCCACGCGGGGCCCAATGATGGCGGCGCCGCACAGCGCGGCGATGCCGCCTGGCATTAGTCAGACACATGACAATGGGGGTGGAGTTTGGGGGGTAAGGGGGTGTTCACGTGTGACGGGGTGTTTTCGGGTGTCGGGTCCAATCCCGGGCGAACCCGGGTGCACAAGTGAACATGTGAAGGGGCGGGAAGGAAAGGGGAGGCACGGAGGGGAGGGCAGTACGCATGCTCACCGCGCACCTCAACCGTCCACCCCACCTCGAGACCCCACCCCCACCCCGCCCACCCGTCATGTGGACCACGCCGCTGCCCGCAAAGTCGATGGCCCCGGTCTTGAGGATCTTGGCGTAGCCCCCGTCGGACCTGGCAGCAGGCGGAGGTAGAGGTAGGGAAGGTCAGGGGTGGGGGGGGTAGAGGAGGAGGGTCTCAACACGTGAGGTTGGGCACGCAGGGATTTGGGCCAAGAGTCATCAGGCCTAGCAGGGCTAGGCAGATGAGCCGTATGTGCGTTTCCGATACAGCAGGGTGCCAATTCCTAGCATTACTCCTTGCCGAGCCGAGCCCCATTCCCGTTAATCATCTCATGCCAGTGCCCTCTCTATTTCCGACCCCCAAGCCCGGGGGCCTCACGTGTTGAATGCCGAGAGCCAGCCGTCGGAGGCCCTGCGGAACGGGGGTTGGGATGGGATGGGGGCAGATACTTGGATCCCGTTCGAGTTGGTTAAATCACGGGGGCCAGCACCGCGAGTGCGTGCATGGTCCTGAGAAGTAAGCACCGTACTACTGGAACTGCGGTACTGCTTCATGCAGACCCCGGCTCCGCGCCAGTGATCCCGTGTACGACATATCAGCTGGTGACTGCCGTACCCACCAGACCCAATGTACGACCACGGGGTAGACGAAGGACGAGAGGAAGAATGCGTAGGCCACGTAGGCTCCGAAGGTGCAGCGCTCCGCCACCGCCCCGGACACAATGGTGGTGGCGGCCGCGCAGAAGGACCTGTGGGAGCGAGCGGAAAGACGCGGGTCCAGAGTTGTGAACGCCGTGTTCCGATGTGAAATCGAAATGTGGATACCTGAAGCCTGAACCTATGAAGCACTCTTTCCACGGCGCGTCCTAGCAGTCCCTAGCCTCCCCCCCCCCCGCCCCCGTACCCCACCCACCATTGGAAGAAGAACTGCTGCCAGCCAGCCCCCGCGAAGTTGCCGTCCGCTGCAAAGGACTGCTCCGTGGTGTAGCTGACAGGAGGGGAGGGCAGGAGGGAGGGAGGAGGAAGGGAGGAGGACGAGGAGAGCGGTGAGGGGTGCGTAGAGGCATTGTCAAGAGGGGAGAGGGGAAAAGGGCCTGAGTCGGCTGAGTCGGTTGAGTCGGTTTGGAAGTTGGATTACCAGGCGCCGGGGCAATGAGGCATGCGTCTCACAGCTCTGCCCCCGGGTCCCTCCCAACAAGATCACCTGAGCGCAAAGTTCCAGTTGCCGATGAAGCCTGGGGCCGGGGCGAGGGGGTGAGAAGCAAGGCCAAGGTGAAGGGCGAAGATTGCTGTCACGACCGAGGAGGAGTCTGAGCCGTAAGCTTCCGTAATCGTAAGGGGAGGGAGGCAGCCTGGCGTGACCTTGGTGACGCATTGTTGCGGGGGGTGCGGGGGGGGGGGGGGCGTGCGGGGGGAGGGGCTCCCCTCTCATGAGCCTGCTACCGAGTGGTCGAGAAGGAGGACTAGGAAGGACGTCAGCGCTGGCAGGGGTGACCCCGAGCGCTGGGGGTGACAGACGGTGCGAGTCGGGTGGGGGGGGCGTGCAAGGTGTGGGTGTTTGGGTGCGAGACGTCGCAGGCTGACCTTATTCGCACGCACATACCGTTTGCATCCGTTCCGGGCTTGCGGCCGTAAGCGAACGCGTAGCTGCAACAATTGTTATGGGGAACGGGATGGGTGTCAGGGGGACAACATCCTGACCCCGACGCAAGCGGGCTCTGCTGGCCATGGTGCTTCCCATTGATGACTCACCCGAAGAGGTAAAAGCCAATGGCACCCACGCACGCGTCCAGGATGTTCTGCGGGCGATGCCGCGTCGAAACCAAATGTAACGCAGGGTGGTTGGCAGTCAGCTTCATCACCCGCCTGATGGAGACAAGGTGCAACGACGAGCGCTTCGTACCTTGAGCAGGATGTTCATACCTGCGGACGCAGCGCCAACGCAGAAGAGCCTTGAGTTAGAGGATCGCCCTCAGGACAGCTCCTGACACTCGAGTGCCGCGCCCCTGATACTCACAGTTTTTGGACCGAATGCTACCAGCGCAGAGCTGCAAGTGCGGCGAATTCCGGGCGAACGTGGCGAGAGCCGGAGGAAGCGAAGGATGGTTCACGCACGGCGTTCGAGCGACGCACTCAATCATTTGCCGCATAATGTGCACTCACCACTGCAAAGCCTGCGTGCAAAAGGGAACAGCGGGACGTCAAGGCGGGCAGCAAGACAGACCATCAACGGCGTGCTTAAGGCGCGACTGCAGCCGCAATAGCCGAGAGAGCAGCTCACCAAGCTGCATAACGAAGACCAAGTAGCCGCTGAGGGTTCGGGAGGGGCAGGAACGGGCGAGCCGGTCGAACGACTCATGGAATTCAGGCCAACGCGTACCCGGGACAAGGAACGCTGGAGTCGCTCAAGCCCTCGCTGCCCCCCCATACATACCTGAAGAGTAGAAACGCCGTGTCCAGGCCAACAACCGCGCCCGCGCCAACGTCCACACTCGCCAACAGGTACATGTTCACGCAGTCCTGGACGCTCTTGCAACCCTCGTTGCAAAGCGAAGTGATGGTGTCCTCGCCAAGGCCATAGTCAAGGAGGCCCTGCTGCGTCTCGACGCTGCAGTCGCCTATGGCGCTACTCGGGAAAGCCATCGTTATGGCAGAGCGAGGGCGCGTCTTGAAGAGGTCAACGTCTTTGTGCCGTTGAAGCAACTGCTGCGCACGTGCGGCGGGTAAAAAGTAGAACGCATTTGCGGGTGCCGTATATGCTCGGCCTTTCAATCGAACTCAGGCGCGTCTGCCTCAGGACGCGGCCTCAGGCACCACCAGCGTGCGTGGTGTGATGGGTTGTACGCAGTGAGAGGGCTCTGCGCGGGGCTGCGAGACCAGCGCAGCGCGGGCAGGAAGTCGAAGCCCCGGCGGGTGCCCAGGAAGCGCGTTTCGGTGCCGTTCCAGTGCTCATACCCATTTCTGCAAGAGGAGGTGATGCTCCCATCACCACTGCGATGCTGGGCAGGTAGGTAGGACAGTCCAAACTCGCTCCCATCCATCCACACAGGACGGGACCTCGCGCTCCATCTCGCTTCCATTCAAGCACAAAGCTGCCTTGATGCCGTCGATTGCAGCTGAACCTGCGTGAGGCACGCTGGGACACTCGTGCCGGATGCACAAACGCAGCTTGCGGGATTTGTTCACAGCCCACTGCACTGTCACCCCTTCACTGCTTCTGCAATCAATACGCCCTGCTATTAAGTCAGTTTATGCCTCTACCTTAAAGTGTCCAATCGACCGACCATGGTGCCCTAGTTGCGCGAGTTGAGCGAAAGCTGGTTTGGACCTGTCGGCATGCATGCGCTGCGCTTTACGCCCACGACGGAGTAGCGGGCCCCGTGGAAGCGCGTGAGGGTCACCTCCCGTCGCGGAGCCATGCGGGGCCTTGGCGGAGCCACTCGAAAGGAGCAGACCCGGTGCGCTGGGACGCAAGTTGGATTGTCCTCTGGATGGACTTGAGTTCCTGGCATTCGTTCCGCGACGGTGCGGCGACACAACCCGCAACTCTCGGTCTCTGCCCCACGAGCACCGGCTCTCGCCTTTTGCCCCTCCTGGTCGTCAGTGCGTGCGCTCTTTCCCCATGTCGCTGCCAGCGCATGCCCATGAACGCAACGCCAGCCCCGCACATACCCCACCCCCGCGCTGTCCCGCTGCGGCCGCCTGCGGCCGCCCACCGCCGCCAAGTCCGCCGCCAAGTCCGCCCCCTCCCCCCTACCACCCGCCCTCCGCAACCCCCCCGCAACCCCCCGCCCGGGCCCATGTAACCCCCTCCCCTTCCATCCCGCCCCCCCCCAAAGGGATGAGCTCCTGGCCCAGGTCCGTGCCGAGCGCGCCGCCCGCACCGGCGCCAAGCACTCGGCCCGGGCCGCGGTGGCCATTCAGAGGGCCTGGCGGGGGCACGCGGCGCGGCGGCGGCTGCGGGCGGCGCTGGTGGAGGCGTGGGGGCGCAGCTACGGACCGCTGGTGGCGGCGGCGGATGCGCGGCTGAGCGCGGAGGACGTGGCGGGTGGGGCGGGGGTGGGGGTGAGGGGGCTGGGGGATGAGGGGGGCGGGGGCGGGGCGTGGGGTAGTGGGTGGGCTTGGGGTGGGGCGGTGGGCTGCCGAGGAGGATGGCGGAGGTGGGTGGTGGTTGCAGTAATGAGCGGGAAAGGGCCGAGGGGGAAGGGGGAAGCGCTGCGGAACGGGTGCGGAGGCCTAGCGAGGAGCTCGCCAGGGGCAAGGGGCATAGGATACCATGTGGGCGTCAGGTTGGTGGGGGTGGGGGGGTTTGGACTGGGATGAATAGGAAGGCTGATAGAGTGGAGAGGACGTCGGGGGGCGGGGGGGGGAAGGGGTCCAGCAATGCCAACGTTGCACGGCAGGGGCGGCGAGAGCCCAGGCCCTCCGGGCCAGGGCTGGGGATGTGCGGCATGCCCCACACGCCCAGACTCAGGCCTCTCTCTCCTCCTCTCCTCCCCTCCCCTCCCTGCCCCGCGCAGGGAAGCTCCTGCCGCCCTTCCTCTTCCTCCTCAAGCCCCCCTCCGCCCCCACCACCGCCCCCGCCTCCGCCTCCACCCCCGCCTCCACCCCCGCCTCCACCTCCGGCCCCCCGCCCCTGCTGCTGCCCCCCGCCGGCTCCCCCCTCTCCCAGCTGGTGCGGGGGGGCCTGGCCCTGCTACTGCGCTCCTGCGCCGCCCCCGCCCCCCCGGACTGCTACCTGGCTCTGGCGACGGAGGGGGACCGGGGCAAGCAGGTGGGGAGAGGCGAGGGAGCATAGAATGAAAGGGGGGGATACGTGGGTGGGACCGGGGAGGGGAGGCTGACGCACTCAGGCTGCTACCCTGCGCTGGGGGGGACGGGTGGGGGCAGACGGAGGGGGGCAGACGGAGGGGGGGGAGACGGAGGGGGGAAGCGGAGGGTGGGAGACGGTGGGGGGGACCGGGGAAGGGCCGCTACCTGGCGCTGGCGCTGGCGGGAAGGGGAGGCTCGGGCCGGCAGGTGCGAAGAAGGGTGTGTGGGACGTTGGAAAGGGGGTCATCGTTCGCAGGCCATGCAGCCGCCCATGCAGCCGCCCACGCTCATGGCCTGCCCCGGGACGCCGCCAGCCCGCCTCGCGCCACCCTCTCGCGCCTACCCAGCCACGCCACCCGCCCCTACCCACCCCTTGCCCTCCTCAGGAGGCCTGGCGGCAGCAGGCCTGGAGGCTGCTGCTCACCTGCTGCCGCCTCGTGGCGGCGCCGCGCGCCGCCGCCTCCGCCACCGCCACCGCCGCGGGATCTGGATCTGGATCCGCGGCCGGCGGCGGCGCCGCCGGGGGGGATGCGGTGGTTGACGCTGCGGCGCTGCGGGTGGCGGCCCTGCTGACGGACGCGGGGGCGTGGAAGTGGCTGCCTGCGGGTGGGTGTAGGCTGGGGGGCCGGGGAAGGGATGGCCGTTCGAAGGATGGGAGAGGAAAGGGAGAGGGGGGCGAGGCCGAGAGGCTGGGGTCACGTGGGGAGCACGGCCAAGGCGATTTGGCGGCGGGGCGCTCAGGCGCTGCTGCATCGGTTGCGCCGAGCCCCTCTCCACCTCGTCAACGCTCCCCACCTCGCCCCGCCCCCTCCCCCCTTCGTCCCACGCCTTAACCCCCAGGCCCCTCCCCCCAGCGCTCCGCCGCCGAGGCCGCCGCCGCGCACCTCCGCCTCCGCCTCGCCGACCACCCCGCAGCCCTCTTCTCCGCCCTGGCGCGCCTCCTCGCCGCCCAGCAACAACAGCAGCAGCAGCAACAACAACAGTTGGCCTCAGGCCCCTCCGGGGCCCCACCTGCATCCCAAGCGCCCGGGGCCCAGGCCCAGGCCCAGCTGCAGGCCCAGCAGCTCTCCCGGCTGCTGGGCCTGGCGCTGTCGGTGCTGCAGGCGGCGCTGGACGCGGGCCCAGGCGGGCCCAGCGGAGGCGGGGCCGCGCAAGGGACAGGGACCGGAGGGGGTCCCGGGGGGGCGGCGCTACCCCCCCTGGCCCCCGGTGCGGCCCAGCGCTGTGTGGCGGCGTTCGCTCGGCTGGTGCTGGTGGCGCCCCGGGCCGTGGCCCTGGTGCCGCCCGACATGCAGGTGGGGGGGGAGGGTGCTGTAAGGATAGAGTAGAGAGGTTAGAGAGGTTCCCTGAGGATAGCGCAGACAGGTCAGTACTGTAGGTATCAAGTAGTAGGGCGAGGTGGGGCGGGGATCCAGCCGAGGGCCGCGGCCCTGGTGCCGCCGGACGTGCAGGTGGGGTGCAAGGTAGGGGAGGGAGCCCGGAGGTAGGTCAGGGTTGAGGGTGGATGAATGGGTGTGGCGGAGATGACAGGCGGGCAGGATAGTGCCGGTGCCACGCGGTGCCGCCCGGAGCCCTTCGAACAGATGAACGGCTGACGAACAGGCGACATCAACCCTGCCACCGTGCCCCTTCCTGACCTCTGGCCCCCCCTCCTCAGGCGCGGCTGCGTGCCCCGGGGGTGTTCGTGCCGCTGTGCCGATGTGTACGGCAGCTCGTCCGGGAGAGGGCCGTACGGGGTGGCCCGGAGGTGGGTGCGGAGGGACGCGAAAGGCATGATCTTGATCTTGATCTTGATCTTGATCTTGATTTTGAAGCAGCTGACTGAGGGAGGGCCAGGGCCCTCGGCTAGGGCCTGTCACTTGATGAGCCCTTCGTCAATCCCTGCTCCCTGCCTGCCCAACCGGCCACCCCATGTCGCTCGTCCCTCCCCCCAAACACCAACCGCCAACCACCAACCACCAACCCCCAGGCCGCCTGGGTGCTGTCCAACCTGCTCCAGCTGCTGCTGGGCCCCCAGATGCGGGGGGGGCCGGGAGGGGGGGTGCTGGCGGCCCCGCCCGAGGGCCTGTGGGGCCCGGGCGGGGAGGTGGGGGGAGAGCTGGTCGCTACTGCGGCGGCGCTGCTGGCGGAGCTGGGCGGCGGCAGGTGGGTAGAGGGAGGGGGTTGAGGGCGTGCAGGAGGGGAAGGGGCGGGCCAGGGGACGACCGATAAGCTGCTGGTCGGAAGCGGGAGGGAGAAGAGGGTGACGATGGGGACTGCGAGCGCGGTTGGGCATCACCATCCCCCACGTACGGCATGTACGGCACCCCGGCACCCCCACACACAATTAGGAGCTCGCCCCCCCCCCATCTCTGTGCCTCACCTTTCCTTACCTCGCACCGCCCACCCCCTGCCCCCTGCCCCCAGGCTGGCCGGCGGTCCGGCGCTGGCCGCCGCGGTGGAGGGGCTGTGGCCGCTGGGGCAGCGGAGCCTGCTGGTGCCCCTCATGGCCGCACTGGAGGCAAGAACGGGGGGCGGGAAAGTGGGGGGGGGGGGAAAGGGGGGGCGATAAACGTCCGTTGCCTCCCCGAGCGCCAAAGAAGCCTCTTCGTGTTACACCTCAGCATCTTAGTGCAGCCCTTGCAGAGCCCTTAGTCCTGTTACCGCCTCTGACTACCGCCATCTGCCGTACAGTCGTACGTGGGAGGCGTGGAGGCTTACGCTGAGATGTGCGCAGCTGCCATCGATCTGGAGGGCAGGTGGGGGGGGAGGAAAGGCAAAGGGAGCTTGCCAGATCCGGGACTGAAGAAACGGGGGCCAAGGAGGTGGGATTTAGCAAGGGGGTTGATGAAGGCAAGGAGGAGGAATGGTCAAGGGGGGAAGCGGATCTAGGTCGAGGGGGTGCTTCCGGAGCCAAGGAGGCAGATGCATCTTTCACTCCGGGCCCTATCTTGTGTCTTATGCTTCCTGTCCACAGGCTTCGAACGGCGTCCGTCGAATCCGGCGTGCGGATAGGTGGGCGGTGCAGGGTGGCTGAGGCAGTGTTGGCTGCCCCCTGCCCTCTCCACTCCCTACCACGCACCGCACGCACATGCACCCTATCCCTTAGGCGTACGCTGCTCGAAGTGCTACGCATCTGCCGCTGTCCCTGCCCCTCCCCCGCTACCCACCTACCCACCCACCCCACCTCCCCACACAGTTACCCTGTCCGTCCCTCCATCCCCCACCCCCTCCTTCCCGACACAGACCCCCCCGGCGTGCTCAACGCCCTCGCCTTCTCCCCCGCGCTGCTGCCCCGCCTCTGGCGCTGGCTGGCGTTCGCCCTGGGCCTCCCCCGGGACTGCCCCGCGGCCGCCAGCCGGGGCCTGGACGTGGCGGCGCTGGCGGGGGGGTACGCGGGGCTGAGGCCGCGCAGGGCCCGCGTGCTGGGGCTCTTCTGCAGGTGCGTGCGGCGCGTGCCGTGTGGGCGGTGCGTGCGGCGCGTGCTGCGTGGGCGGTGCGTGCGGCGCGTGCTGCGTGGGCGGTGCGTGCGGCGCGTGCTGCGTGGGCGGTGCGTGCGGCGCGTGCCGTGTGGGCGGTGCGTGCGGTGCGTGCCGTGTGGGCGGTGCGTGCGGCGCGTGCCATGTGGGCGGTGCGTGCGGCGCGTGTGACGTGTGGTGTGCGATGCGGGCCCACTAGGGGACCGCCGTTTTTGCAGGTGAGGCCGACGGCCGCAACCCTCCCCCCCCCCTCCCCCCCCTCCCTTACCCCCTCCCCCCATCCCTCTCCCCCCCCTGTCAGGGCCTACGCCCAGCTGCTGCTGGTGCTGGACGACGGCGAGTTCTACGAGGCGCAGCGGCCGCTGGAGCTGGCGGCGGCGCGGGCGGTGGGCGCGTCGCTCAACTCCCTGGTCTACCACACATACCTGCCCAAGGTGGGGTGGGGAAGGGGGGGAACCTGAGAGGGGGGGGAACCTAAGAGGGGGCGCTATCGATGACATCCTGTCCCGAGAGGGCACTGGGGAAGGGGACGGGGACTAAGCGGCGGTACAGGGGGTTGGAGGATTTGTGGGAGGGTTTTTAGTGGTGGCATCTCGAGCTGTAGGAATCCAAGGACGAGGAGAGGACAGGATCTACGCCGTACATTGCGGGTTGCTTCTAGCGGTGCCGTACTCCCCAACAAACGCTGCCCCTCACGCCACCTCCACCCCCATGCCCCTACCCCCTCCACCGCAGCCCCCTCCAGACGGCTCCCGTCCCCCCCCGCCCCCCGCCCCCACCGACCCGTGCTTCGCCCTCCTCACCGAGTGGGCGCCCCGCCTGCTGAGGGCGCTGTACGAACGACACGTACGGCGGCCGTACTGCCAACCGCTGCTGTGGCTGGCGCCGTACGTCGAGATGTTTGGGGAGGGCGAGCCGCCGCCAGGTGACAGACTTGGACCGGGGGAAAGGGGCGGTTAAGGGAAGGGAGACCGAAGGTGAGGGGTGAGATGGAAGGGAAGGGAAGGGTAGGGGGAAGCTGCCTTAACCCCAACCCCGACAGCCCTCATCCCCAGATCATCCAGCTGACCCGGCTCCCGCCTCTTTCGTAACTTGCCGTGCAGTTGTACGGCCGCCGCCAGATGACGATGATGAAGTGGACCCCGCCGCCACGCCGCCCGGGCCCGACCCCGCCGCCGCCCCCATCGGCCCCTTCCAGGCAGGCTTTGAGGGGCCATGGAGACGAGGAGGGTAGAACGGTTGAACCGATCGGTTGTGGACCCAGGAGCAAAGGGTAGCAGCCTAGCAGGGCGTTCAAAGTGAGGTGCAACCAGGATCCAACTGCTTGCCGCGCCCTCTTGCCCTCTTGCCCCCCCCCGTGCCCTGTCAGGCCGGTGCTGTACTGCAATCGCTGGTGTACGGCACGGGTGGGGACGAGGAGGACCTGCCGGGGCCCGCCGGGGCGGGCGGCGGCGCGGCAGCAGCGGCGGCAGGGGGCGGCGCGCCGCCGGCTTTGCTGGTAGGCAGCAGGAGGGGGGGGGATTCCGAGGGATGGTGGCGGCCTCTTCTTGCACGGCCTAGGTTGCGGCGCTGTGTGGCCCTTTCTGGCTCAGGCCCTGCTCCTGCCGGCCGCCCTCGCCCGGCCTTAGGCCGCAGCCCCTGGCCCCGCCCATGGCGGCCCACCCCCCCCCCCCCCCCCCCCCCACCCCCCACTGGCAAAATGACGCTCTCCCGCTCAGCTTCAAACCTCCCCACCCCCCCTTTCCCTGGTAGACGCGCGCCGGTGAGGGCTGCCGGCCCGCCAGCATCGCCTCACTGCTGAGGGTCAGCCCCCAGGTGGGCCCATGGGGGCCTGGCGGAATGGGGGGGAGGGGGAGTGGGGGGCAGAAAGGGGCCTGGGGGTCAGCCCCCAGGTGGGCCCACGGGGGCCTGGCGGCCTCCCACTCCCAGGACCAGCGAGGCGGGCCCGACGGCCTAGCTGCTCCGCCACCGCCACCTACTAACAACCAACCGCCAACCGCCAACCGCAGTCGGTTCCCTTCAACCGCCGCGTGGACCTGCTGCGGGCGCTGCTGGCGGAGGACAAGGCCCGCGGCCGCTGGGCGCTGCCGCCGCACTCGGGGGGGGCGCCGGCAATCAAGGTAGGGGGGAGGGAAGGGGGGGGGCATCAGGGATGCGGAGCGACGTGCTGCCGTACGAGTACGACAGAGAGTGGCTGCCGGCCGTCCCTTGACTTTCTCCGCCCATTCCGGACGCGCCAATGTCCAGGGCAGCAACATGCAACCTCCTCGCTTGCCTTTCCTGTGGTCCCATCTCCTTGCTTCCTCCCCTCAATTCTTCGCCCCCCCCAAAAAAAGGTCACCGTACGGCGCGCCTCCCTGATTGAGGACGCCTATGCGGCGCTGGCGCACGTGGGGGCGGGGCTCAAGGCGCGGCTGCAGGTGTGTGTGTGGGGGGGGGGGGGGGGAGGGGGGGGGGGAGGGGTGTTTGAAGCTGATGAGCGGGGGAGCGTCCAGTTGTTAGTGGGGTTGCCTAGTGGAAGGTGTGTGTGGGGGGGGGGGGGGAGGGGCGGTAAGGGACGGGCGGGGCGGTACGCGGGCAGTTAGTGGTTGGAGGCTTCTTGTGCGGGAGACCAGCCTTGCGCACCCGGGGGGCGGGACCCTAGCGAGCCCGACGATTTTGAGGGGCCGATGGTTGTGCTAACGGCTAACCGCCTCAACTGTGGCCGGTGTGCGGTCCTCAGGTTACGTTCATCAACGAGGCCGGCATGACGTAAGCCAAGAGGGGGGGGGGGAAAGGGGCGGGACAGGGGCGGGAACGGGGGGGCGGCAAGGGCGGGAGGGTGCGGAGGCCACGCCGCTTCCTGGCCGCCCTGGTCCTTCATCTCTCCCATCATCAACCCCAACATACCCCCCTCCCCCGTTTGCCTGCCCCCCCGCCCCCCAGTGAGGCGGGTCTGGACTTCGGTGGGCTGCAGAAGGAGCTGCTGGAGAGGGTGGTGTCAGCAGGTGGGGGGGGGGGGTTGAACGGTGGGAAAGGGGAGAAAACCCCAAACAGGTTTTGCTGGAAGCATCTCTCAATTTGCAGGACTTGGGGGCAACGTCTGCCGCATGTCCGCCGCCTCCGCCCCTTCCCCTTCCCCTTACCTCCTCCCCCCCCCCCCCCCAGGTCTTGACGCCAACTACGGCCTCTTCACGTCCACCCCCGAGGGCCTGGCCTTCCCCAACCCCGCGGCGGAGCGCCTGGACGGGGGCCTGGCGCTGCTGGAGTTCATGGGTGGGGGGGGGGGAGGCAAGATGGGAGGGGGAGGGGAGGAAGGCAAGAGGGGAGGGGGAGGGGAGGAAGGCAAGAGGGGGGGGGAGGCAAGAGGGGAGGAGGTTGGACGGGGGCCTGGCGCTGCTGGAGTTCATGGGTGGGGGGGGCTGGGGGAGGCGGGGGCACCGATGGTCAGAGCTTGTTGAGGCCCCCGATGGGAGGGACGGGCGGGAGGATCTGCGAGGGCTTGAACGCCTCTCATCGTACCCTCTCCAACTACCCCAACCCCGGCTTCATCCCCCACCTCTGCCACACATCTCTCCTAACTCCCCCGACTCCTTCTTCCCCCCCCCAGGCCTCATGTTCGGCAAGGCCGCATCCCCCACCCTGAACGCCCGCCCCTGCTGCCCACCCCTCCCAACTCCCCCGACTCCCTTCCGACCCTTTCCCCCCCCTTCCCCCCCCCAGGCCTCATGTTCGGCAAGGCCCTGTACGAGGGCATCCTGCTGCCCGTGCCCTTCGCACACTTCTTCGTGGCGAGGTTGCAGGTGGGGGGGGGGAATAGGGGGAGGGTACAGAAGGCTGCTGGATTGGGCTGCGCGGGGCGTAACTCCGGCGCTCCCAAATGCCGCCTCTCCTCGCACCCTGTGTTTTCCGACCGCACTCTCCCACACCCATGCCCATCCTTCTCTCCCTCCCGGCCCACTTCCTCGCTCCCAACACCTCCACCTCCCCCCCCCCCCCCAGGGCCGCCAGCCCCTGTTCGACGACCTGGCCACTCTGGACCCCGAGCTGCACAAGAACCTGCTCATGGTGGGTTGTAACCGGTTAAACGATACTTGTGTGCTGTACGTCAGGGGGGGGCAGATCTTTCCGAAAATGACACCATGCCTCATCTGGATGGTGCTTGCGGAGAGGAGCCCGAATCCGGTCTCAGAAATAAAAACGGAGGTTTTAATGCGAAGTTATGGGAGGGCAAAGTTCTCGGTCGGTCGTCGGTCGGGGGGGGCCCGGTGGGTTTCGTCAAAGGGGCCGCTTGGATTTTGTTCCAGCGGCCCAGGGCACTTTCCGGCATCGAAAAGCATGCCCTGGGCGTGTAGCGGGCATGGCTTTATGTTGGCGAGCCATTCGACCCCTTCCAGCAGTGCCCGCGGGTCGGGACATGTCGGCATGGCGACCCTTCGACGCACACGTCGCTACCCCAGGCCGTCACCCCGGTGCTCCCGAAGTCCTCCGCCACCCGCAAACTTGCACCCCGCGCATTATATGTCCAGCACGGTCATAGCATCGCCCCTCAGTCCTGAGCTGACGGTCAATGGACGGGTCGGAATCTATGGCATGGTCAATGGCTCCCGGCCAACTTGGGCAGCCGACCATATTGTGTGCGCCCAGCGATAGAGCACGCAGGAAGGAGCACATAGACACAGGTACGGCTTAAAACGGAGTATAGGAAGGCCTTGTACGACAGTGTTGTACACTGTACGGGTCGGTCGGTCGTCGGTCGGGGGGGGTCCAGGGGTTTTGGGGCATGGTGTCCGTGGGTTTCGTTCCTGCCCCCCCCCTGTGTACGTCACGATTTCAACCCGGCTTTTGAGGTTTGGGTCGAGCGGAGTTCAGCCCATCTTCTTGTGCACTTTTTGCTGTCGACCATAGCCAACTACCTCACCAACCATGTAACCGTCAACTGCCATACCGGTTCACCCCCCCCCCAGGTCAAGCGCTATGAGGGGGACGTGTCGGACCTTAGCCTCACCTTCTCAGCGGGTGGGGGGTGGGGGGGATGTGGACGGCACGGAAGGGGGCGGGGGGGGGCGTCGGAGAGGGTTCGGCTTGCCCTCCAGGGGGGGGGGGCGGGGGGGGGCAGGGCTCGAGCTCTGGCAAAGATGCTGGCCAGGCAGGCAGAGGCAGAGTGGGGATACGCGATGCGTATGCCCCTTGTCTTACCTGTTCTCTGCCCCCTGTCTCACCTGTTCCGGCCCCCCCCCCCGAACCCTCTGTCTCCCCAGAGACCGACTACTTCGGCTGCCCCGTGCACCACGAGCTGCTGCCGGGGCGGGGGGACGAGCCAGTCACGTGAGGGGGGGGGGGGGGGTAGGTGAAGTGGGCGGGCTTTGTGTGCTGAACGCCGGGGCTAGGGTAACCGATTTGCATAGCGCTGCGCACTGGCTTGAACATCAAACTGGGACGTCGGTCACACGCACACGCTACACTGCTATCCGCGCTGTCTGCGCATGGCCACGCACCCAAACCCCCACCCAACCCCTCCCCGGCAATCCCACTAACCATTCGACGCTCTCCCGCTTATCAGCTTCAAACACCCCCCCTCCCCCCCTCCCCCCCCCCAGCAATGACTCCCGCCTGCTCTACGTGCACCTGCTGGCCGACTGGCACCTCAACGGCAAGCTGGGGGCACCCGCGGCGGCCTTCGCTCGGGGGCTCTTCGCGCTCATACCCCAGGTCAGCGGGCGGGGGGGGGGGGGGGGGTGGAGGGGGGGGAGGCGGGGTTGCAGGGGGTGATCTTTGACGAGTTGGAGTTTGGAGGGTTCCAGGGGGAGCAGGAGCTGCCGGGCTGACTGTGAAGGCGGGCGGGTTTTAGGCCTATGTGGGAGGAGGTACGGCACTGGGGAAGGGAGCGCGGAGTTTCGGGCCTGCCCCACTCCCTCCTAGCCCGCACTCACCCCCACCCCCCACCCGCTTCGCACACACCCCGAACCCACCCCACCCCACCCTTCCAGGCCTCTCTGCGGCTGTTCAACCCCCGCGAGTTCAACCAGCTCCTGTCGGGAGCAGGTGGGGGGGGGGGCTGGCGGGGGGCTGGGGGGGGGGACGGGGAGAGGGCACAGGGGGTTGCAGTGCGAGGCGGGGGGAGCCAGGGAGGAAGGGTTGGGCCTTCCACTCCCACTGAAGCCCTCGCTCTGTGCCCCTTACCTTTTCCCTCTCCTTCCCCCCTTGTCTCTGTCCGCTCTCCCATCTCCCCACCCCCACGGCGCAGCCGCCGACGGCGGCGGGCTGGGTGCGCTGGACGTGACCGACATGCGGCGGCACTGCAGATACAGGTACGGCGTGCTGCCGTACGGCACGTGTACGACACGTCGTGCGCCCTGCATGCCAGCACTGGGCGTCAGGCCCGCAACTCGAACTCGAGCGCTCGACCATGTGTCCCTGCCCATGCACGGCCGCGCGCCCCAGGGTCAGGCGCGCCCAAGGCCGCCATCCCACCGCCCGCTCCCCCCATGCCCCGCTCCCCCCCTCCGTAGTTTGGCACCTTAACTCGACTATCGGTTCATCCCGCATCGCCAGTTCTGCTTACCAAAAATGGCCCCTCCCTCTCCTCTCCCTGTACCCACCCCCCCACCCCAGTGGCGGCTACAAGCACGACTCGTCCACCGTGAAGCTGTTCTGGCGGGTGCTGGCGGAGCTGACGCCGCAGCAGCAGGTGGTACGGGGGTGAATGAGGGTAAAGGGGGTGAAGTGAGCGAGGGGCAGGGTTGGTGGGGGTGCCTGACAGGGATCGGGGCGGGTCAGGGCGGAGGCCTTTGCTGCTGACCCGCCGTCCCCCCCACAACCCCACAACCCCTTCCCCCCGTAGGCCGCGCTCCTCCGCTTCGTGACCTCCTGCTCGCGGCCCCCCCTGGGCGGGTTCCGCTACCTGCAGCCGCCCCTCACCGTGCACAAGGTGGGGGGGGGGGGGGCGGGAGAGGCGAGGGCTGGGGTTGGGGGTTAGCGGCTCCCTTGGGGGCGGGGGCGGGTGTATGGAGGGGGACGGCAGGGGCCGGAACAAGCCTTGCCCTCTCTTTCACCCCACCCCGTTTCTCCCACCCGCGCCCCCTTCCCTTCAGGTGGACTGCGATGCGGGCATCTTTGCGGTCCTAGGGGGGAGGGACGTGGACCGCCTGCCCTCGGCCAGCACCTGGTGGGGAGGGGGGAGGGGGGAGGGTGGCTGGGTTTTGGAGGGGGCCAAGGGAGTTTTGGAGGGGGCGACTGGCCGCCACCCGCCCCGTCCCGACTCCGGTCAACGCGGCTCCTATCCCGTCTTTCCAGTTCCCGTAGCCCTCACGTTAAACTGAGGACCCACCCCAACCCCTCAATAGGGGGCGGCAAACTTAGGAATGCGCTGAGGACTGCTGCCACCCGCCCCGTTGCAAGTCAAGGGTGTTGTTGTTACACGGACAAGGGCATCAGCCTTAAACTCCCGTACGGGCCGTGGGCCAAAGGGACGTGTGTCCAGTGAAGCAGGAATAATTCCCCTCCTGCTCCCCACCCCCTTTCCCCACCCTTTCCCCACCCCCCACCCCGCCTCCCCACCCCCACCCCCCCTCCCCCCCACCCCAGCTACAACATGCTCAAGCTCCCCAACTACCGCCGCGCCTCCACGCTCAAGGCCAAGCTTCTGTACGCCGTCACCTCGGGCGCGGGCTTCGAGCTGTCGTAGGGGAGGGGGGGCAGGGAAGAAGAGGGGGGCTGGAGAGGAGGGGAGGCAGAGAGTGAGGGTGGGTCGAAGGAGGGAGGCGAAGCGGATGGGAGGGGATAAGGACGGCATGATGGGAGACGACGAGGGGATGCACAGGGGTGGGTGCGAAGGGAGAGAGGGGGGCAGCAGGTAGCAGGAGGCGCACGTCAAGCAGAAGCAGTGTGGGGTCAGGTGGGCAGGCGGCAATGCGTTGGAAATGTGGATGGTCATAACGTGAAGATGGCAAGGACGCTACGAGCCCCGTTCGCTAGCCAGGGTTCCCCAAGTAGTGATAAGGGTCCAGGAAGCCAGGGCTATGAGCCTGTAAAAGGAAACGGTGTACTAAGCAGTCCTCGGTGTTTACAATTAAGGACCCCGGGGCGCACTAAGCAGGAGTGGCTTCATGACGCCCCCGGTTTCGGGGGGAGGTTCTGCGTCCTGGGAGGAACGCATGCACAGATGCGGGCAGGGGCGTCATCAGGATCAGGCATTCAGGCGTGATCACGCCCCTGATGTGGTCGGGGATGCAGGGGTGAAGCACGGAGGGCAGAGGCAGCAGCAGGGCCCTGGATTGCCTGAACTTCACGAATGTCGGCGCTCGGTGGGGGCAGAAAGCAGCCCCGTGGAAAGCAATTTGGCAGGCCTGGCAGGACACGGCCCCCGCAACACCCCCCGCCGCCCGCCTCGCCCGCATACACGAAACCCGAGAGCCCGGCATCAGACATACACAGCTGCATACCCGACTCGTCCAATACCAACCCAACCTGTTGTCGCCTTGACCGTCGTCGATTGACCGTGTGTGCAAGCGGCCATGAGCGAAAACTGGGGAAAGCCCCTGTTATATGCATCCATAGGAGCCCTAGCTGGCGCAGGCGTAGCTTATGCCGCGCTGACGTTGGGACGGCCTCAGGGCGCCGCCCCATGCGCATCGCCGACTGCGCAGCTGGTCGCGCGCAGCGCACCCGCCAGCTCAGAAGCCACGCTAGAGCACTTTATGCAGGATGAGGTGCTGTGCGAGCAGCTTACACGAAACGTGCAATTCTTCGGGGAGGATGGCCAGCTCGCGATTGCCAAGGCGTTCGTGGTGGTCGTCGGTCTCGGGGTGAGGGGGCGGGCGGGTTCGAGGGGGGAAGCGGGGGGGGATTAGGTCCACCTGGCACGGGGTCGGGGGTGGTTGGGGTTGGCAGTAGTCGAGGGTCAGGCCTGGCCAGTGGCAAAGGCGATGGGGTTGAGGGTCGGCAGTGGTTGGGGATGGCGTGGTCACAGGGCGCAGTGCACCAATAAGACAAGAGCCAGAGAGCCAGAGGCAAACCCGGGGCTCATTGGATGCCAGGGTGGGGGCGGCGGCGTGCCAAGTAGGCCTGGGCTACCTGCGTGCGAGGGGGGGCATGAGGGCGTGGGGGCCACTGTTTACGGGGCTCGTTTGGAGGCTGGAGGGTATTGCACTTCGGGAAGTGGAAGAGCCTGGTTGGCAGGGCTTCTCATGCGCTGCCCGGCGGATGCGTCGTACGTGGGGAACTGGATGGGGGTTGATCTCCGGGGCCCTCAGTTTGGAGGCGAGGCGCCAGCTATTCCCTGGGTGGGGATTGGGGGGTGCGTCGCGCCCTCAGTCACCTCCCGCACTGCCCTTGCAACCCCCGCCTTCCTTCCTCGGCTTCAAACCCCCCCCTCCCAATCCCTCCCCCCTCCCCCCTCTCCCCCCCAGGGCGTGGGTAGCCACGCCGCGCACCTGCTCCTGCGCTCGGGCGTGGGGCGGCTGCGGCTGATCGACTTCGACCAGGTGCGGCGGCTGGCGGTTGGCAGCTAGCCATTAGCGGTTGGCGGCTGGTCACGTCTCGCCGATTCCGGTGTCTTGCGCAGAATGTGACGGGGGTGGGGACGGGAAGCCCCGGGAGGTTCCACAGCCCCCCTTAGGCCCCCAATGCGCTCCAGTTGAACGGCTGGCTGCGTTGTGGTGCCGCTGGGGTCCGCTGCGGCCTCCTCCCAGCCCCACCGTGCTCTCCCACATCCATACGCCCTGCCCCCCCCCCTGTCCTCCTCCCCCTCAGGTCACGCTCTCCTCCCTCAACCGCCACGCCGTGGCCACCCGTGCTGACGTGGGCACCCCCAAGGCCACGGCCCTGGAGCGGCACTTCCGGGACATCATGCCCGAGGTGGTGGTGGTGGGGGGGGGGAGGAGGGGGAAAGAGAGAAGGGAAGAGCGGAACCGAGGGAGTAATGCGAGGGATTGGTGAGAGAATGCGGATGTGATGCTGCAGGGGATGAGGCAGAAAGCCCTGATTAGCCTCGCGTCACCTCAAGTGAACCTGCCCTCCCTCCTGTGTACCGCCCCCCCCCCCTCAGGCCAACCTGGAGGCGGTTGTGGAGATGTACACCGCTGACCGGGAGGAGGCGCTGCTGGGGGGGCCGCTGCGGCCGGACTTTGTGATCGACGCAATCGACAACATAGACACCAAGGTGGGGGGTTAGGGGCGGGGGAATGGGGGGGGGGAATTGGGCGGGCTTCCTGGCTGGTGGCAGAGGGGTGCCGACCCAGCTCGGCCCTCCTCCTCCGGGGTGGGGGCTGGGGCGGGGGCGGTGGTCGGGGCGTGGTGTCCCCCATCCCTTCTTGCTGCTCTACTCGACCTCCGCTTCGCCCTCGTTCCCTTCCCCACCGCCCCAACCGGCCCAGCCCAGCCGTCCCCGCCTTCCCTCCCCCCAACCTCTCCCCCCCCCCCAACCTCCTCCCCAATCTCCCCCCCAACCTCCAAACCTCCAACCCCCCCAACCTCCAAACCTCCAACCCCCCCAACCCCCCCAACCCCCCAGGTGGCGCTGGTTGCCGCCTGCCACCGCCGCGGCCTGCCCTGCCTCTCGGTGGCGGGGGCGGGCGCCAAGGCCGACCCCACGCGGCTCAAGTTCGTGGACGTGAGCGAGTCCAGCATCGACCCCCTGGCGAGGGCGCTGAGGCTCAAGTGAGGGAAGGGGGGGGGGGGGGAGGAAGAAGGGACGGAGGGGGAGGGCAGGGGTAGAGGTCCAGCGGAGACGCCCTGGCGCGGGCGCTCAGCCACTACTACCGGGGGTTGCATGGGGTTCGGGGGAAGGCGCGGAGGCCAAGACCTCACCCCCGTGACTTCTACCTCCCCCCCCCCCTTGCCCTTCCGCACCCGCTCTTACCCCCCCGTCCCTCCCCGTCCCCCCCCCGTCCTCGGCGTCGGCGCGATCCCGCTCAGCAACAAACACCCCCTCATTACCCCCTCCCCCCCCTTCTCTCCCACCCAAGGCTCCGCAAGGACCACGGCATCCCCGGGGGCGTGCCCGTGCTGCTGTCCACCGAGAAGCCCCGCTGCAAGCTGGTGGCGCTGGCGGACATGGAGGCGGGCAACCCACTGGACTACCAGGTGGGGTTGAGGGGGGGGGGGGTCATCGCCCGCCTAGGGTGCCTCCCTGAGCCCTGTCCCCTGCCCGCTCCCGCGCCTTACCGTCTCTTATCCCCCTGTGTCTGTTCCCACCCACCCGCCGACCCCCCACCCACCCACCCACCCGCCCAGATCGTGCCCAACTTCCGCGTCCGCACCATCCCCGTGCTGGGCACCACCCCCGCCATCTTCGGAATGGCGGCGGCGGGCTACGTGCTGTGCGCGCTGGCGGGGCCGCAGGTGGGGGGGTGGGGGGGTGGGGGGGTGGGGGGGTGGGGGGGGGGGGGGGGGGGGGGTGGGGGGTGGGGGGGGGGGGGGGGGGGGGGGGGGGGGGGGGGGGGGGGGGGGGGGGGGGGGGGGGGGGGGGTGGGGGGGGGGTGGGTGGGTGGGGGGGGGGGAGGGCGCATGGCCTCGGGGCATGGCCCGGGGAACAGAGGTGCTGCCGAGTTGCCTTCGGGCGCCACCGCAAAGAGCCAGGGGGAGCGGCAGGGAGTAGAGGGAGAGACTGAGATGAGCCCAGCGGACTGGCCAAGAGTGAACAGGACAGGACAGCACGGGACAGCCGGCCTCGTTTTGGCTTGGGCCGCTGAGAATGCTCGGTTTGGCGACTTCCTGTTGGGACCACGTGCGCCCCAGTGCCCCCAGAACGCCCCGGCTCACTCCCTACTCACGCCCGCCTGCCCTTTCCCCCACCCCCCGCAACTCGCCCCCTCGCCCCTCAGCACGTGATCCACGGCGAGCCCATCATCCGCCTCACTGCCGTACAGTACGAGCGGGCCCTGGAGCGGCTGCGGGACCGGGAGCGGACCCGGTAGGGCTAGGGGGGGGGGCATTGAAGGGGGACTGTCCGGGGAGGGGGGGCAGTGTGACCTCTGGAAACCCGGCGGCTCGGTCCAGGTCCCTCCTTCGGGGCTGTGCTCAAACCAAGCCAGCTCCTACCCCGATCCACCCTCAACCCCCCCACCGGGCGCTCCCCCCCCCCCCGTCCCTCCTCCCCCCTTCTCCCTGTCAGGTTCGGCAGCGACGAGGGGGTGGGTGTGGACCTGGATGACGTCACCTACCTGCTGCGGGAGGCGTGGCGGGGCTTCGGCGCCCGGGACGACCCCGTGGTGGCGCCCGGGGGGGACAAGGGGCTCATGCGGGCAACAGCGCACCTCACCTTCACACGGTGGGGCGGCGGCAGGGCGGCGCGGTATGGCTCTAGCTCTATCACCCCCTCGCCCCCCCTTGTTTCACCTGCCCTCGTCCTCACGTCCTCCGCCTGAGGGCTGCGGGAGATGGGGGGATAGGGGAGGTTAGGGGGCCGGCGGCTTCTGGCTGAGCTCTAGCAGGGGGAGAGGGAGCTCGCCCTCCCTGCTCCCATTGGCTTACCAGCCCACTCCCCCCCCCCCTCCACGCTGTCAGGCTTCGTTTCCCTGGCGTAGGCTGCATATCCCGCTCAGTTCCAAACACCACCTCACCCCCCTTGAGTTGCCAGCCCACTCCTCCCCCCCCCCCCCCAGGTGGGATGCCACCCGCCCCGCCACCGCCGACAACCTGGTGCTCCTCTCCACGGCACAGGCGGACCAACACGACGAGCTGACCACAGAGAAGGTGGGGGTGGGTGGGGGGAGCCACAGCTTCCAGGCAGCTTCCTTGCCCCGGGCCAACTTCCTACCGCCCGTGTTGCTGCTCGGTTATGCAAGCCCGCGCGGAAGTTGCATACAATACCAAACCCCTAGTAATGCGCAGCGATCGGCGCGACAGGCCAGCGCCGAACCGCTCCAGACTTCAAGTCTCGGAGATGGTAGCCGCCAACCACAGCTGCGGGGCGCGGTAACCGCCCGATGTGCGCCCGTAGGATAGCGCGTACCCACCCCAACACCGAGAGAAAGTCCCGCCCCAATACTGCGGCGCCGGAGAGCCCATCGAGCCCAGGCGCGGCCCGGAGCCCCTCGGTGCCCTGGGGACGCAGGGGCAGAAAGCGCACCATGTTCGGAAGTGTGCCCGTGCATTGCGCGAACAGCAGACCAGCTGCGGGCTGATTCCCCCCAATCGCACACAGGGCCCATTTGCGAGACGCGTACGGCAGTCTGGGGCGCGAGATGGCTCAAAGCTGCGCTTCTGCCGTCGCTCGCTAGCACTTGCCACCACCGCTCGTGCCCTCACACAGCTCGCTGCCTTCACGGCACCCCTGCTCTCTTACCGCTCAAGTCTGGACACCGCTTCGCCAGTTTGGCAGTGTCGCTTTAGCCCTCAGGCCATTACTGAACCCCCCACCCCCCACCCCGCAACCCCCCGTCCCCACCCCTCTAACCCGGAGCTTCGCTCATGACCTCCGTGCGCATCGGGCTCGCTGGCTCCCGCTCGCTCTCTCTCCCTTGGCTCTCCAATCCGGCCGGACACCACCACCCCGTCTGGCGTCGGCGCTATCCCGCTCAGTAACAAACATCCCCCCCCCCCACCCGTAAAGACGCTCTCCCGCTTCTCAGCTTCAAACACCCCCCACCCTGCCCCACCCCCCCGACCCCAGGGTGCGGCCGCCATCGAGGCCCTGCGCGCCTCGGAGCCGGCTCTGGTGGCGCGGGTGGAGGCAGTGCTGGACCGCGTCAGGCGGGAGCTCTTCTACTGAGTGGACTGCGCTCCTCTGGTTCGGTGGTGCGGCGGTTTGATTTCATTGCGGAGTGGAGGCGGAGCTCTTCTCCTGTTGGGACTGCGCTCGTCTGATAGCGCAAGGCGGGAGCTCTTCTACCGATGAGAGCCGTGGGAGGCCGAGGGGGGCGGGAGCTGTTCGACTGAGCGGACTGCGCTCCTCTGGTTCGTCTGGTGGCACACGGCGGGCGATCTTCCATAGAGCCATGAAAGGCCGACCTTATCCGTGCCCTGCTGTGGGGGGGGGCGGGGCTTCAGGAGCACGCCTGTGCAACTGCTTTTCGCACGACTGTGTGTGGCAGGCGGGAGTGTTTCTTCTTCTTCTGAGCTGCGGCCGTTGCCCCTGGAGGAGCGGCGGTCGAGAGAGGGAGGCGGGGGCTCTGTACGCAGGGCTGCCGTGGCAGCCTGGGGAGTGGTGGCCGTTGGGCCTGTCGGTTGGGGCGATGTGGGCATGCTGCTGCAAAGCGGAGCTCTCTCGTGGCCTTGCTTGTGTACATGGCATGGAATCCCGGCTGGCGGCTTGTGGGAGCCCGGCTGCTCTGCCCGAAGGCTGTTGGGCGTTCTGTGCTCCAGTGCTGGTCCCTCTGATGAGCGCTGAAAAGGGGCCGAGGCAGGGGATCCTGGCTTCCCGCCGTCCGTCTGTCCCTCTGTTCGTCCAACCGTGCACCCTGGAGCCACTGCAAGCCCAAGGCCAGGGCTCGAGAAGCACAGCGAAGCGTAAACCCGTAATGTGGTCTTGTGGTCAATGTGGTGGTGGTGGCGTGGGCACTCGCCCGCTGGTGAGGCTGAGGGCCTGGTGCTGCTGCGGGAAGGGCATGGAACTGATGCAAGGGTAGGACCAGTAACGCATCATACTGTATGGTACGGGTACGGATGCTGCAGACAGCTGCCGTGCACCCCTCTGGGGCCCATCATTGTATTTACCGAGGACTGCAGACCGCATTGCACGCTGACCGCAGCCACCGCTCGGCCTGCAGGGGTAGGCCTGCACGCCCTCCGAATGGCCGGGCCGAAGCCCGAAGCTGGTGAGCAGGTGGAGCCGGGAGTGCCCAGGACGAATGCTGACGTGGGCCATGCATCTTAATGGTAAAGAGACTGAGCTGGTCCGTTGGCTCACCTAGCAGCGTGCCAGCCCCTGCCGGCGCGTGGTGGTGGGGGGTGGGGGCTGGGGGTGCGACTGGGGCACGCATCACACGAGGCGCTGGCTGGGCTCGGCTGGGCGCGGGGTTATTATAGACAACGGGGCGTAGTGCCGCGGTGACTGGCGTCGCATGATGTTGGCCGACGCAGAATGCCTGTGCCTGTGAACGCGGGGTCCGGGCGTCCGGCTGGCGCGCGCTCAGCGGCGTGCAGGCATGACCGACGGAGTCTTGTAAAGGGGGCCGCTTGAGATACGAGCAGAGAAAAGGGAACGGAGGGATTCGGGGGACGTTGGCTTGCGTGGAAAGGTGCCGGGAGGGCGGGAGGGCGGGTCGGGGTTTGGGGGGTTCGGGGCGGGGGCGTCCCTGGGCCACCCACACGAAAGCGACCGATTGCGCGACGTGGAAGTTGCGTGTCCAAGGCGGGGAATTTGAGTCGCGCACCAGCCTCTCGCTGCGCTTGCAACCCGCCAGCGCGGGAGCGCTAGCCTGCTAGCGTTGCGGCAGCGCCAGCAACTGTCAATCAGGCGCGCGCGTTCGCCTGCGCTCGCACTGAGCGCGGTTGTGTGCTTCCGCAGTGTATGGATGTGGCATATCATTCAGAGACCAGCGCGCGGCGACGGCGCGACAGGCCAGCGCCGAACCGCTCCACACTTCAAGTCTCGGAGATGGTAGCCGCCAACCACAGCTGCAGGGCGCGGTAACCGCCCGATGTGCGCCCGTAGGATAACGCGTACCTACCCCAACACCGAGAGAAAGTCCCGCCCCAATACTGCGGCGCCGGAGAGCCCATCGAGCCCAGGCGCGGCCCGGAGCCCCTCGGTGCCCTGGGGACGCAGGGGCAGAAAGCGCACCATGTTCGGAAATGTGCCCGTGCATTGCGCGAACAGCAGACCAGCTGCGGGCTGATTCCCCCCAATCGCACACAGGGCCCATTTGCGAGACGCGTACGGCAGTCTGGGGCGCGAGATGGCTCAAAGCTGCGCTTCTGCCCTCGCCAGCTAGCACTTGCCACCACCGCTCGTGCCCTCACACAGCTCGCTGCCTTCACGGCACCCCTGCTCTCTTACCGCTCTAGTCTGCACACCGCTTGGCCAGTTTGGCTAAGCTGGCGACTCGTAGTTTCCACCTCTTAGCTCGCGGCTCAACGCTCCTGAGTAGCCTAGGCTCTCGGGCAACCTCGACCCCGTCCCCTCTTAACCGGTGAGCGGCGCGGAATCGCTGCATCGGTGGCGGCGTGTGCCCGGCTGCGGGCAGCTCCCTGGCTGCTGCTGCTTCCTTTGGAGGCCTCAGCTGGGCCCATACTAGCACATTTGGGGGCCCTGGAGGCCTGGGGGGCCCTGTCGCCACCTGTCGGATGACGCTGGGCGCGCTTTCTGCGCTTGACCGCACCGCCTGGCGCTGAAGATGGCCTGCGCGCTGCCGTGTCCGCGCAGGATTCGCGTCATCATGACAACTTCTGAGGTCCTGAGTCCCCCCCCGCCGACCGCGGTCGCCAGTCTGGCCGCGCCGCAACTGGCCAGCGTCGACCTCCTTCCCCTGGTGGCCGACGTTGTTACCCCTCAAACCGGCGACGTCGTCAACTTCGCCCGCAGTTCGAGGCTAAACGAGTCCGGCAAGGCCGGGGCGGTGAGTTCGCTCCGATTGTTGAACTTGATCTTCTGCGTTCGCTACGCGCGACTCTACAACTCCTTGCCGCGCTGTGCAATCAGCAGCGTCCATCGTGATCCTGTGGATGGCGCGGAAAGCTTGTCCGGGGCCTGCGCCGACCAAGCGACCGGAGTCGCGTGTCGCTTTTCGGCCCGCAGCGACCCGCCGACCTTCCACCACCTCATCCTCCCAACGCGCACTCCCCTTTCCCCCGCTCCCACAGTTTGGCCTGCCCAACATGCTCGATATGAAGGCAGAGGCCCTGGAGATGGTGCAGCTGGACAACTGGAGCGTCCAGCCTGTGGACCGCGGCCCGGCAGCTGCAGCGCCTGACCCCAAGCTGCTGCGCTCCTGGCAGTACCAGGTGACCGGCAAGCTGGCCGTGGCCCAGGTCCTGGTGGACGTCAAGGCCGAGCACATCAAGATGGGTGAGCCGCTTCCCTGCGAGGGACTTCGTTGTCCAATTGGGCTGCGGCTTCCCCCTTGCTCCTGGGGTCATCTTCCCCCATCTTCCCCCGCGCCCCGCTCTGGGCCCCTGCGCTTAATAACCTCACGCTCGTCTTCTGTCTTCCCCTCCGCCAGGTGGCCCCATCGGCATGAAGCAGGAGGCGGTCAAGCACATCGTGCGCCACAAGCCGGACGACACGTTCTACGTGGTTGACCTGGCGAACGTGCAGCGCATGTTCAAGGTAATGCAACTCGTCCTCCTCGTGTGACGTTCAGGGCGCCTGCGCCCCCAGCCGGGTTGGGCAGGGCGCAAGGGGCATAGGTAAAACGCCCTTGGGGTGGGCTGCGCCGTGTGCTTTGGCGCTTGGAAGTTAGGGCTAGGATAGGGCGAGCGGCGTCCGTGCACGCGGTGCGTTGCCTGAGCACGCCGTCGCATCGATTAACTCTCCCCTGGTGTGTTGCTACGCCGTGGACCCTGCAGGCTAGCCCTGCCTGATTACCCGCTGCCCTATCAATCCTTTACTCTGCACACCGCAACCGCGCACCACCACCACCGCACCACCCCTCGCCCGCCGCGTCAACTACCTGCTACACTACCGCCGCAACATCACGTCTCTGCTCCTGCTCAAGCTGCTCTGCTCGGCCTGGAGTCTTCCGGGCCCTGCCATCAGCGTCCGTGCCAGCGCCTCACCAAGCGCAAGCCTTCTCCTCCCGAGGGCAAGGTCTAAGCGGTGGTGGTGGTGGCGGCGGCTGGAGCCAAGACGTGGAGCGTGGAGCCTGCTGCGGAGCCGACCCAGAAGACCGCGCACCTTTACATTCAGCACAACCCCCTGTTGTTGCTCCTGGTAACCCTTTCGCACTCACTCCACTAACTGGGGCCGCCGTTGTTTTCCGCTTGTTAGCAGCTAGGTGTCGTCGATGGGGAGCGCTTTGCACCGCATGTTGTGCCGTCCTCTGTGCTGTCGGGCGTGTGGCGTGTCCGGCGTGTTGGCGTGTCTTGTGCCGTTGACTTGTGCCTCAGTCTTTGTCTGTGTGTTGGCGTGTGTCTTAGCCCCGGGAACCAGCGACCGCATGGCCGGGGCGCCTGCACCCCTGAAGCTAGATCCCCCCTGGCGGGGGTGGGCTTCATGCGTGGGAAGCGGGCGCCCCGTCCCAGCGTCTCGCGTGGACCCGACGGCTCGTGCCCGTCGTTTTGTGCCTGTCCGCGTGTGCACACGCACCAAGCCACGTGGCGACCTCCTGGCCTACACACGAGAGCCCAGAGAGCCGCCATCACGGCCAGGAGGGCCCGTGGCTACCTTTGGCGCCTTCTCTTCTCCGAATATCTTCCCCAAAGATTTCGGAGAGAAGGACTTGCCAACTCCAGGTGGTTGCTGACGGTTGCCGCTCCCTCCCCCCCATCCCTGTAGGCGTGGCGCGCAGCCATGCCCCGCGTGGTGCCCTTCTACGGTGAGGGGCGGAGCCGGGATGCTCTGGGTTCGGGGGTGGCAGGGAGCTGGAAGGGGGTGTGGGAAGCTAAAATCGGTCTCTGCTGGCGCCAGGGCTGTTTCTGAGCCGGAAGCTTTTTGCGCGATTTTTCCTGATTTTTTCTCGTCTACTTTCGTTCCCCTCGCTATCACAGCCGTCAAGTGCAACCCGGAGCCGGGCATTCTGAAGCTGCTGGTGGCCATGGGCGCGGGCTTCGACTGCGCCTCCAAGGGCGAGCTGGACATGATGCTGCGCATGGGCGTGTCGCCCTCGCGCATCATCTTCGCGCACCCCTGCAAGCGCGCCTCGGACATCCGCTACGCCCGCGAGCACGGTGTGCAGTACACCACCGTGAGTCACCCCCCCTTGCCCGGGACCCTCCTTAGCTGAAATTCTGCTGCGGCACCCGCTGTCCTGCCGCGCATCTAAATCCACCAGGAAGCTTATCCTTACCCTACCCCACTCGCTCGCCACCCGCAGTTCGACACCGTGTCGGAGCTGCACAAGATTGCCTCGATGAACCCCGACTTCAAGTGCGTGCTGCGCATCCGCGCGGACGACCCGGACGCCCGCGTGCCCCTGGGCCTCAAGTACGGCGCCGAGGTGTCGGAGGCGGGCGTGCTGCTGCGCACCGCAAAGGAGCTGGGCCTGCAGGTGGTGGGCGTGTCGTTCCACGTGGGCTCGGCCTGCCAGAACCTGTCGACCTTCTCCGGCGCCATTGAGAACGCCCGCAAGGTGAGGGCTTGAGAGCTAGAAGTGGGAGTCTTGGGGGTCGGTCATCGGCCAGGCTTCGATCTGCCCCGACGTCTTCCCCTGCATGTCACGCCCCTGGCAGCCTCCTGCCTGCTGACTCCCCTCACCCGCGTCCTTCCGTCTCTTCTCTTGCAGGTGTTCGACGAGGCCAACGACCTGGGCTTCAACATGGAGCTGCTGGACATCGGCGGCGGCTTCACGGGCCACTTCGACGAGATGGGCAACGTCATGTTTGGCGAGATTGCCAACACGATCAACAACGCGCTCGCGGCCAACTTCCCGCCGGAGATGGGCGTGCGCGTGATCGCCGAGCCCGGCCGCTACTTCGCCGAGACGTCGTCCACCCTGATGACGCCTGTGTACGGCCAGCGCGACCGCATGTCGCCCGAGGGCGGCGTCAAGAAGGACTACTGGCTCACGGACGGCCTGTACGGCTCCTTCAACTGGTGAGGTCCTGGGTGGTTGGGTTTTAGGTCTGGTTCTTCCCCGGCCTGGACCTGTACGCGCCTGTGTCCTGCGCTCCTTGCTGTGAGCTCGAGTACTGACCTCGCTTGGTCGTTGTTCGTTCCTCCCCCGCAGCATCCTGTACGACGGCCAGAACCCCGGCTACCACGTGGTGCGCTCGCCGCTGCTGCCGGAGCCCACGGACAACCGCTCCTTCACCTCGACCCTGTGGGGCCCCACCTGCGACTCGGCCGACTGCGTGTACAAGGACGTCAGCCTGCCCGTGCTCCGCAACGGCGACTGGCTGATGTGGAACAACGCCGGTGGGTACTGGGGCCGTGCTGGTCTACTCCCGAGTATTCAGTTCTTATTTTCTAGATGCGCAGCGTCTGCCTGGACCCACGGAGATTAATGCTTACCGATCGCTCCTGTCCCTCCTGCTCCCCCCAGGCGCCTACACGGTGGCGGGCGCCTGCGACTTCAACGGCATCGAGTTCACCACCCCCGGCAAGCTGTACGTGTGGTCGGACTCGGCCGTGGACGTGGACGACGAGGAGGAGGCCGCCATGACCGCATGAGGGCCCCGTTGGGCCCTCGCCTCATGGCTCGTGTCCGACGGACGTCGGTTGTCACCGCCTCGAGATTGCCAGCCAGCATTTGATCTTTGCTCCATGGCATTGGCTTGGCCTAGGTCATGGTGCGGCGGCGTGAATTGTTTGGGTCGGGCCTGTGGCGGAGCGGGTGCTGCTCCGAGCGCCGTGGTGTTGGTTGGGGCGTGAGGGGCTGGTGCCCGCAAGCGTTGCGGCTGCTGTCTACTCCCAGGGTGGCCGGTGCGCCCTTTCCCCTTTGTCGCGTGATCGCTGCGCGCGCTCCGGGCCCCCTGTGTTATAAGCAAGCGTTTTGTATTCGGGGAGGGGCGGCCTGTTGGGTCCTGGGGCCGCCTTGGGAGTGGGTGATGCGGCTGAGTCGTATCTTGTCTGTGTGTTGCAGGGACGGGCCTCGCTAGCTTGGTTGACGGTCTGTCCTGTCCTGTCCTGGCGGTCTACTGAACTGTGTATTCGAGGCGAGGAAGCGCTGTGGCCGGCCTTCGCCTCCGGCCCTGGGCCCTAGCGCCCTGGCCGTTTGACCCTCTTTTAACCTCTTCGAACCCATAGCAATGGGGTAGCGGCTGCCCGGTTTTGGCATTAGCGGTGGCTGCTCGAACGCAGGGATGTGGTGTACTGGGCTGATACTTGTAACTGGAGATTGAACCGTTCTCACTGGTTCCTTGCGCCTCCAATGGTCAAAAGGCCCCAGGTTTGTTATGTCCTTCAGCGACAATCTGACCAGGTTGCAGCGAGTCCAACATAGGCAAAGACCTCAACATAGAACGCCACGCAAGATACTTCTAGTCGTATATGCGAAAGTGAAGAGTCACGACTTCGGCCGGCATGTCCCTTGAACATGCCCCTGACTGACCCCGTCAGACTTCCAAGCCATGTTCCTGTGAGCTTTCACCATCAAAGCGGGGCCTACTCCAGGGCGGGCGGGCACGAGGAAGGCGGAGAGCCGTGGTACGATTGCCGTAGAGCGCGCAGAGGAAATTGACCGGCCGTAACGGCGCTGCAATTGGCAGGCCGGGCTCCGCATCAGCACGCATCACACTCTTGCGCGAGCATACACGACACAATGCGGCTCGCTGTCTTGGTCCTCGTCGTCGTGGCGGCCTTCGGGTGAGTCGCGTGCGCGCATGCTCACCTGCGACATGCGCACGGAAGACCCGCAGTGCCCCCCGGTCCAACGTACTCCTGGCGATGCCTAGATATGCGAGCAGCACTGCCGGCCGGCCGCCGCTGCGCCGGACGGCTCGGGTGTCGCCGGCAGCGGAACCGACATGCGCATGCCCGTAACCGCACCACGGCCACTCCACCCATACCACAGTCTGCCAAACATCGCGACCACGCCTTGCTCCTTTGCCCATGCTCGCAGTGCCGCCGCCGCGCAGTCGGCGCTCTACCCCAGCTTCCCCTTCTGCGCCTGCACAAAGAAGCCCTCGGTCTACTCCCTCGCCCCCGCCGTAACCCCCGGCGACACGCCCGACACCTTCTGCTTCACGCTCGTGGTCGCCAAGCCCGACGGCTGCAAGCACAAGTGCTGCAGCGCCGACCTGAGGAAGATCGAGTTCAACATCAACGCGCGCTGCGGCGACCACACCACCGGCGTGGACGCCACCGTGAACGGCAAGCCCACCAAGGTACAGGGAGCAGGGCGAGAGCTGGGGCGAAGCCCCGAAGGTAGCTGCAGCAAGGGCTGCTGCAAGGGGTGCGGCGAGATCAGGCGGACAACGGGGCACTGGGAATGGCCTGGAAGGAGGCTGGAGGGGGGCTGAAGAGGCCATAGGCCCAGGCGGACAGTCACGGCAGGGGGGGCGTGTCGCGGGTGGCAACCGCACGGGGACGGCGGCGTCTGCTCCATTTCCGCTCCCGTCCCCCTGAACATCGCCTTCCTCCCTCACTCCTCTCCTCACCCCGCTGCCCTCACCGCTCCTTCCCCACCCTCCCCGAAGGTCGGCCCCGAGTTCCGCACCCCCCGGGATGGCCCCCCGGGCTCCGAGGTGCTGGTGCTGACTCAGCTGGGGCTGGGCCTGGGGGACGACGGGGCGCGCATCTGCCTCAGGTGGGGGCGGGGCTGGGGTTGGTGGGCGGAGGCTTGCCGGCTTGGACGCAGAGGGGCCCGGGGCAGAGGGAGGCTGGGCTTGGGGCGGCTGGGGTCAGGGGGTGGCGGGGCGCGGGCCTCGAAGGGCGAGGGAGGACGGGTGTCTCTGTTGTGTGCCTGGTGCGGCCATGGGGGCGGGTGGGAGTGCGCGGCGACTGAGAGCGAGAGGGGGAGGGAATGTTGCTCGGGGAGGTGGGGGGGCGGACACACAGCGGGTTGGGTGCTTGGTACCGAAGGATTGGGGGCGGGGCTGAGGGCAGTTTGGGCTTGGGCGTGTCTGGGGCCAGACTCGCCGGAGGGGGTCTGTGGAAGAGTGCCACGAGGGTGTGGTCCGGCGCGGGGCGGGCGAAGGATTGGCGTCTTGTGCGCGGTCCAGCACTTCCTCTGCACACTGCACCACTCACCGCTGCAATGGTGCCCTTCACCTCCAGGCTCGAATCCAGCCGCAGCGGCAACGGCTGCACCAGCCTAGAGGCCCTGTGCGCGCCCCCCGGTGACGCCGCAGCGGGCGTGTGCCAGGCCGCTCTGTTCGACTCCTCCGCCGACTGCTGCCCCCTGTCAACCGTCAACACCCCCGCCCCGCCGCCGCCTCCTCCTCCCCCGCCCCCGCCGCCGCCGCCCTTCCCCCCGCCGCCCTATCCCCCGCCGCCGCCCCCGCCCCCCCTCGCCTGCGACGTGTGCGCCTACCTCACCCTCGCGCCCCCTGAGACCGACCCCTTCCCCTTCCGCTTCGACGACAGCCTCTGTGCCGCCCTCGCCGACCCCGCCGCTGCGGCCATCACGGACGCCGCCAGTGAGGTGGGCGCCAGCATCGTGACGCCCTTCGAGCTGAGCGCCTGCTCCGGTGAGTGTTGGGGTCGTTTGGTGCCTGGGCTGAGGTCGGGCTGAGGTCAGGCTGAGGCCTGGCAGGCGCCGCAGATGTGGCGTGCAATCAGCCGGGGGCGGGGAGTTCTGCACCCCCCGTTCATCCCCGCCCCACCCCAACGCCCCTCCCTCTGCCCCCGTCCCCAACCCTGCCATCACTCCATCATTCCACCCGCGCTTACACACACCTCGCCCCCACCTCGCCCCCAACCCCAGCCACGGAGGTCAAGGTGTGCGGCAGCTTCTATTCGGACGAGGACGGAGCCCTGCTCAAGCCCAAGCTGCAGGTGGGGGCGGGGAGGACAATGCGTTGGCTTAGCGGTCTCTGGGATTTGGTGTAGAGGTGCAGGTGGGCTGGTGGCACGCGGCTGGGACGGGATGGCGTTCCTGGACTGCGCGGAAACGGACCAAAGCCGTCAGCGTCGTACTGGGGCTGAGGAGTGACGCCGGGGGCTCTCCGCGCTACCGGCCTGGCGGCCTCAAACCTTCCTCACGCCTTCCTTCCCCCCCTCCTACCCTCCCCCCCCCTCCAGGCCCTCATGGGCTCCTGGCTGGACCTGCTCATGGGCGCGGGCGGGGGCTGCCGGCCCATGCTGACCGGCTACTCGGCAACCGTGCGGGTGAGTGCCGTACGGGTGTACGACAACCGGTGGCACAGGCCAGGGCATTGAGAGCCAGAGGAGGGTGGATCGCCTCTCACCGCGTTGGGTGCTTGGGTCCCGCTGTACATGCCTCACTTGACTTCCCCCGTCCGGGTTCCGCGGCCCTCCACCTGATCCCGCCCTCAGGTCGGCGGCACCTCCGGCCCCACCTCCCCCGCCTGCCTCGCGGGCAGCGCCGCCAAGGCCTGCGCCAAGCTCGCGGTAAACTTCCCCAAGTGAGGCCCGTGCGTGCTGCCGTACGCTTACTCATGGTCGGGCGTGTCGTACTCATCACAAGCCCGAGCAGCAACATCCCCTCACGGCCCCGCCCGACCCGTCCTCAGCCCCTCTATCTACCACCCCTCGCTCGCTCAAAGCCCGTTGCGTACATGCATTGCTAGCTGGTGGGCACAGCTTGTGCGCATTGCCTTGACCCCGCCTCCCCCTCCCCCCCCTCCACCCTCCTCCCCCACAGGTGCAAGTGCCAGAACGCCCGCTTCGCCACGCCCTTCGCCGCCGACCCCGTGATGTACGAGCAGCCCGGCCGTACGGACGATACGACGCTGTACTGCTTCAACATCACCACCGTCGAGCCCGCGGCGGTGAGGCCCCGCCCGTGCCTCCCGGGAGCACCCCGCCTCTGCATCAAATCGCCAGGCTCGCATGCCCCTCTCCGCCCCTTAAGCTCTCCCGCCAGCCCGTCCCCACATGCTTGACAGCCCAGTTCCCCTCCAGTCCTCACCAGCACCCTCTATCCCTTCCCCCTCTATCCCAACCATCCCCCCTGTCAGGGCCCCTGCGGCCTGCGCACCCGCCTGGACAAAGCCAAGGCCTCCCCCTTGCCCTGACCCTCTCCCTCATCCCTTCCCCCGTCCCCCCCCCCCTGTCAGGGCCCCTGCGGCCTCCGCACCCGCCTGGAGAAGGCCGAGATCTTTGCTGACGAGGCGCAGCGCCGCCGCGTCACGGCGCTGGGGGTGATGCCGGCGGGCGCCAGCGAGTGAGCGCTCGGGGAGGGAGGGAGGGAGGGAGGATGTGTGGCGGAAAGGTTGATGCTGGGCGGCTAGCCAGAGCGGGCCTACCCATCGAGGTCTGTTTGAAGTCCCGTGTCTGCCCCCCCTCCCCTCGCCCCCCTCCAGGATGCGGTACCTGTCCCCCAGCTGGGGCGCTAAGGGGCAGATGACGCTCAAGGCGCAGCTGGGCTGGAGCCTGGCACAGGTGGGGTGGAGGGTGGAGGGTGGGGGTGGGGGAAGAAGGGGGGAAAAGGTAGGGGGCAAAGGAAGGGGGGAAGGAAAGAGAGAAGGAAAGGGAGAAGGAAAGGGAAGAGGGTTTGGAGTTCTGGAGCCTGGCGCAGGTGGGAACACGGAGAGGGGCGGTGTGGGGAACGAAAGGGTGGGGAAAGGGAAGAGGAGAGGAAAGAGGATAGTGGGAGAGTGACAGCAAGGGTCAAGGTGGGGGGCCCACATGATGGGTGTTTGGGGCAGCGTTGCTATCTTCCCTGGGCCGAAGTGCGGGAGGTCCCGCACTCGGACCTCGGCTCCAAGCCCAAGAGTGCGAAAGCGGGCCGCACTTCGTGGCCCTTGGCGGCCCAAAACGTGCGACCGCACTTGGCAAGCGCTTGCCGCCCAGAAGTGCGGGAGAGTGCGGTGGAGTGTAGCGGAGGGCGCGGCGTTCTGGAGGCCTGTTTCAAGCGGATGAGTCTGCCTGGCTCTCGCCCTAGTGCATGAGCTGATGTAGGCGGGCAACTGGGGGTATTGAATTCCAGCAGCAACCCCGTAGTGCATGCTGCAAGTGCATGTGATGCGGGCTGGACGGTGGGGATGGGAAGGGGACTGCCTGCCCGGCTGGCCGCGCCCGTTCGGTGGGCCCGCAACCAAACTTTGCTACAAAAGTGCGGGAGCTTCCGCACATGAGGCTCTTTCCGTCACCGAAAGTGCGGGATGGCCTCACTCCCCCGCACTTCCGCACTAAGATAGCAACACTGGTTTGGGGTTACGGTAACCCGGGGCCCAACATCCATACTGCGCCCAGCCTTATCCCCCTCCCCCGAATGTTGTTCTGCGAACCTCCCTCCCGTCCCTCTCTTCCTCTCCCCCCCCCCTCCCCCCTACCAGGCCGACGGTGGTGTGGTGTGCATGGAGTTGCTCAGCGGCACCCCCCCCCAGACCTTCTGCAGGGGCGGATCCCAGCCCGGCACCTGCTTCATATCGCTCTTCGACGCAGCGCGCGCCTGCTGCCCGCTCTACGGAGCCACCAGCCTGTGAGTGGGCATACAGCGTTTCTGCATACAGCAACGTCGCCTCATCTGGTTGGAAGGAGCTGCAAGTGCCTCCTCGGGGTGACAACTGAAGGAGCTGGAACCGCCTGCTCCAGGGAGAGGGATGGAGCGAGGGCGCCGCGCCGCTTGCTGATGTGTGCCGCTTGCTGGACGGAGCCGTGAGCCCGTGAGGCCGGACCCTGCACGACGATACCCGGCACGGCGATAGCCGGCCATTATTTGGGGCTGGATGAGAGTCAGCAGGTGTCCCTCTTCTGCACCACCACTTCCGTACAGCCGATTTTGCTGGCGTGGATAGGAGCTAGGATGTGGAGCGCTGTTGGCTCCGTGAGCCGTAGATTGCCGTACGCCGCCGACATTGCGGCGGCTGGCATCCTTCATCCTAGCCATTGCTGCCTATTCATGTGACTGCCAGGGGCTGCGTCATCACTCTATTAGTGATGACCCCTTGGGCCCGTGACGTGACGCGAGACCGCCTGACTGAGACGACCTGACTAAGACTCAGATTCATCCGTCCCGGCTGTACATTCATACATTCCTGCATTGGGGGCTTGGGGCCTGGTGGACACACCAGGCCTTGTCGGCTGCGCCCCGCGTTTGGCCCCTGACTGATAGTCTTCCCCCGGCCCCCCGGCTGGACGAGCCTCCTTTGTAAAGCTCTCTGACCCTGACCCCTGCGACCCCCGTATGCGGTGCCGATCGTGAACAGCTGCCTTGCAGCCCGCCAGGGGCCACGTCTCACCCACCCCTACGGAAGGGCCCTCCCGCGCTCACAGCACGCTGCGAGCGGCAAGTCCAGCAGTCGGCTGCCAAAGCGGTATGCCGCCCCAGAGCACACGCGCCACTTGGGTTGCCGGCAGTGCCGTTGGAGCAAGGGGCTGGGAGGGTGGTGGAAGGCGGGCATGGCCCCTGCAAGGCACACTAGCCAGCTGCACGGCGCGGGGTGGGGTAGGGGTCGCTGGGGGGTCCTGTCCCCCGACGCTGGTTACACAAGGCGGCAGAAGGACGACAGGCGACAGCGTCGGGGGACAGGACCGTGCCTGGTGCTGCGTGGGCCAGCGCCCCAGGCCGTCAGCCAGCTGCAAGGTCGGCGCTGCCGGTGGGGGCCGGCAGCCTCCGGAACTTGGGCAGCAGCAGCAGCAGAAGCAGAAGCAGCGGCAGAGTGGGTGAGTTACGTCAGTGCCCAAACGTGCCTGCAGCAGCAGCAGCAGCCTGGGCGTGCGTGGGCGTTACGCTTGCGTGCCACCGGCAGAGGTTCGAGGGTTGGGGCCCGGTGGGAGATGGCACACAGAGCGCAGGCCCCGGGTGCCCAAGGGTTGTGGAAGCATGTATGCCGCCGGGAGTGCAGCGGCGCCCTGCGCGGGTGGCGGGTCCGGTAACAAGGGATAGAAGACATCAACGAAGCGAAGCGCTTGGTTGTGGCGTATGGCGTGTTCCGCGGACTACGCAGACCTGGGGTGACAAGGGGCGGGGGACGTAGCCGCGTGGGCCCACAGTTCGGTCTTGCCAGGTCGGTTGGGCCTCCTGCGCCAGGCCCTTCTGGGCCCTGCTCTGGGCCCTGCAGGCTAAGCCAGGTATGTGCTCTCGTTGAGCATCGTTCCCAAAAACTACACGCAGTCGCAAGGTTATAAGAAATGCAGGTCCTAAGCTTCGGTGCCAGGCCCTGGGCCCGTGGCATTCTCGACACGCCCCAACCCAGCCAGGCTTTCACCTGGGCCTTGCCCGCACATATGCACTAAGCTTGGCCGTGAAGAGCTGGCACGTCTCGGTGCCGCGCGGCCTGGGCTCTTGGTGCGGATGGGAGGGGGGCGGGGGGTAGCGGGGGTCGGGGGTGGGGCGGGCCCGGGCGGAGCTGTCGTGCAGGGCCCCGATCCCAGGCATTTAGGGCTTACCCCCCGATACCTGACTTCAAACACAGATCAGAATCGCAAGCCACTAACACAACCAGTCTCGCACTCCTCGCACCTGCCAACCTTGCCAAGCGCGCACAAGTGAGCGTTCGGGGAGCAGATGCTGTCGCGGCCAGAGAACCGCGCTTAGGGCCGGGCCCAAAGCAGCATGCACCTGTGGGGCCACGTTGAGGTCCCGCGGCTCACCAGCGGACGCTGAAGCGCAGCGAGCGCGTCAGTCCACTCCGTTCTGCCACGACAAGCCTCGGGCCCTCGCTCCTGCCACAGGCACCCGCTGGACATCATTGACTAAGATGGAGTTTCTGCGTGCGCAGCACTAAGCCATAGATGGTGACGAGGTGCGCTCGGGGTCCCGGTAGCAAGAGGCATCCCTGCCTCGCAGCTCCTCTTCGTGCCTTGGATGCGCATTACCGTGAATCGACTTGATAAGAGCACCGCCTGCTCCACGCTGTGCGCCGCTGCAGGTCTGATCGCTTTGCAGTCCCGAGCTCCGAGTCCCGCATGGCCCACAACAAGTCCACTCCACAACGATTAGCAGAACCAGTAGCAGCTGCAGAACAAGAACAACAAGCAACTCCACAATAGCAACGTATCACGGCTTGCGTTGACCACCAGATAACCTAGTCCCATCCCCATATCTTCCAAGCGCACACCCGCAACCATGCCTCCCACCGCCCGCGCTGCGGGCAAGCTTCACCACCTGTCCAGCCACAACCACGACGCCCACGGCTGGGTGGAGGGCATCACTAGCCTCAAGGTGGGCACCCAGCTTGGGTGGAGGGGCGGGAACTCATGCCCCGGGGACCTCTGGGCCTTTCACCTTTGACCAGATCTGCCGCCAGCTGGTCAACACACCTGGTTCAGGCCAGACTATAGCATTGTGTTTGAACGGGCGCCAAGCTGCTCTGGGCCCAGGCGGGGCTGGGCTGGGCCCAGGTCGCCAGTGGTCGCCCTCCGCCCGGCGCCCGTCTGACCCTGCAGCCCGGCGGTTGGCGCCTCTCTGCTGTGCCGCACCAGCTCTCATACTAAAGTTGTTTGGTGGATCACCTCGGCAATTTTATTTATCTTTTATTTCAGTAACCTGCACCTGAGGCTACCTGCACCTGAGGCTACCCCTGTTGGCGGGCTCGGTTGCTACAGGAACGGCCCATGCACGTCCACGTCGTCCCTTCGCCAACTGGCGCTTGATATTCGCGATCTGGTCAGCGGCTTCGACGCACGCATCCACGCCTCCACCTCAGCACACCCATCTCCCGCTCCTTCCCCCACCCCCACCGACCAGGCTGACGACCGGGCGGTGGAGCTGCTGGCGGATGAGCCCGAGCGCCTGCCGGGCGGTGAGGGGGGCTTGTCTGTTTTTGTGGGGGTGGTATGCACAGGGGGAGGGCTTCAGGAGATGGAGTGGTTTGGGTTGAGGGGACTAGGGGCTTGGGGCTCGGCCACCACACAACAATGCAACGGAGCCGGGCCGCCCTCACCACTGAGAGTTCGCTCCCCTCACCTCGCCCTTCAGCCCTTCCCACGCCCGCGGCCCCCTCCCCACCCTGCCCCCCTCCTCTCTCGCCCCCCGCTGCAGCAATGAACGGCGCCGCCAGCGCCACCGCTGCGGCGGCGGCCGTTGCGGCCCGCGCCGCCGCCAAGCCGGGGGCCGAGCCCCCCGCCGATGGCGCTGCGCCGGTGGGTGTTGTTGGGTAGTGTTGTGTGCGTGAAGGGCTGCGCGCATGAGCCAGGGAGTCGGAGTCGGTGTGGTGTGGTGTGTTGAGGCCTCCCTCGGGGGCCGAGGGCGCATGGGCTGGGGGTGCGGACGCTTGGCCCGGCCCTGACCCTCAGGCCCCGTCCCACCCGGCCTGCCATTCCAGCTCTGACCCGCTTCCCGACACCCATCACCACACGCCGGTGCACGCTCCTTCCCTCTTCCCGACCCCAACGCCCCTGACCCCCGTGCCCCTGACCCCTGTGCCCCCGTCCCCCTGCCCTGTCCGCGTGCGCAGGCCGCTGCGGGCTCCGCCGGCGGCGCCGACCCCGCCGGCTCCGCTGCCCCCGGCCTGGTGGCTGTGACCCGGGCGGAGGACTTCGAGGGGGTGCTGCAGCACGCACTGGAGATTATGGCGGCGGAGGTGGGGAGGGGGCGGGGGGGTTTCGACATTGCTTGCTCAAGCCACCATTGCGCATCCTGCACCCTCTGTACCTCTACACGCAGAGCTTCCCTGGTCCAAGCGACGCGATCCCGCTTGGCAGTTAACACCCCCTCGCCTCCACCCCCGTCCCCTGCCCCTGCCCAGATCGAGGCTGTTGGCGAGATGGTGCTGGAGGTGGGCGCCCCCCTGGGCTGGGGCCCCGTGGGCCTGAGCCCCGAGCAGCTGGCCGTGTGCCTGCAGCGCATTCGGGCGGTCACGGAGCCGCTGGCGGTGGGTGGCATCCTCTGAGGGATGGGAGGTGGGAGGGAAGGGAGGGGCCACGGGGGGTGGAGGAGGGTTTGGGATGGTCGGATGGCGGTGGGTGCATGGAGGGGGAGGGTTGCGGCGACAGCGAGGACAGCCTCTGCGTCCAGGGAGGCAGGGGCCAGCGTACGGGCAATGGTGGCAATGGCCAAGTGGGGCGGCATCCGCGTTCTGCACCATTGGGCGCGGCCTAGCATGAATGCCTGGTTAGGATCGCCGGGGTGCGGGTCTCACCGTTTGCGCCGCCCTTGAACCGTCCCCATCCTAACCCCCCTCCCCCCCCCCCCAGGTGGACTCCACGGTGGTTCTGCAGCGGACCGTGCAGTTGCAGACAGCCACCGGCCCGGGTGGGTGGGGGGCAGGGGTGGGGTGGGTGCGTGGACTTCGGGTTGGCATTGTGGGTTGTGGGTTGGGGTGTGGGTCAAGTCCGCCTTGAGCTCTGACCACCCGCCGCCTCCTCCCCGCCTCACCCCTGTCTCCCCCCTCTCCCCCTCCCCCCTCGCTCCCCAGTGGACGCCGCCACTGCGGATGTGCTGCTGCGCCGCCGCCCGGGACCCCGCGGACCCACCGAGGTGGGAACCCTGGCCCGGGCCTCTGCATGGGCCTCGGGGTGTTGGGAGGGCTGAAGACAGACGGTAGTGGCGGTGGGGTCTGGCGACGGGAACCCGGGCGCGGGCCTCTGTTGCTGATGGGTTCCGAGGTCCCATGCGGCTGCCGGGTCAGGGTCCTTCGGGGGCGAGGGGCTGAGAGGGCCATCGGCCTCGGGATCGGGATGCATGGTCGCCGCGAGCGCCGGGCCCGGACGGGAGAGACCCGGGCTGCGGACCGCACGGAGGCAAGGGACGGGGCGAGGCGCGGAGCAACGTATCCGCCATCTCCCATATCTCCCCTCCCCTCTCACCCTCCCTCCCTCCTCCCTTCCCCCTTGCATGTACCTATCTAAGCAAGGATTCCCTGGCGTCGGCGCGATCCCACTCAGCAACAAAGACCCCCTCCCCCTTCCCCTCTCAACCCTCCCCCCCCCGCCCCCCCCCCTGCCCCCAGGTGCGTGTGGCCATCATCGGCAACGTGGACTCGGGCAAGTCCACCATGGTGGGGGTGCTCACGCGCTCCATGCTGGACGACGGAAGGGGGCTGGCGCGGTCCAAGGTGGGGGGGGGGCGGGGGCGGGTGGGGGGGGACATCGGAGGGGCATGAGGGCGAAACTGGTAAACTGGTAGGCGAAGTGCGGCCGGGGTTGGGGCGCGGCCGGGGAGATCCTTGACGCTACGGGTCGAGCGATGGGCGGCAGGGCCAAGTGGCAGGGCTCTGGCGAGTGCCAAGGGTGCAAGCGCTTGCGGTCACCCCAAGCCATACGTCCTCGCCTCCACCCTACCCCCCCCCCCCCCCAGGTGTTCAAGCACCACCACGAGGAGACCACCGGCCGCACCTCCTCCATCGGGCAGCACACGCTGTGCCTGGACCCCAAGGGGGCCATCCTCAACGACGCGGCCTTCAGGCGAGAAGGAGGGGGGGCGGGGGGGTGGGGGGCCGAGTAGGGAGGTGGGTTGGGGAGGTGGGGCAAGGTGGTATTGGGGCGCGGCCTTCATGAGAGCAGGGGGCATGTGGTGGAGCGTCTAGGCCCCGCGTTGGCTCGGCAGGAGGCTTCCGGCGAGCGAGGGGCTGGTCGAGTGGGGGGGGGGGTTCGGGCTGGGCGCGTGTCTGCCCTCGTTAGGCAGGCAGGGTGCCCCCGGGGGTTGGTCGGAGAGGCCCTTCGACTGCTGCCAGCCGCTCCCCCAGCTGCACCGACGCCGGCTCAGAGTAGTGGCGTACGGGCATGGGAGTTGCACCGCGGGAAGCCCGAGCCGCCTCCAAACCCCTTGCCCCCCCCCCCCTGTGCCGCCTCCCCCCCCCCCCCCCCAGGACCCAGACCTGCCATGAGTACATCGCCCGGGCGTCCAAGGTGCGGGGCAGGGAGAGGGCGATGGCGGAACATGGGTGTGGGGGAGGCGCTGCCTCGAGGGGGGGGGGATGGGTTGCCTGGGTAGCGCGCGGAAGCACTCCCGGGTTCATGCGCTTGGGGCCGCCAGCTGGCTGGCCGTTATGGTGGCCGTTGGGACCCGCTTTCATCCCTTCCCCTCACCCCTGGCCTTTCCCCTCCCGTCCCCCCCTTTCACACGATGGCCCCTCTCCTTCCCCCCCTCCCTGTCAGGTGATGACCCTGGTGGACCTGGCCGGCCACGAGAAGTACTTCCGCACCACCGCCTACGGCCTCACGGGCCACCTGCCCGACTACGCCTGCCTCATCGTGGGCGCCAACATGGGCGTGGTGGGCATGTGCAAGGTGAGGGGGTGAGGGGAGGGGGCTGAAAGGGGGAAGCTGGGAGAGGGGGCTGAGAGGGAGAGCGGGCGCTGGGGAGAGGCGGCACCGGGGAGAGGGGGCGGATGGCGTTCGGAGGTTCTGTCGACGGGGCGTGCGTGCGGGACGTGCGGGCCCTGGGGCTGCCCACTGGGCGTCGCCAACTTGTCTCCTCGCCCCCCCTCTCGCCCCCCCCAGGAGCACCTAGGCGTGGCGCTGGCGCTCAAGGTGCCCGTGTTCTTCGTGGTGACCAAGGTGGACATCGCGCCCGAGCACATCCTCAAGCAGACCGTGCAGGTGCGCGGGGTGGTTTGGTGCGGAGGGGTTTGTGGGTTGGGTGGCGTGCCGACCACGACCGCGACATGTCCGACTGGGATGTTGGCGGCCAGGCATGATCACTGTTCTCTTGTCTGTTGCTGTCCCTCCCCCAGAACCTGGCATCCATCCTGAAGAAGCCCGGCGTCAAGAAGAAGCCGTTCCTGGTGAAGTCGACGGAGGATGTGCTGCTGTGCGCGCGCAATATGAACACCGACTCGCTGGCGCCCATCTTCCTCACCTCGGCCGTCACAGGTGCGGGCGAGGGGCCGTTGAGTTAGTGGGTTTCATAGAGGCAGGGTTGACCGTGAATCCCAGGCGGGGGATGCAAAACAAGATTTTGTGCCTACCCGGGTTCGAGCCGGGGTCTTCACGGCCACAACGTGATGTACTAACCACTATACGATAGGCACCTAGTACGGCACTTTGCCGCCGTACGGAACGGACATGCCCAGCAGTGCAATCTGGGCGTAGCCAGGGTGCGGAAGCTTACGGCAGCCCGAGTACGACCCACGTGCCTGCGTACGGCGTACGGCCCATCCCTCTCTGCCTGCCCGCCCCCCAACCCCCTGTCCCCTCCTCCCCCCCAGGCAAGGGCCTGGACCTGGTGCGCCTCTTCTACAACCTGCTGCCTCAGGTGGGGTTGGAGGGGGGGGCGAGGAGGGGGCACGGGTGGGGACCCTCTGTGGCTAGATAGTGCCCTGGCCGCCTGCCAAGCAACTTCTGCTGTCTGCGCTCCGGCCCCTGACCCTCTCCACCCCCTCTCTCTCCCCCGCCTCCTCTGCCCCCCCCCCCCAGCGCCACCGCTGGGTGGACAAGCAGCGCGAGCTGGCGGAGTTTGTGATCGATGAGACGTTCGGGGTGCCGGGCGTGGGCACGGTGGTGGCGGGCACCGTCAAGCGGGGGGTCATCACGCCAAACACGGTGCTGCTGCTGGGTGAGGATGGGAGGGGCAGGGAGACCGGGGGAGGGGGCGCTGAGGGGCAGGCTTGTGGTGGTGGGTCACCAGGGAAAGCAGGTTCGCTGAAGCAGGTTCGCCACACACTGGTTGCGGAGGGTAAGTGTATACTCCTCATTCCTCCTGACCCCGTGCATGCCTCCATGACCACTACGACCCCGCGCAGGCCCTGACATTGGCGACGGCTGCTTCAAGTCCGCCGCCATCAAGGTAAGCGTGCGACCGGCGGTCGCAGCAAGTGGCCTCCGCACGAATGGATGCCTCTGGCACTGAAGCCCGAAACTGCTAGCGTCTTGTAGACGTTTGTGCCAGGCGACTGGCGAGTGCTCGAGGCGAGTGCTCAAGCGTCCTCCCTTCCCTCCTACCACCCCCCCTTCAGTCCATCCACTACAAGCGCCTGCCCGTGGGTATGGTGGTGGCGGGGCAGACGGCGGCGCTGGCGCTCAAGAAGACCAAGCGCAGCCAGGTGGGTCGGGGGGAGGGGCCGTTGAGGGCTGCGCGTGTGAGCTAGGGCAACGTCAAGTCGGCAGAAAGCCGGCCAGCCCCTGTGAAGATCTGTGTCTCAAAACACATAACAGCCGGCAACGCTCATTTCTGACCCTCTCCATCCCCTCCCCCATCCATCCCCCCCCCCCCAGGTCCGCAAGGGCATGGTGCTGGTGGACGAGCGGCTCAAGCCCGCCGCCTCGTGGGAGTTCGATGCCGACATCGCCATACTCACACACTCCACAACCATACAGCCGAGGTGAGGGGGGGAGGGGGAGAGCAAGGGACTACACACCCAGATCTTGGCTTGGCTAGCTTGGCTATCCTCGTTTTCCTCGTCCTTACACACCCTCCCCCGCCCCCCCCTGTCAGGTACCAGGCCGTGATCCACTGCGAGATCATCCGCCAGGCGGCCCGGGTGGTGGCCATGGACCGGGAGCGTGAGTGGGGGGGGGGGGGGGGTAGGGGGGCGCGGGCTGCTGAGGTAGGGGAACACAATCCAAGGGGAGAGGCAGCGAGGCCCAGGTGGCTAGGCTGCTGTTTTGGGCTTGACGAGCCTGATGTCGACAGCACCCTATCCCCTCCCCTCAATCCCCTCATTAATCCCCTTGACCCTTGCGCCCAACCTCACTCATCCCCTTTACCCCTTGTCACCAACCCCCGCCCCTATTCCTCCCTCCGCCCCCCCCACAGGCCTCCGCTCCGGCGACCGCGCGTGCGTGCGCTTCCGCTTCATCCAGCGCCCCGAGTACGTGACCAGCGGCACGCGCTTCGTGTTCCGGGAGGGGCGCACCAAGGGCATCGGCATCGTGGTGGGCACCGAGCACCAGCCCGCCACCGCGGAGGCGCGGGCGGCGGCCTCGGGCAGCGCCTACGAGAGCGAGGAGGCGCGGGCGGAGGCGGAGGCAGAGCGGGCGGGGGCGGCGGGGGCAGCGGCGGAGAGGAAGTCGCCGGCGGGGGCAGCAGTGGGGGCGGAGCGGAAGTCGCCGCCGGGGGCAGCAGCAGCGGTGGCGGTGCGGGGGTGACACCGGCGGGGGCAGCAGCGGCGGTGGCGGTGCGGGGGTGACACCGGCGGGGGCAGCAGCGGCGGTGGCGGCTACGGGGGGGGGGACATGGAACGTCCACGCAGGGGCGGATCGCTAGTTCGTCAGGCTGCAGGAGGCAAGCCTGGAAGTTGCAGTGCTCGCAAGGCTGGCATCAGTTGGCGGTTGCGCGCATTACAAGACTCTGAGAAGATCACTGGCGTGGGAGCATTGTTAGCTGCAGGAGCAGGGTGGAAAGGTTCCGCGCGCCGGGGGCTGGGGTCAGACGGCGGCACACACAAGGGGCTGCAAGCGCGGTGGCGAACGGGGAGGTGGTGACAGATAGGATGCACAGGGAGGAAGGAGGTTGGCGAGCAAGGTCGCCGTGCGCATGCATGGTGGCTCGGAGGCAGAGGAGGTGCTGTGAGGCCAACGGGAGAGCTGAATGCCTGGACCCAACCCGCTCTCTCGTCGAGTGAGGTGCAACCAAGGACCCCAGGGACTGCGGCTTGCCATGCGGCTAGCCACTCCAGCTTGTCTCGTTCCAGGCAGTATCATGGGGACGACACAAGAGTCCGGCTGTGGCAAGGGAGGCGTAGGACTTGAGTTGGACAGCGGCGGAGTGGGGAAAAGCACTCACAGGGAAGGCCGATCTCAACGTGCCGCCTTGGACTGAAGCGGCGGCGAGCCGGGGTCTTCACGGCCACAACGTGATGTACTAACCACTATACGATAGGCACCTAGTACGGCACTTTGCCGCCGTACGGAACGGACATGCCCAGCAGTGCAATCTGGGCGTAGCCAGGGTGCGGAAGCTGTACGGCAGCCCGAGCACGGCCCACGTGCACGCGTACGGCGTACGGCCCATCCCTCTCCGCCTGCCCACCCCCCAAGCCCCTGTCCCCTCCTCCCCCCGAGGCAAGGGCCTGGACCTGGTGCGCCTCTTCTACAACCTGCTGCCTCAGGTGGGGTTGGAGGGGGGGGGGCGAGGAGGGGGCACGGGTAGGGGCCCCAGTGGCTAGTGCCCTGGCCGCCTGCCGACCAACCTAGGTCTGTTTGTCCGGCCCCTGACGCCTTCACCCCTCCCCTCCCCTCTCACCCCCCAGCGCCACCGCTGGGTGGACAAGCAGCGCGAGCTGGCGGAGTTTGTGATCGATGAGACGTTCGGGGTGCCGGGCGTGGGCACGGTGGTGGCGGGCACCGTCAAGCGGGGGGTCATCACGCCAAACACGGTGCTGCTGCTGGGAGGCCGGGTATGGAGCGCCAAAACCCGCGTTGCCGTTCCGGGTCTGCTCGCCTTGGGCTGACGCCAGTGCTGATGCCTACGCCAGCCCCGTCCCGATTCTCATTCAGGGCCAGGGGCAGGGCCATGATGGACGTTGCAGCAACTGTACTCAACACGAGCGTCCTACCCTCCCTTTCACCCTCGGGACCTCCGTCCAAGTCAAGTCACCTCGGTCGCACGCTCATGCGTCCAGGAGCGGTAGCTCAAACAGCTCCTCCTCCTCCTCTTGCACCTCCCCGTACCACCGCCCTTCCCCGCCTTCCTCGCCTCCCCCCCCCGCCTCCAACCTGCCCGACTCTGCGCCTGCCCCCGCTGCCCTCGACACTGCGGCCAGCCCTGCCCCCACCGGCCACGCCCCCCCCGCGCTGCTGCTCCGCCTCCCCTGCGCCAGCTGCTCCCTCAGCATCGTCAGCCGCACCACCAGACCCTCCACCTCCCGCACCGCCTCAATGCTGGAGCGAGCCAGGCCGCTGGCAGAGTCGCGAAGCGCCTGCAGAGCCTCGGGACGCAGAGCGCCGCCACCCACCGCCACCGGCACACCGCCGCGGCGGGCGCTGCCGCCGGTCCCCGTGCTGAGGCTCGCTGCGCCCAGGGTAGCGGCAGCGGCGGCAGCCAGCGACAGGGCCGCGTCGTAGGGGTGCTGGGGACCGCTTCCGGTGGCGGCAGCGTGCGAGGGCGGAGGAGGCAGGGCGGGCTCGGGGGACTGCAGCAGAGGCGGCCAGACGCTGTCGGCGGCGCCAGCGGCTGTGCTCGCGCGGAGGGCGGGTTCCGCGGGGCGGCCTGGCGGCGGGGTGGCCATGACTCCCTCCTCGGTTCCACGGTCAAGTACCCCCGCCTGCACCAGCTCCTCCCCTGCCGCCTGTGCTGGTGCGTAGGATACCTCCGCTGCCGACGCGGCCGCAGCGGGTGGCTGCTGCTCGTGATCCACGCCAGCTGCGAGCGGCGCCTGGGGCCTGCCGCCTACGCTCCCGCCCCCGCTGCCACCGCCGCCGCTGCCCGAGGCTCCACGGCGGAGGGTGGCCTCCGCTGGGCCCCACGACCCCCGCCCTACGGAGCTGGAGGCGTACGAGGCCTCCGACGCAGCCGCCGTGCCCGGGCGACTGCGCCCTAGGGCTGCCGCAGTGGCGGGAAACAGGACCGCGAGATCCTCGAGATCCCTTAGCCCTTCTTCTACCGTAGCGGCCGCTGCTGTCGATAAAAGCCCTGCCCCTGCCCCTGGCCGCGTCGCCATCTCGCCCTCGCCTTCCCCATGCGCTTCTGGCGCTGGTTCTGCGGCCTCCTGCGGCACCCGCCCCGGTTCATGGGCGGCGGGGGCCTCCCCGCGGCGCCAGGTGTCCAGGGACGCAGCGCCGAGCGCAGCAGGCACCGGCGGGGCGCTGGCCTCGCCCTCCTGCGGTGTACTGGGCTCGGTGGGGACCAACGGCGGGCTGCTGGCAGCCTCCGCTGCACTAGCGGGTGCATCTGCCGCCGCCATGTCCACGACGGATGCAAACGCCACCAGGTCTCCCGCAGAGGGGGCACTGCCGGCGCTGACTGAGGGCTGGGCGGCGGTGGTGGAGGCGGGCAGGCGGCCCTGGGCGGATGGCAGAGCTGGAGTGCTCTGGGTTGCAGGCAGCGGCTGTTGCTCCTCCAGCCCCAGCCCCTGCCTCAGCTGCCTGAGTTGATGCTGAAGGGCCTCCGCGCGGCTGGTGCCTCCGCGTGTCGAGCCCGCGGCAGCGGCCACTGCGGCCCGCAGCGCGGCATCCCTGGCCTCCACTTCTGCGGCAGCTGCTCCTGCGGCGGCTGGCGCCGCGGGCCGACGCATGGGTAATGCGGCCGCGTGAATGCTGCCCTGACCGCCGCCAGCACCCGGCACCGCGCTGGGCCCAGCTCCGAGGCCGTAACCCCTTGGCTCCTGCTGCCACAGCCCTCCAGCAGCCACGTCTTCCGTCTCCCCCGCTGCGCCTGCCCACGTGCCCGACAGGGGCCCAGTGGCTAGCTCCATGAAGAGGGGCTCCTCCAGGGCAATGCCCAGGGGGCTGAGGCCGGCAGCGCCGCTCAGCTCGGCGGCAAGAGCGGATGTTGCCGTGTCTGCAGTAGCAGATGACTGAAGGCGGACGATGCCGGGCTGCTGGCCCCACGCGTACGCGGTCCCTCCACCGGGCGCGGGGAAGGAAGCGAGCGTGAGGTGGCTCACGTCACGCCCCCGCACGGTCTGGACAGAGGGCGAGGTCGGAGAGGGCCAAGGGATGGGCGCAGTCGCCCCTGCAGCTGGGCCGGGCGGGTAGCGCGCGGGTCGGGGCTCGGGCCGGGGCTGGAAGTCGAGCGGTCGCACAGGCCCAGGTGCCTGCGGCGGCTGGGGCCCGGGCCACGGCGGCTCGCCTAAGCCGGCACCTAGGCGCTGGAGCCGGGACACCACTGCATCCAGGGGCAAGCCTGGGGCGGTTGGGCCACCATGTACTGCATCTGCTGGAGGCGGGGATGCAGGGGCCTCGTGAGGGAAGGCCGGGTATGAGGCACTCGAGTAGGCGCCGCCGGGGGGGGCCTGGGGGCTGGGGCTGGCGCGTCCGCCCCCGCCGCCGGGCAGTACAGCGGGGCGGAGCGTGGCGGCGGGGAGAAGCGGCCGGAAGTCGATGACGCGCGGGACGTAGTAGTACGGCCCTGCCCCAGCATCCGTACCGTCGTCTTCCCCGACGCCGTACGCATCTGTACCGCCGCCGTACAGCGCCGGATGGTTGGTTGGCAGTTGCGCGCTGGTGGCGTACCGCTGGTAGAAGGCGTAGTCGGGCGCGTCCGTGTGAGGCGGTACAGGCGTCTGGGCCGCAGGAGCGTGGTAGTCGTACTGTTCGTACTGCGCCTGCGCTGAGCTGTACGGCTGCAGCGGCTCAGAGGCGCTGCGCTGCTGCCGTACGCGTGAGCCGTAACTGGTGCCGTTGGGCCCAGGCCGTGCTGCACCCGAGGCCAGCGGGGGCGCGTGGTCCTCGAACCGGCCCAGCCCGGTCGGCCCCCGGCCGCTGTGCCCCGCGGCAGCCATCGCCGCCGCCGCGGGGTGCTCCTGGCCTCTGCCACCGCCCCCAGGTCCGTAGCCGCCCTGCTGGTGGTATGGCCCCGCACCGTAGGCGCCCCCGGGCCCAGCACCAGGGCCCCCGGGGTAGCTGGGGTAGCCCCCCGGGGCCGTGGACGCAGCTCCCTCGCCCCTGTACTCGCGGAGGCCCCGGCCCTCGCCCCAGGGCGCGCCCCCGCCCGCGCCGGAGCCGAAGCGCGGCAGGCGGGGCTCTCCCGGTAACAGCAGGGAGCCGGTGCGAAGCTGTGCCAGATCCTCCAGGGCCTCGCTGTCCTCCTCGCCCGGCGGAGGCGGGTGGTAGGGCTGGTGGTAGGGCTGGTGGAAGTCGTGGCGGCCGCTGGGAGAGCGGCGCCCGCCATCCGCAGCTGGGGGGTGCGCTGCGCCGCCGCCGCCGCCCCCGCCGCGGCCGCCGCTGTGGAGGCCGGGGTTGCCGGTGTCACCGCTCGGGCTGGCGGCAGCGCCCCCGCCGGAGCCTCCGCTGCTGCCGCTGCGTCGCGCGCCGCCGCCTGACACTGCGAAGCGGACTCGCGGCGAGGCGGCGGAGGGGGGCAGCTCGCTGGAGGCCGGGTCAAAGCCAGCCCAGCCCCAAGCTGGCCGGGGCGGTGCGCTGCCCCCGTCCGCGCCCACGAGCTCCGTTAGCTCTCTGGCCTTTGCGTGTGTCCCGCCGCCCCGCCCAACAGGCGCCGAGGATGCCCCGTGCGCCGCCCCTCCAGCGCCGCCACTGCCTCCACCCTGCAGAGCCCCCACGGGTGCTGCCGCCGCCGCCCCAGTCACCGAGATGGAGCCTTTGGCCGACGGTGCCTTGCTCCCCGCCGCCTCATCCGTCCCGCCGGACTCGCTGGCGCCCGCCCCCGGGCCCCGGCGCACGGGCGGCACCGAGGCCTGGTTGGACAGCTGAGCCAAGCCCAGGCCCAGGCCCAGGCTCGTGAGGGAGGAAGACGAAGCGCCGCGCAGCATGGACTCGCGGGCTGACATTCGGGAGTCGGTGTGGCGGAGGGAGGTGGCGCGGGAGAGCGTCTCGCGGGTGGCCTCCACCTGGGCCGGACGGAGGAGGGCAGGAAGGCAAGGTAGGGTTGAGGACACATATGCCCCTGCTGAGGAGGCGTGACACGAGCAGGGCTGTCAAACAGTCAGGCATGTAGCCAGCAGGCCACAATCGCGGGTCCGGCCCCAGCCTTCCCAGGCACGCACCTGCTGTATGAGCTCCCGGAGCGCCCCGGTCGTCTCAGAGCCCAGCACGGCCGCAGCGCCGCTACCGGGGGCTCCCTCGCCGCCCGCTGCGCCGCCCGCGCCGCCGCCCCCTGCGCCCGCTCCGGCGATGGAGCCAGGGCCGGCCGAGCCGGCAGGCGGAGAGCCCGGGTGGGAGGGCAGCTGGGAGGCCCGTCCGGAGGCGAGGCCGGCCTGCGTGTGGGCACAGGATGCGGCAAGGCGGAACTGAGGATAGTGAGGAGAGCGGGCGTAAACCAGTCTGGTATGGCGGAGGCCACTTTCATATACAAAGCACCTCGCAGCTTAGTATTTCCTCCCCTCCACGTCGCCTCACCTGCTGCAGAGCTCCCACCAGCTCCTCGAGCCGCGCCAGGGGTCCCCCGGCGCCGCCGGCCCCGGAGGCCGCCGCAAGGCCATGCACCCCACCACCTCCCAGACCCCCCAGCAGCCGCAGCTGTTGCACCAGGGCCTCGGCTGAGGGGCTGCCCTGCGGCAGGGCCGACCCCGCGGACAGGAGGTACGCCTGCAGGCTGGCTTGGGCGTCTGCGGGATGGGGCGCGAATGGGAAGGGCAGCCCGTGTTTATAGTTCGGTGAGGCAAATGTGATCAGCAGAGGCTCCCCGCATATCCCTCCTACACATCGCTCCACGGAGAAGTGACCCAGGCCAGTGGTCCCCCTGCTGGCCCCCTTTGAGGTCCCTGCCACATTGAGCTTATCACACGCCCTGCATGCGGCACGCATGACGTGCAGCGACGCACCTAGCGCCTGGTGAAGCAGCGTCTGAAGCTGCTGCGCCGGGGGAACCGCCGCCGAGCCCGGATGCAGGCCGGGCAGGGGCACGGTGCCCGGCCCGCTCGAGCTGGGGGCTGCGGGGGGAGCTGTGCTCCACCTGCGGCGCTGCTTGCGGCCGGGGCCTGGTCGACCCGAGGCTGCCAGGGAGGCCTGCAGCTGCTTGGCCTGGCAGGGGTGGAGGGAAAGGGTCGAGAGGTTGCGTCCTAAGGTGTAAGTTGAGAGCGCACGGCAGCAAGCACTGTAGGTTCTGAGCCCGTCACCCGAGCTCCACTGCCCTTTCCCTGGTCGCTGAGACGGCGTAAACCCGTCTGCCCCTCGCGTCCCCTCTCACTCTCTCGACCAAGTCTCCCAGCTGCCGCTGAAGCGCCAGCGCCGCTCCCCGGCCGGCCTCGCCCTCCCCGAAGCCGCTGGCACTCCCACTGGCGCTCGCCCCATCGTCGCCCTCGCTGCCGCTGCTCCACTCGCTGCCGCCGCTGCCACCCCTGCCGCCGCCGCCGTGCTGGTGCCGCCGAGTCCGGCGGCCTCCACGCCCGTCCACGCCCCCCTGATCGCGCGCGTCCCCTCTTTGACCGCCGCTTGGGCCTTCGGCGGTTGCTGCGTCCCATACGGGGCGGGGCGGGCCCAGCATCTGCACTCGGGCGGTCATCTGCAGCCCCTCCTGCTCCCACCCCACTGCATCGGCGCCGGCAGCGCCCACGGCTGCTGCGCTGACCGCCGCGCCGGCTGCAGCCATGGCGGCCGCAGGGGACCAGCCGCCTTCCAAGCCGCCCGCAGCGACCCCGGAACCTCCCTGCCATGAGCTGGTGCTGGGCTGAGGGTGCGCGAGCGGTGGAGACGGGTGCCGGGCCCGGTCGGGGCTTGAGCCGAACGCCACGTGCAGACCCACAGGCCTGCCCGCTCCCGCCCTGGCAGGGGACACAACCGCCTGCAGTTGGTCCGTGGACGAGCGGACGTCGACCAGGAAGCACGGGCCATGGGAGCTTGCCGAGGGGTGGTGTGGAGGTGGGCTGGGCTGGTTGGCTTGTGGGGGGCTGGGAAGGGGCTGGGGAGCGGGCGGAGGAGAGGGTGCGGGTGGCGGCGGCGGGGGATCGCGGGCAAAGATCTGGATCCCGAAGTCTGCATCGGTGGCCGCGGCGGAGGGACGCCGGAAGCGGGGGCTGCCGCGGGGCGGGCGGTACCTGCGGGGGTCAGGGGAAGCAGGGCAGCAGTCGGCGGTGATGGCGGGTCACATAAGCAGCGCAGAGGAGATCCCACAGTGAGCCCTGGCCCTCCGCTGCTCCGGGGTGCCCTACCCTCGCAACCACACGTACGCCAGCCACGAAGAGCAGTCAGGTGTGGCCACAGAAAATCCACGTGCTCGCCCATCCTCCCACCCTGGCACCCACCCTGTGGGCCAGCCGAGGCTGACTCGTGAGCCGTCCTGCCGCTGGAAGCGCCGCGGGGGCGAGGAGGCCGAGATGGGGCCACAGCTGTCGCGCGCAGGATGCCCACCGCCGCCGCCGGCACGTGGGCCGCCACCGCTCGCCCGGAAACCGTCAGGGGGAACACGCTGTGGGGAGCGAGCGGGCGAGGGGCCGCGGCCTGAAGCCCCCGCGGCAGCGGATGCGCGAGGGTCGCCGGGGTCGGCGGGGACATGCCACGCCATCACCACTCCCCCGCCTCCGCCTCGTGAGACGCCGCCGTCGCCGTCCCGTTGAAACGCCGTGGAGGGAAGGCCGGCCGCCTGCCGAGGGGGGCTGGAGAACCTCGCACCATCCGTGCCGCCGGCCCCTCCCAATCCGCCCCCGCCGCTGTCTGCACTACCGCCACCGCCACCACCGCCACCGCCACCGCCCCCACCGCCACCACCGCCGGGGCTAACGGAGCGAGAGCGCCGGGGCGGGGGCCCCCGCGAGGCGCAACGCCACGGGGGCTGCATCAGGGCAGGCCCCGGCACCGGCCTGGGCCTCGGCGGATGCGCCTGGGCTGGTGGTGGCGGTGGCACGTAGGGTGCGGGAGGCGGCCGCTGCTGCCGCGTTGCGGACCGGGGCCGCGGGGCGGGGGCTGGAGCAGGAGCCGAAGGCGGGGGAGGGCGGCCCCGTTCCGGCGCGGGGTCAGCCCTGGCCGTGAGGGCAATCATGCGGGGGCTCTTGCTGGGCAGCAAGGGAGGCGCACCTTCTGCGAGATGGGGGGAGCAATGGCTTTATCTGATGGGGCACGGTGCTGCCTGGGTGCGTGGGTGAACGCCATTCCTCCTGCAACAGATCGGCACTCACCCTCGAGGCCACACATGGCCCAGGTCTCTCGGTCCCAGTCGTACACCCGACGCCCTCGTACTGCCCCTGCCTGGGCCGCTGCAGCCGCCGCCGCTGCGGAGGCCGCCGCCGCAGCGGCCACGCCCCCTTCTGCGCTGCCCCCCATATCCGAGCGCTCGTACCGCCCGCGCGACATGGGGCGCTCCGTGTGGCTCGTGAGGGCGACCACGCCCAGGCCCGACCCCGCACCGCCGCGGAAGGCTTGCGGTGAGGCAGCTCTGCGACTGCTGGCGGGGGCAGCCTGTGAGGCAGCGTACACCGCTGCATAGGAGCCTCCCGCGCCGCTGCCGCCCGCGCTTGCAGGCCGTGCACCCCAGCCCGTCGGTTGCAGCCGAGGTTGGGGCTGGGGCTCAGGCTGGGGCCGTAGCTCCGGCGGACCGCTGGTTGCTTCAGGGAAGTCAGCCCAAGCGGTATCCACGCCGCCACCGCCGCCATCCGGCCCCTGCTGTCCCCACGCGACTGCCACTGCTACAGCTGTAGCCCGGGCGCAGGGGGACGTTGCCGTCGCCACAGCAGTGCCCTCGCCCCTGTAGAGGCTTGCTCGTGCGGGTGACGCCGGTGCCGATCCCTGGCCTACACCCGATACCGGCTCCGGCCCTTGCCCGGCCTGGGGTCTAGGACCGGCCTCAAGCGCGGCCCTGGAATTGCGTGCAGCAGCGAGCCCGTGGCCGCTTGAGAAGCTCAGCTCCTGCTGCTGCCACGGCGCCCCCTCGGGGTCACCGCTTGCACCCCCGGTCTGGGCTGCAGTACCTTCTCCAGGCCAGCCAACAGCTTCAGGCCCCATGACACCCGGCACACCCGCCGCCTGAGGCGCCGCGCCCCACGCCGCTGGCTGCTGGGGCTGGCCGCCCTCGCTGGCCACACGCCGGTGCACGGCCGGCGTGGCACGCAGAGGCGCATCCCGTGGCGGCTGTTCAGGCTGCTGTGCCTGGCCCTGAGCTCGGGGCTGACGCCAGCTCCTCGGCTGCTCCACCTCTTCCACCTCCACTTCAACATCCGCCTCTGCAGCGGGTTGCCTCGTGGCGCTGAGCGGCCCTTTCGCCGGCCGAAGCTCGTCGCCAGGCACAGCCCCCCGAGCCTGTGACTGGGCCCCTGCCTGCCGGGTAGTGGGTCGGGGCCCGGGCTGGGGCGGCTCACGTGGTGGGGAGGCTCCAGAGCGCGAGCCGCTCTGGGCTGGGCTCCACGGCAGCCGGCCCTCCGCAGAGGCACCCACTGAGCCGTAGGGTGAGCCGGGCAGGGGGGGCCCCGACCCGGGCAACTGCTCCACGGCCGCCATAGCGGCCAGGTAGGCGGACCGCACGGAGGGGATCTTGTCGTGGCGAATGGCCTCCAGGGACTGCAAGTCAAGAGGCCAGGGGGACTTCAAGCCAGGTACGGCAGTTACATGGACTTCGCGGGGTTGGGGGTGAGGGGTTGGCACCTGCCTACTGCCCCAGCCCGCCGCGCCCCCGCCTCACCTGCACAAGGAACTCCCGCCGGTGCGGCCCCGCCATCCACACAGCCGCATCTCCGCCGCCCGCGCTGCCGCACAGCTCCACCCGGTTGGCGCCCAGGGCCGCCAGCGCAGCGATCAGGTTTGCGGCCTCGCGCCGGACCTGCGCCAGGGGCACCGCGCAGCGCCCAATCAATGCAAGCCCTGGCCTCGCCTTCTTCTCATTGGAGCGCCACCGGCCCCGGTCCCTCCGTGGCACCATGCGCCCTGCTCCCGCTTTCCCTCCCCACTCCCCCCCACCCCCCACCTGCCAGTCCTCCGTGCAGTCCAGTCCCGAGGTGGCGGCCAGCAGCATGCGCTTGGCGGCGTCCGCGCCCATGCGGGGGCCCAGGGCCTGGGGGAGGGGCGGGGGGGGTGTGAAGGTCGGAGGAGTTTGGGGTGTCAGTTCTAGCGGCGGCGGGGAAGGCGCAGACAGCAAGGCGGCGAGCGAGATGCACGGTAGCCCACGGTGCTACGCAAGCAGCCTCCGCCTCCCGGCCCCATCCCACTGCACCCCGCCGGCTCACCCTGCAGCACGCCGACAGCAGCTGCAGGCCCCCCGCGGAGCGGTGCTGCGCACTGGCCGCCCCCAGCAGCGTGAAGGCCCATCCCACCAGCCGCTCCAGCAGCGCCGCCACCGCGCCGCCGGCCAGCGGCCCCCGCAGGGCCGACCCAGATCCCGACCCAGATGGCGCCAGCGCAGAGCCCAGGGCGTCGACTAGCGGCACCAGCAGAGCCCCGGCCGCCGCCATGGCGTCCCTCTCTGGGCCCCTGCGAAGGGTTGAACGGAGAGTGGTGGGGGTGGCGGGCAGGGGGCTGCAAGCGTGAGCCGCGAGCCTTGTGCTAGGCAGCTCCTCTCTGCAGGCATGGAAACCGAGGCAGGCGCGCGAACTGCTCACGGCGCCGGTCCAGGCCGCACCTGCATGCCACTCGGAGCAGGGGGAGCAGGATGTGGTTCAGCGCCCACGCGGGGTCCACAGCTGCCCCGGCACCGCCGGCGTCGCTGCCGCCCCACTCCGCCGACTGCCCGCCCCGCCCCCGGCCGTCTGGGTGGGGCCGCGTGTCCTCTGCCCAGCCCTCGGTCCCAAAGCCGTGAGCTGCGCGGCCCTCCAGGGCCTCTGCCAATGCATGGCCCAAGCGGCAGCCGAGAAGGCTCAGGTCCTCTGTGTTGGTAGAGTGGTGTTGGCGCTGGGGGGAGGGCAGGGGGGCAGGGACGGTGCATTAAGCAAAGCCAAGGTGGCGCGCGTGTGCTATGCGGAGAACGTGAAGTCCCAGGAGAAGAGCAAGCTGCCCTCACCGTGATGTACGCGACCAGGCTGGGGATGGCCTGCGGAAACGCCCGCACAGGGCTCAGCTGCGGCTGCGTCGCCAGCAGGTACGAGAGCAGGGACACGCGGTGACTAGCCGCAGAGCGACCACTCTTGTCAAGTCCTGTAGGAGGGAGGGGAATGGATGCAAAGTGGGTTGGGCGAGCTGGGGCGAGGTGAGTGGCGCCGGGACCAGGACCGGGCGGGCACCGGCACGGCATGTCACCACCGCGACCCCACCAACCTGCCGCCAATTCCTTAACGACCATCTGTGCCTGCGTTGATGTCTCCAGCTTGTCGATGGCCGCCTTGGCCGCATAGCTGCCCTGGCTCGCAAGGTCGCGGTCTTCCAGCGACTGCAGAGCCGAGCGCAGCCTGGACTTGAGGTCCATACTTTGATATGCACGGTCTTACAACAGCTGTTACTGAATTAAGACAAACAATTGGCCTGGTGTCTCGCGGAGTTGCCGGCATTGACTGCATAAATTTGTTGCCAGTAGATGGCTGCTAAGAACGATGCAGCTGTTGTAGATATTGTGAATAGACAACACATGTTGTGTGATAGGCGGAAGCTTCGGTAAGGGCTTGCGGAAGCGGTCTGCGCCCAGCTGTCGGTTCACAGCTCTCTGGTCAGAGCATTGATTGATGGTCCTTCAGCGATTTTGTGACGAGAGTACGTTTGCTGGCGTCCTGCGAGGGGCGTACCCCTGCAAACCGCTCCCCACCTGGCACGAATCGGCACGACTCCGCCCCTCCCTGCTCCCCCCAGGTCCCCCCCCCCCTCGCCTTTCCCGCAACTACACCGCCCCGCGTATCTCCTGCGCAGCCAAGTACCCCGCGGCTTGGGTCTGGGTCAGCGAGTGGTACGATGAGTCCTGATTACAGCTCAGGGGAATGAACTTACCACTGAGGGACATGGCGTGTCAGCTGACTTGTGCGCTGTCAGTGACCTGTCGTTCCTTCCGGCTCCCGGTCCAGGCCCTGGGCCCCAAGCACGGACCAAGCCATGGCTTTCAAACCTCGGCTGTCAGCGGCTCCTCCTGGCTGTCATACAGGGGGTGCGGCTGTCTGGCCTGACCTGCCTGACCATCCTGACCTGCTCCTGATGATCCTTTGGTGCCACTCCGGGCTGATTCACGCTGCAGCGAATACACCAGCACGGACATGGAGGATGAAGGATACGTGCCGATGGCTGCAGTGAGGGATGAAGCGGCGGGGACCAAGAGCCAGTCCAGCCCCTGTGGGGCGAAGCGCGGGGAGAAGGGTGGGGCCGGCGGGGTTTGACGAGAACAACGTGGCAAGAAACCGGGGCCGGCGGGGCGATGGGGCGTGGCAAGGATGGGGCGGAATGTGTACAAATGGTCGGCGTGGCTGATCTGGTTCATATTGTTACAACCGCGTATTTGTCAGACCTACGAGTTGGTTTGCTGCTGCCCTCAACCGCGAGGCAGCGGTGTCGGCGACCGACACCTGTTACATACATATGCGCCAGCGTATCGGTTGCGCCCATACGATGATTGCTCAATAAATGCGGCGGATGACATAGCTGCAGAAGCACGTCAGCGCTCGGCTCGCAAAGTTTATGCGCAACTAGATGCAGTGCTGTTCCTCGCGCTCTTCACGCGATACAGCTCATGCAGCCTGATCAGGAGGAGGGCATCGTTTCCTCGTGCCGCAAGACCTACGGGTTTCTTAGTGTGCCGGGGCGGAGCCGAGATGTCTTCTTCCACATGGTGAGGGTTCGCCCCCCCCGCCCCCCCGCCCCCCTCCCCCCGGCGTTGCTCCACCCAGAGCCCCGAGCCTTCGGCACTCGAGCCCTCAGCCCCGAACAGCATGATGCATAGCTACAGGGCTTGACCTCTGTCCACGGCCCTTTGTGCCCCACCCCACCCCTGCCCCTCACTCTCATCGGGCATTTCATCCTCTCCCTATGCCCTCCCTTTCCCCGGCCCTTCCTCAGTCTGCCCTCGAGGACTGCATCCCCGAACAGCTGCGAGAGGGCACGGCAGTGACCTTCCGAGCAGCGACCGACGCGTCGGGCAAAACCGTGGCCACGGGCGTGCGGCTGGCGCCCGTGGGCACCCGCGTGCGCCTCTCGGCCCTCGAGCCGGGGCCCCCCCTTCTCGGCATGGTCGCCAAGCCCGCACCTGCTCCGCCACCCGGATCCAATTCAGGATCTGCCGCAAAGGGTATCCTCCGGTTCCTGGATCCCGCATCCGGGAATCCCGACCACCTCCTGTACGAACACGCCGACGTCATCTCACCGCCCAACGCCACCGGTGCCGCACCCAGCTCCGGAGCCAACGCCAGCCCGACGCATGCAAGCCCAGCCCCTCTAATCACGGGTCAGCTGGTCTGGTTCCAGATCCTGACAGACACTCGGGCGGCGCAGATGGCGGCGGAGGCGTCGGCGCGGGGTGCGCCCCCCGCCAAGCGCATGGCCTACCAGGCGGCGGTGCGGGTGCGGCCGCTGGCGGAGGCGGAGGCGGAGCTGGCGGCTGCGGGGCCGGCGGTGCGGCAGCAGGCGGTGGTGCTGGAGCTGCTGCAGGGGGTGGTGCAGGTGGGGGTGTAAGGGGGTGGTGCAGGGGATTGGAGCGGGGGTTCGGGGTGGGGGCTGGGGACAGAGGGGCTGTCGAGAGGGCGGGGCTCACTGGTGCGGCATGGCAGGGCCGAAGGGTGGGGGCCGTGTACCCTGAGGCCGGGTCTACCCAGGGCTGTGGCGTTCGCGGGTGCGGGCTCGGGGGACGTGTCTGGGACAGCTTGGCGTGCCTGCGGCGTGTCCTGCGTCTGTAGTCTGTTGCGAGCCCTGCCTCTACCTCACCGCATGCCACCTCCCCCCTCCCTGCCACCACAGGCCAAACAGGCCCAGGGCTCCGGCCCCAGTGCTGGTGCGCCCTCCACCACCGCCACGACCCCTGCACGCAGCTGATGCTTCGCCAGGGCCCCACGTGCACCTGGACGCCGCTCGCTCATGCAGCACGGGTCTTGGACTCCTCAAGATACCGGCGGGGTTTTAAGCAAGTGGCCCGCGCCACGCCTACGGTGGCCGCCGCGCCCCTGCGTCGCCCTCGTGCTCCTCACTGCTCCGGGGGCTGCCCCGCCGCACGGCTGCATCCGGCGCTCTCCCCGACCTTGTCGCTCCAAGGCTGAGCTCCCTCGCCAGTGCAGACTGCATGCAACGCTCCAGACCCTGCAGGTGAGACCGGAGATGCCTGGGAAAGAGCACGGAACCCCTTGTGCCTGCCTGCCAGCAAGCTTGATGTGCTGAGCGGCTTGACTGCTCACGACCCGCGGTCTGATGGGCTCTTGCATCGCTGTGCTTCCGCAGGTCCCAACCGCGGTGCGCTTTGGCTGGGTGGCTTGACTGGTCCCGTAAGGAGGTGGTGCGTTGAGTTGGCTGGGGGTAGGCCCCGGTCGTGGCCGGTGGTGGGATGGCTTGGACCTTCGGGAGACCGCGTCATCTGAGGTCGCTTGGATGGCGGTAGCGGGTGAGGGGAAGGCACAAGAGAAGGTGTAATAGCGGTGAAATGGACGGACGAGCATAGAGGTGGCCTTCTAGCGGGGGGCGCGGTTGCGGCGAGGGGACAGGCATCGCGGCAACGCCGCCGGCTGAGCCATTTGCTGCGTTGGGTTTGGCATTTCAGGCTTGGGTAGGGCAGGGCATTCCTACGGCCTCCGCATCCCCCATCGCCGTATCGTCCTGCAACTTTGCAACGCTTCGACTCGGTTGGATGTCCCTCTGCTCGTCGTGATATCGTGCTGCATAATGGCAACGACTTTGCAACGGACCCCCATCTCAGCATGGACCTGGCAGCGGGTACTGTCGGCCCTGTGTTGGGCCCCAAGGCCTAGGGCTGGACGCTTGAGGTGCTCGCGCACGCATGGATGGGCTCCGGAGTACCAGCAGACCAGGATGCGATGGTTACAGCAGGAACCGCCTCCAGAAGGGGAGGGGTTGAGCGAGAGCGCCACCTACTGGGTGTGCCACCTGCACACCGACACCCACGCAACGTGACTGACTTTCGGTCGTCACACCACGTTGCTAGGGCCGGGCCCGTAGAGCCCCCCTCAGTACTATTCCACTAATTCCGCTGTGCCTTTAATCATCGTCAATCAAGGCCAGGACGCCTGGGGGCTCCTGCACAGTCAATCTGCCACCTGAGACTCGCAGGAAAGGGTGGTCCGCCGGTATTGTCTCCCAGCCACTTGGTGGCCTGAGCGCAGCAAAAGAGTGAAGCGCTCCCCAAAACTCAGCTGACACCAACACACGTCCACGGTTCAGCACCCCGAGGCGATTCCCATTCTCCCTTGTCGCGTATAGATATCGGCGTCCCTTCTCCATGGCTGTCGTGGCTGCAAGACACACCACATTCCACACTCTCTGGTCAACTCCCTCCGTTGGTCGAGCCTGCCAAAGATTGAACCGGCGAAGTGGCCAGGTCCATGGCATGCCCTGCTCGCCCCCTAGACACGCGCACATCTCATCAACCAGGCCCTCAGCCAAGAAGCATTTCCAAAAGTGGTGCAACCTGTCCCCTCCGTGCATCGCAATCTCACATGGGCACGTGGCCGTTCCTTCATGTGCCGAAAAGCCAGTAAAGCCGTTGAGCGCCAAGCGCCAGAAAGCTTCCTTCCACACGTTCTCCCAGCGCAGGGCCCACAGCCTGCGCAAGGTGGCTTGTAGGTCCAACAGGTCTGACTCGTCCCCTACCCCACCACTCAGCGCCTCTGCCACAAAATTCAAATGCTTGCCTTTCACATACTCGAAAGCGGGCTCCATATGCAGGGCCGTGGCAAGGCTCACCGACAACCTAGCCGCTGGCACAAGCGTCTGTCCGGCACGCCAACCTATGCATCCCAAGAGTTCTTTCCATGCCTCCTCCTCTGGGCAGGCCAAGTCCGGGTTCTCTTCCACCTCCGTTGCTGCTTGCACCCACGGTACGGGAATATGGCCCATCAAGCTATCGATCCTCCCTAGGGCAGGGCAGGGCCATTGCGTAGCGCTGCGGGTAGAGACTCATACCCCCCTCGTCCCCACAGACCAACTACGATGTTCTCTTTCACCTTCCTTGAGCACTCGCTCCTAGCCATCGGTGGCAGCCTGCCCCCCTGGGCTCCACTGAGCCCCGCCCTTGCTCCCGCCCCTGCCCTATAGGCTCTTACTAGTTGGCCAACAGTCCTCAATTCATTGATACCCATCAGGTCCGCATACATGCTTTCCAGCCCCCCACGGCCTGCTGCTGCGGGTCTGAGGGCCGGATTTCCCCATACTGGCGCGCTGTGTACCCACGGCCCCACCGCGGGGCTCTTGATCAACTCAACCCGGGGGAGATGGAGGAGTGCCCCCGTCATCAAGTTCAGCGTCGGGCAGGGGCTGTTTGCCGTGGTCCCCAGCACCTTGGTGGCGGCGTTGGGGCCTGCCCGCTGGGCTGTGAAGAGGCAGAGGGGGTGTACGGCCGGGTGCGTTCGTCGGAGGAGCTCCATTGCGACCGTCGGCCACACTGGCCTGAAGCGGAGGAGGTTCGGGCAGCTGCCCAGCACGCAGCGTGTCGCCAGCACCGCTTGTCGGGCCCGTACGTGTTCTATCACCGGGAGGAGGCCGAGCCCTCCGTCCTCCGGGGGGACGCACATCGCCTTGTAGCCTATCCCCGGCAGGCGAGCGTGTGGGTTACTGGCGTGTGCCGCCGGCGTCATGCTGCGGTCCACCATGGCTGCGACCGTGCTGCAGAGTCGCTGCAGCTCGGGCGGGGGGGGGGGAAGCGAATTCCAGGTGGTACAGGACCTTGGAGATTGCGTAGCCAGAGGCCGTCGACGCTCTCCCAAAGGCTGAAAGATTCAGGGACACCAGCTTGGTTAGAGCCGGGTAGACTCCATCCAGGGCGATGGCCGGCTTGCACAGGGCGGCGGTGTTGGCGACTGTTACCCCCAGGGTCTTGGCCTTCACGACGGTTCGCAGTGAGGTATCAGGGGGTGGCGGTGCGGGCGGCGGGCCGGGCGGCGGCTCAGGCGGCGGCGCGGGCGGCAGGCCAGGCGGCGGCGCGGGCGGCAGGCCAGGCGGCGGCGCGGGTAACCAGCTGTACGAAGTGGGCACCATATATACGGTACGGGGCCTCGACACGGGAGCCACGAAAGGGCCACGTACGCGACTGCCCCTGCGGCTGGGCGATGTGCTGGCCCTCCATCCAGGGCAGAGACGTTGAGGGCACGAGCCCCCTTGTTAGTCATCAGTGAACGCAGATGGCGAAGACCCAGAGCGCTGGAGCAGAGCTTGTCGGGGATGTGCGGAGCCTTAGAGCCTTAGAGCGCTACTAAGTGCCAGCACACTGCACAGCACACTGGCGCATGGTACGTAACAGGGAGCTCCGTTCATCTAGGCACGGGTCCCGATCCGCTTCCCGTCTCGCCCGCTGCAACCCATCTCAACGCAACCTCCGAGCACTCGTGGAATCCCGCATGCCCGCCCTCCGACACCGCCCCTGCCCTCTTCCGTGCATCCCTCCGTCACTCTGTATCATCACATGCCCTAATAAGGGTGTCTGTCCTCCTCAGGACAGGGAAAAGGGCTGAGCTCCAAACCTCGCGAGGCCGGGCAGCACTGGGGCCGCGCAATCAAGCACTACGCCCCACAGCGCCGGAACGCCGCCATAAGTTAGGGGCCTTCGCAACCCCGCAATGCCGGACTTGGCCGGCGCCCATGCCCTAAACAGGCTTAAGGCGGCATTGCTCGTGCCCCGTTTCCCAAGTTCCTTCCCCCCTGCCCTTCCCCGCCTCTGCCCTCCTCTACAGGCAGGTCAGGTGAAGTCACGATCCGGCTACCCCCATCCTGCCCTCGCTGCCCAGTCCTTTGCAAAGAGCCAGCTGGCTACTCGGCCTTGGACTTGAGCTCCGCCCCCGCCGCCCCCCTCCTCCTCCTCCGGTACAGGGCCGCCTTGGCCTTGAACAGCAGGGCCACCTGCAAAGGGGGGAGGGGGTGATTTCATGTGGGGCGGGTAGGCGGAGGGCTGGTTGGACGTACGAGTGGGCTAAGCTGGCCGAGAGGGCAGGGGCCAGCGGGAGTTCGCGTGTTGCCATCCAGCCGTCCCTGCTGCAGCTGGTCGCTCACTCGCACCCTGTTCCTCCCAGACAGAGGCCCACCGGGACGCCTCATGCCCCCTCCCATGCTACTCACCCCTCCCGCCCACCCACCAGCCCGAACGCCGCCCAGTGCACCACGTAGAGCCCGAAGTAGGCCACCGGGGCCCAGGGCTTGGACGTGTCTAGGAAGGGGTACAGCCACCTGCCGGGGATGGGGTGGCGTGGGGTGGGGTGGGGTGGCATGGAGAGACGGGGAAGGATATGCTTGGAGGCACGAGAGCGCGTTGGAAGCATCTCGCCCCGCCCTTGGCCCTACCAGCCCCCGCCCTGCCCGCCACCCTGTCCTCCCGCCCTGCACCCAACGCGCCTGAGATGCGCTGCCCAGCTCAGTCAGTCAGAAGGGCACCATCCCACCGAAACGGCGAGCGTTTCCGTTGGACCGCCCCCCCTGCCTTCCCACCACCCTGCCGCGGATGACGTGCCCTTCCTGGACCGCCCCCCCTGCCCCCGCACTACCGGTGCACCCACCTGCCGCCCTCAACGCCCCTCCTGGATCGCACCCGAACACCCCCGCACTGCCCCCACCTGCCGCTGATGGCGTGCCCTTCCTGGACCGCCCCCCCTGCCCCCGCACTACCGGTGCACCCACCTGCCGCCCTCAACGCCCCTCCTGGATCGCACCCGAACACCCCGCACTGCCCCCACCTGCCGCTGATGGCGTGCCCTTCCTGGACCGCCCCCCCTGCCCCCGCACTACCGGTGCACCCACCTGCCGCCCTCAACGCCCCTCCTGGATCGCACCCGAACACCCCCCGCACTGCCCCCACCTGCCGCTGATGGCGTGCCCTTCCTGGACCGCCCCCCCTGCCCCCGCACTACCGGTGCACCCACCTGCCGCCCTCAACGCCCCTCCTGGATCGCACCCGAACACCCCCGCACTGCCCCCACCTGCCGCTGATGGCGTGCCACACGTGCGCCCACGCGCCGTACGCCAGCGACCACAGCCCCAGCGGCCCCACGGCGTGGAAGGCCAGGCGGTGGCGGTTGAGGAAGAGGTCCGTGAAGATGAAGAGCGCGTTGAAGCCGTGCTGGTTGTACGACGTGTACGACAGCAGGAGGCGCCTGCGAGCAGGTCCGCGGAAGAGGAACACGTGAGGTCCGAGCTGGCAGACTATGGCCCCCAGGGTCCCGCCTAGAGCAGCCCGGCAGTAACTACCTCACGTTCACCCGGGCAGCCCGGCAGTAACCGGCGTGGCCGATGCCTTCACCTCTTTCTCCCCTCGCGCATCCCCTCCCCTTTCCGATGCCTTCCTCCTCCCCCTCCCCCTCACTGGATGATGCGCTGCGTCTCCGCCGACTGCGGCCCGTTCTTCAGCATGGGGTACAGCACGCCCCAGCACACGGCGTCAACGATAATGACCGTTGCGCTATTAGTCATGAACAGCGCGTGGCACCAGCGGGACAGGCCCGTGGCGGCGCGCAGCGGCGCGGGCGGCAGCCGAGCGGCGGACCCCTCCGCCCCGCCGTCCCCGCCGTTGGCGGACGCGGCGGCCTTGCCGTTGGCGGTTGGCGGTTGACGGTTGGGTCCGCGGCTGGATTCGGCGCGCTCCGCGCACAGGCAGGTCCAGGAGGCAAGGGCAGCGAGGGTGAAGTAGGCGGCCAGGAGCCACCAGTTCCAGATCTGCCGGCGGAGCGCAGTCGGGAGTTTGGGGAAGGGGAAGTTGGCGGGGCTTGGCCGCTCATGCCGCAAGCCCACCGGACGCCGCGCGATAATTCAACTGATCAACTGATTCGTACTGAGCCATACGGTGTCGTACGTACCGTGTAGAACTTGAGGCAGTACGTGCCCATGTTGCGTAGCTGGTTGGCGCCCATGCCCCCGATGTAGGCCGCCATGAGGGCGCGGTACGCCAGCAGCGCGGCCGTGGGGACCAGGCCGCTGGTGCCCGCCTGGGAACGGAAACCAAGGCCGGAGGTTGGTTGGCGGCTTGGCAGCGCCAGGTGGGTGCGTCGTTGTACCAACCAGGGCGTGGATGCACATGCGATGCCCCTGACCGTCTCCATTTCCGACACACGTGCGGCAGGGGCATCGTGCTGTGAGGGTCCATGCACGGCCCCGCCCAAACGTGGGGGTCCGCCTGCGCAGTATTCTCGACGTACAAACCTACCTCGTACTACCCAGCCCGCCATGCCTGGGCCCCAGGCGGCCCCCCCCCCTCACCTCGTACAGGGTGGCGGGAGGGCACTTCTCCCGCTGGTGAGGGTGCGGCGCCTCCGCCCCCTTGCCGCCCTCGCCGTTGGCCCTGGCCTCCCCCGGCTGGGGCTCATGGTGGTCCAGGTCCTGGGGGGGGAGGGGGAAGGGCATGGAGGGAGGGGGGGGTCGCCGCAGGATGCAGGGGCTTAATCAATGACCGCCCCAACCCCTGCCACGAACAGTGAGGAGCAGTGTCATCCTGTTTAGTAAGTGCTCCTTGTGATCCTTTCCCAACTTCGCTCCACTCTCGGCTCCCCGTCCCGCCCCCCCCCCCCCCCCCCCCCCCCTTGGGCTTGACCCACCTCGGGGTCGTGGTGCTCGATGTGCAGGATGGTGGGCCGGGCCACGGTAATGTAGGCGCTGGTCTGGGGACGATTGGGGCAGATGAGGAAGGCTGCGTTTGGGGGCTGCTAGTGTGAGCAGCGGACACCGTGTGCGGAGGCAGCGGGGCGCCGTGGACCCCAGATGTCCTCAGATGTTGCCGGCCCGCGGGTCCGTGTTCATTACCCCGGGCTTTCACTGCCGCAATAGCAACCCATTGCCCTCCTACCAAAGCTGAGAGCAGCAGGACCAGGTAGGACTGGAGCTGGCTCGCGGGCATGCTCCAAAGCAGCTCCATCGTGCGCGCTCGCCCCTCCCCCGGCGAGCCGAGCGACCGAGCTGCAGGTTACGGCCGTAGCTACAGCGTCTATATTGGCCAGCTGCGAGTTTGGGCCCCGAAACGGGTAATGGTGAGGTCCGAGGCGTGCAGGGAGCTCACTCGCCAGGCCCCTGTGCAGTGAGCAAGTGAGTCTATGTTGATGGAAACAGCAGGATTTGCTCAGAACAGCGAACGGGGAGGCGTTCTGGCATCCAGAAGGCACTGCATCCATGCGGGGCCGGGTGCATGCAGTCGTGTGCACCCGCCACTACTCCGACCCTGAAATCATTTTGAGAGTGCGGTGTATTCGTTGCCCAGGCAGTTACAAGCCTGGGGCAAATCTACTTCACCTGCGCGCCATCTCGGGCCATCCAGGGTCTCCCTCTTCTCGCAAACTCTCTACCCTTGACATGTCCTCACAGAGCGCAACCTAGCAGCTAAGGCACGCGGGTTACCGCCCGCTGACGTGCCAGGCGCCCCTGGGGCCAGTGGCCGAGGCCTCTCTGCAGTATTGAGGCCCGCTTATCACCTTCACCCCAACCACACCCAGCCCGGCGCGTCGGGAATGCTCCTCACGGCCGCGCAGCTGACAGCCAGCGGTCGGCCGCTGCTGCAGCCGGGGGAGGTGGAGATCAGCCTGCTGGACAAGGCAAGTCGCGGGGGGGAGGGGGGGGGGGATTGAGAACGGTGGCTGCAGGGGGCTATGAGGTATCCGGGTGAGGTTGGAGAGCGGATAACATGCCTGGTGAAGAGCACCCCCAGTTGGGCTTGGGGACAGTGCGTGTGTGTTTCGAAGAGGAGGGTAGCTGCTTGCTGTCTGGGGTTTGGGGGGCGGATGATGACGGGGAGCGGAGCTCAGCGGGGTGTGGGCGCGCCGACCCCGCAGATGGAGGGTACGGCACTCCGGCTGGCGCGCAGGGCGCAAGCCCGCAGGTGTCGGCTCAGTCAGGGGTTTCGAAGGCGGACAGGCTACTCCTCGCAGCCCCCCAAACTGCGTGCCGGGGGCCCCCTACCAGCAGGCGGGTGATGCCGCGTGCCATGACGGGCCATGCCCGCCCCACCCTTCCCACTTACCCCTCCGGACCTGACCCCCCCCCCCGCCCCACAAGCACACACACGTGCGGAAGTATGTCGGACGGGCGGGCACTACGCGGAACTACCTCACACCAGCTCTCGCCGGGCTTTCCGCGGAAATACATCACACCTTCGGGGTCTTGCTTACTTGCGGCTTCCTCGTTGCCCCCCCCCACACACGCACACGCCGCAGGTGGACCTGGAGTTCCACCCCCTGGGGGGCCTCGCGGGGCAGCAGGCGGAGGCGTACAAGGTGGGGGGTGGGAAGCGGGAGGGTTGGGGGGGGGACTGCGGCCGGTTGGACGGCTACAGCCCACAGTGCTTGCATGCTGCCTGCCAGCCGGTGACGGGCCTTTCGTGCATCGCTGGCGGGCGTGGTGTGGTGTGGTTGGGGATGAGTCGGAGCTGTCGCCGGTTGGACCTCGGACTGCTCTTGGCCCCGCGGCAGCGAGGAGGCTGCGCCGTACGCGTGTGGCGGCTGGCTGTACGCGTGCGACCGGCGTGCATGTTGTGGCATCCAGACTGTGGGGCCGAGCTCCTACCTGATTTCTGAGCTCCGCCCAACCCTGCCCCTGATCCCTTGCCCCTGCCCCCCCCTACCCCCAAGCACGGCTATGCCATCCTGACCAACCGCCGCCTCTTCTGGCTGGAGACGGACGCACCCCAGGGTGGGGGCCGTGCATGGCTGGGGGGGGGGGGTCCAGGTCGGGGGGTTGCATCTTGGAGGGGGAGGGCTGCTGGGTGGGCACCGGAGTTAAGCAGGATGGGTGCATCGGGGCGACCGGGTGCGCCGTGACGGGTTACATTTGCGTGGGATACGTTACCAGGACTCAGGAGCAGAGCACACACCACAAGATACGGACAGGTTCGTTGGCCCATCGGTCCCAGCTCAGCCCACGACACGTCCCCACCCCGCCCACGGATCCCCAGGAGATGGCACGTCCGCCGGAGCGGGCGGCGGCGGCGGCCCCGGCGGCCGGCGGGCGGTGGTCCTGCCCCTGGCGGCGGTGTGTGGAAGCCAGAAGAAGGTGCAGTACGGCATCAAGGGGTCCAAGGTGAGGCGTGGGGCGAAGGCTGACGTCAGCAACCTGCAGGCGTAGGGGGCTTACCTTGGTGGCACGTAGCCCCTAGGTGCAGGGGCGAAGGGTGCTTCATAGGGGGGAGCTGCCACCTCCGTTCCAATGCCGGTTGCCCCGACCCTCCCGAACACCCTCCCCCCTCCCCCCCTGCAGGTTCGGCTGGCGGTGGAGGTCTACACGGACAGCCAGCGGCAGCCGGTGCCGGGTGAGGGGGGGGGACGAGGGGGGGGAGAAGGGCCATGGCCTTTGGGCAAGGGTACGAGGGCTGTAGCCCCCTCGCAGGGGGGCCGGGCCTCCTGTCACAACAGCATCCCCAGGTAAGGGGGCGGGTGGCCCATTGCACGGGCTGCGTCGAGGGCTGCGTGCCCCCGCCCCCGTGTCCTGTGTGTGTGCGCCTGCAGCCCTCTGTTGGCCCTCGCACCCTGACCCGGCAGCCCTAACGCTCTCCCTCCTCCTCCCACAGCCCTCAGAACCCCCCCTTACCCCCTTAACCCCCGTATCCCCCTTACCGCCCTTCACCCCCGCAGCCTCTGGCTTCCACACCAACATGGACCTCGTCAGCCTCCGCTGCCGGGGCCCCCAGCCGGACGCCTTCCGTACGGCACTGGACGAGCACGCCCGCGCCGCCGCCGCAGCGGATGCCGCTGCCGCCGCCGCCGGCGTCACGGCCGCCAGCGGCACCGGCGCGGCCGCGGGGCCCGCAGCGGGCCCAGCCGGGTCCTCCGGGGCCCATTACTCTCCCCTGACGGCGGGCCTGCAGGGGCGAACCGGGGCGGCGGCGGGGTTGCCGCCGCCTCCGCCTGCGCCGGCGGGCCCAGGCGCGGGGCTGGGACTGTCGTACGGGTCGGGCGCGGGGCGGCTGCCGCCGCCGCCCGAGCCGCCGCAGCGGCCCCCGGCCTCGGCACAGGGGGCGGCGGGGGCGGGACGGGCAGGGGGGGCAGCTTTGCAGCCGGACCCTGCGCTGCTCCAGTCCATGGTGGAAATGGTGGGTTGGGTTTGGGTGCCGGGTGAAGGGGTGGGCTCGTTGAAAGCTGTGGGCTGGTTACTTCCCTCGGGTGGATGCTTGCGCTGTAATTTACCACGACTTTGCTTTCCCTTCCCCCCCTCCGCAACCTCCCCCGCCCCTCCCCTAGGGCTTCCCCCGCAACCGCTGCGCCCGTGCGCTGCTGGCCACCGGCAACGCGGGCATGCAGGTGGGGTGGAGGAGGGTATGTTTTTCGAGCGGGAAACGCTAATGATGGAGGGGGGGGGGCAAAGGGGATAAGGGGGCGCCTGACGTGAAAGATGCAGTCAAGTCTCGAGCGCCACCGTACGTGGTGGTGTGAGTCCGCGCCTGATGATCTGCGCTGTTCCCAGCGGCGCTGACCATTTTCCATCAATTCACCGCTCCCAACCGCTCAGGAAGCCCTTGACTTCATGCTGGCGTTCGGCGACCAGCCGGGCATGGACGAGCCGCTCGACCAACCGTCAACCGCATCGGCCGTTGGGGGGACCGGTGGCGGTTGGGGCGGCGGCACCGCTGCAGTGGCGCAGGCGGCGCCGCCAGCTCGCTACCCAACCGTGAGCCCGGCCATGGTGGACCCCCCGACAGCCGCCGTCGGCCCCGGGCCGTACGGATATGGCCCCGCCTACGGCGCACCGCCGTACGGCCAGCCGGCACCGTACGGGCAGCCAGGACCGTACGGGCAACCGTCGCCGTACAGTCAGCCGCTGTACAACCAGCCGTACGGCCAGCAACCGGGGCCGTACGGCGCACCGCCGCCGCAGGCCCTGCACGACTCCATGCAGGCCATGTCGATCGGCGGCGGCGGGTACGGCCAACCGCCGCAGCCAACCGCCGGTACGAGCCCCGCGCCGCCTGCCGTACATGCGGGCGCGATCGGTGTGGCTGGGATCATGAAGCGCGAGCAGCAGAAGACGGAGGAGTCGGGGAGGTGGGCCCGGGCTGGGCTGGGATGAGAAAAGCCTTGACTTGCACGAACGCCCGTCAGCCGCTCGTGCTAGTCAGCTCTAGCAGGTGTGCTGACACCGAGAAGCGTTCAGTGAATATGGGCTGGGCTGGGATGAGGAGGCCGTGCGGTAGCCGTTTGCGAACTGCGCCCACAGGACATGCGACCACCGGCACTAACGCCGGTCACCCGCTCGTCAGCTGCAGCAGGCACTCCCGGGGCCGAAACACGTTTGGGTTTCAGGTTCCCCCGCCCACCCCCGTCTTCCTTTCCCGATGTTTCCTGTCCACCTCAACGGTGTGCGTCCCCTTCAGGGAGCAGGAGGAGGCGTTCCGGGACCTCGTCGCGCTCATGGCCCGCCTCACACCTTTCCCTTCTGTCCCCGCCTGCCTCCTGTCTTGAGTGCTGCGGCCCCAAACGCTTGGCCGGGCTTACACCTGCCCCCTCTCCCCTCCAAGTCTCGCTTGAAACCCAAATGCTAGATTGCAACACCCGAACCTTCGTCCCCTCCCCCAACACCCCTCAATAGCGAAACATCCCAATCTCCCCTTCTTACCCACATAGGGAGCTGGAGGAGGCGTTCCGCGACCTGGACGCGCTCATGGCCCGTGCGGCCGCCATGGTGGCCCTGGCGGAGCGGTTCCGGGGGGTGCTGGCGGCGGGGCAGGCGGCGGGGGGTGGCGGGGAGGGCGGCGAGGACCCGCTGCTGCTTGACTACGAGACGCAGCAGGCGCTCATTGCGCTGGGCATCACGTCGCCAGTCACGCGGCAGACAGCGGGTGAGGGGGCTGTAGGGATGAGGGAAGGGATCGAGGGGAGGAGTGGATCAAGTGGGAGACGTGCTGGAGGGGTGAAAGGCGCTCATTGCGCTGGGCATCACGTCGCCAGTCACCTGGCAGACCGCGGGTGAGGGGGCGGGGAGGAGTAGGAAGGGGGTGGTGGGGGAGGAGGGTGGACGGGTGTCGGAGGGGTGGGCGGATGCGCACAGAGGTCCAGAGCGGGGAGGTCCGACGTCGAAGCGGTAAGTGTAGGCGGCTGCGGGGAGGGGGCCCACCGTAGGCAGAGGGGAGGGGGGGGGCCCATGGCGCCGAGCAGCACCTCGCCGGCAACCAGGCAGGCCGAGGGTGCTTAGCGAGGGTGATAGAAGAACGAGGCCGCAGGGGTGCCTGTGGTCCGGTGGGTGGTTGGGAAGCGTGGGCCCCCACGGAAGAAGCGGCGGAGGTCGGCGACACATGTTTACCCCTCCCCTTGGCTTCTCTCCCCCTCCCCCTCCCCCCCAGGCGCTCGCTACCACATCGAGCTCTCCCGCCAGCTGGCTGACTTCCTGGAGATACCGCTGCAGGTATGGGGGGGGAGGCGGGGGGGGGGGGGGGGGGTAGGGAGGGGGGCCGGTGGTCGTGCAGGTGGGGGGGGGGGGGCACGATGACCCAGCAGGTGGGGGCTTTGGACGGGGATGGAGGGTTTGGGTGGCGGGAGGGCTGGCGGCACGATAACCCTGCAGGTGGGGGGTTGGGCCGGAGCGTTGGGGGGCGTAGGAGCGCTCTTACCTCCGCCATCCCCAGCCCCCAGCCCCCAGCCCCCACACCCCGACCCACATTGCCCCCGCCGCCCCCAGCGCTGCGGCGGCATCCTCACGCTTCCCGACGTGTACTGCCTCTTCAACCGGGCCCGCGGCACCGAGCTCGTGTCCCCGGACGACCTGCTGCTGGTGCGTGATGTAGGGGCTGGTGGTTGATAGGGGCTTTTTTGCGAAGGTGTGGCGGCCAGGGCTCGGGGTCTGGTACATGGTTTGCTAAGAAGCAGGTGGGCAGGGCCTTGAGCCGGTGTTCGCCGCGCAACACCCACCGCCACCACCACCACCACCGCCACCACCGCCCCGAGGCCCTGACCCGCAACCCCCCCTCCCCGCTCCCCTGCAGGCCGCCAAGTCGTTTGCGCAGGCGGGGGTGCAGGGCCTGCGCCTGCGGCCGCTCAGCAGCGGGGTGCTGGTGGTGCAGGGGCCGCAGCACTCGGACGCACAGGCAAGTGGTGTTTGGGGTGTTGGGTGTTGAGGGTTAGGGGGTTTGGGGGCCGAGGGGGGGCGGGATGGGGCACGGAGCACCTGCAAACACAATCGATGCCGAGCCCCCTGTCCTGGGGGTGCACAGTGAGCCGTTCCCCCTCTCAACCGCGTGTTCCCCCACCCTCCAGGTGTGCGCCAAGATCCGGGAGCTCACGACGGCCCCCGCCCCGGCCGGCGCTGCTGCGGCCGACGACGCCTCCGCCCCGGCCCCAGCCCCCACACCACCGCCCCCGCCGGGCCCCGCCGGGCCCCCGCTGGGCCCGGGCCTGGCCGCCACCGACGTGGCCAAGGCTCTGGGCGGCATCGGCCTCGCCATCGCCGCAGAGCACCTGCTGACGGCAGGTGGGCCGCGGCGCATGCGTGTGGGATGAGCCGACGCGCGCATCGGGACACAGGCGCAGAGGTGGCTCGCAGGGCGTGCGCGGCGTGATCTCAGCTAGGCGGGCAGTGTTGGGGAAGGCCGCTAGACCTCGCGGAGGGCGTATTTGACAGCAGCAGGGTTGGCCCCGCACATTCGCGGCGTGACCTGAGCGGGGCGTGCATGAGGACCGCCGGTAGCGGGCAGGGCGTTGTGCCCTCGCCTTTCAACCACGCCCTGTCCCATGTTTCGACGTCCCGGCGGCCCCATACCTTACCCCAGCACTCGTCCTCCTGACTGCTATCCCGCCTTCCCCCCTCCCTCCCTCAACCCTCCGCAGAGGCGGCCGGCGTGGTGGTGCGGGACGACGGACCCGAGGGTCTGCGCTTCCACCGCAACTTCCTGGCCCAGGACGGGCTCACGCCGGCGCGGGTGCGGGAGCTGTGCACCGTGGGCGGCGCTTGAGGGCTAGGCGGGGCCCGGGCACGGGCCACGTCAGGAGCGCACGGTGCCCGGGCAGCGAGGGGCGGGGCAGGGAGGGCCGGGGCAGCGAGGGGCGGGGCAGCAAAGGGCGTAGACTAGGCGTTCTGTAGACCAGGCGTTCCGTAGACCAGGCGTGCGGGAGAGCGGGAGAGCGAGAGGGTTTATTGGGGGAATGCAAGAAGGCTGGCGGGTCAGAGCAACGTGCAGTAGCTGCAGCCGGGTCTGGCCCACCAGCCGCATGGGACGAGTTGCGTGGGGTGAGGACCTGGAGTGAGAACACGGTTGCGCCCCGAACCACCGGAAGAATATTGGGCTGTGCAATGGATCCCGTGAAGTGGGACTCGCGCGGGGAGGAAGCAAGGTTGGTGGGCGAAGGCATGGGAGGAGAGCAAACTCTAGTGCCGGGGAAACGTCGCGAGGTGAAGTCTAAGCGCCGCGGCACCAACCCTAGTTGCTGAAGGGCGCTTGGCGCCAGGGCGAGCGCTAGCTCCCCCTGAAGCCGCACCAAGTGCTGCACCTCGGCGTTTATCGGTCCCTGCCTGCAGCCTGCAGAAGGCTCCGTGGGCGCTGACTGATGGACTCCCAATGGCGCGCAACAGGCCGCTGGGTGCCTGGTTGGTCCGACATAGACGGGGCATAGTACTGGCATATGTGCATCCTCTGGGTTACACGCGCCCCGCTCGCACCCGCGCGCGCAGAACCGCTGCCGTGACTTGACCTGCCGGTCTCCAGGGCCGCTTGCCCTAAGGCTCAGCTCATTGGGTAGAGCATAGCACACTCTGCTTGCTGGGGGCTGGGACAGGCTGTCGGCGGCATGGCGAGGCGGGCGTCATGGGCGCGCCCAATGGCGTTGAGCAAGACCGCGCGGCCTGCCCTCCCGCTAATCTCCAAAACACAGCGCCACTGCACACTCCCTGCACACACAGTTGACCACAGAGCCCCCAAAGCAAAGCACAAGCAGACGTGTCCTCTACTACGCAGCTTTCCTCCTCTTAAAGGCCAAAATGGCCGCGCACTAGCCTCTGTCTTCAAAATGTCTCCCATCTCTCTGAACGCGCGACAAGCACAAGCCAGCCAACAACAGCAGGACTCCCAAGCCCCCTCCGGACCTCCATCCTAGAGCCAAATCAGAATGGCAGCCACCTACGCCGCGCAGGCGGCCTATCTGGCGACCTCGCCGCTCACGAGGTCGACGCCCATCCCGTTCGGGACCAAGCGGTCCGTGAGCGGGAGGAGTACCGTGCCCGCTACCGGCGCGCGTATTTCGGGCGCGGGCGGCACCAGCGCAGTTGCGGACTCCTTTGTGGAGTCTGCGCGCGCGGACGAGTTCTACCAGCGGTATAGCCTGTCCACGTCCGGGCGCAGGCGCTCGGTGGCCTCGTCGCCGTCCGCGACCGAAGGCGCCCGCGTTCAGGCCCAGGGTCCTGCGCCCAAGGAGGTGACTTTCGGCTTCAACGTTGGCACGACCAGCGCCTTCGCGGACGCCAGCTTCACGTTTCAGCGGCCTCCAGTCGCCCCGGCCCCTAAGCCGGCTGCTCGCGGCCTGCTCTCGAGGGCGTTGTCCAGTGAAGTCGTGAAGGTGCGTTTGGTGACCCGCTTACGCCGACGCCCGCTACGGAGGCTCATCCTATGCTGTTGACATTCGTAGGACACCGATGTGCTGGCGCATTCGCTGCTGCCCTCGGCGCCCGCGGACCCCTTGGTGTTCTTCCCGGGCATCCCGCTGGACCTGCTCCGACAAGCCCAGGTGCGCTGTTTGTTCATGACCCTACCTACTGGACTAGCCTGGGGTGGTTGTCCGTCAAGAGCGCGCATGTTTGGGTTAGACCTGCAGTGCGCGCATGTGTGAGGCCCCGCGTGCCGTCTCTTCGTATCGCGCTTGTCTCGTTTGCCTTCTTGACAGGGTCAGTTCGGCGCTCCGGTCGCTTGGCCTGCAGAAGCGCCCGCTGACTCGCTTTCCATGCCCGCAGGCTCAATTCCCGGTGTTCCACAATGAGGTCGTCGTGACTGCGTACGGCCTCACAGCGCGCGCTCACCAGAACCAGTTCCGGAAGAACGGGGACTCGATGCTGAGCCACTGCGTCGAGGTGCGCTAGGGTTCGGGTCCATTTTGGCGCGTGACTTCGCGACTGCTGCCCCGTCGCTGCGTGCCCGGTACTTACACGGCTGCCCCTCATTTCTGAGCAGGTCGCCAAGACGCTGGCGGGGCTCGGTCTGGACGCCGAGACTGTTGCGGCGGGCCTGCTCCATGAGACGCTCGCTGCCGACTCCTACCGCTCGCAGCTGGAGGAGTTCATGCCCCCGGCGGTCGTCAACCTCGTGGACCGCATCAACACCATCAGCGAAATGAGCCGCCTGTACCGGCAGCTCAATGCCTCGGGGTCGTTCACGGAGGACACCTTTCAGCGCATGCTGGTGGCCATGGAGGACGTGTCGGCCGTGCTCGTGAAGCTGGCTGATCGCGTCCACAACATGCGCACCATCCGCGTGCTCCCGTTCGAGCGCCAGGAGGCGCTGGCGCGGGAAACTCTGGAGGTGTACTCGGTTGTGGCGAACCGCCTGGGGGTCTGGTGCCTCAAAGCGGAGCTGGAGGACCTTGCATTCAGCGTCCTGCACCCCGAGGTGCGCTGCTTACTTGGGGCGGGGGCGTACCAGCGATGGCTTGCGCTGGTCTCCTGAGCGGACGGTTTCCGTAGGGGGCAAGGCGCTGCCGGCATGGGGTGTTGAGCCTCCTCGGTGCCGGGATCATGCCATGACCCCGGCGTTGTCTCACGCCTTGGGCACAAGCTACCCTAGCAGCTCGTTCTAAGCTGTCGCCTCTTCCCTACCTCGCGTGCGCACAGGAGTATACCTGGCTCAAGCAGGCGGTGGCGCCGCGGCAGGACCCGGCGGTGCTGGAGACCACCATCAACAGCATCAAGTCGGGCCTGCAGGCGCACGGCGTGCAGTACGAGGACATCAGCGGCCGCCCGAAGAACCTGTACGGCATCTACACCAAGCTGGTCAAGGACGGCAAGCCCCTCACCATGGCGTCGCTGGACTCGATCTTCGACCTGATGGCCCTCCGCGTGGTCGTCTCGTCCAAGCACGAGTGCTACACGGCGCTCCGCGCTGTCGCGGTGAGCAAACCTGGGACCCTCAGGGGCATACAGCGACGTGGGGCCTGAGCGGGCTTCCCCTGCAGCGGCTGAACCGGAACGCACTTGCGCCCTTCCCTGCCCCTGCCCCTCACTCCTCCGCCCCCGCCTTCCCCACCCTCGCAGAGCGTGTACCGCACCATGCCCTCCCGCTCCAAGGACTTCATCAAGGACATCAAGAAGCCCAACGGTTACCAGTCCCTGCATGAGACCATCTACGGAGAGGGTGGCGCGCCCGTGGAGGTGAGACAAAACGGGGGGCTGCGGGGCAAGGCGAGGGGTGCTACTGTGGCTTCCAGGGACCGTGCCCATGTGGGTTGGGGCGAGGGCATGCGGTCAAGCAAGTTGCAGCATGCTGCATCGTTGCTGACGTGCCCATCGTTGCCCGTCCGCCCTCAGGTCCAGATCCGCACGCACAAGATGCACTACATTGCGGAGTACGGCTTCGCGGCGCACTGGAAGTACAAGGAGAAGCTGGACAGCGAGGACGAGTGGCTCGAAAAGGTGGGGCGTGAGCCCCCATGCACCCCGGCGGCGGCTCTTGCCTGATGCTTTAAACCCGTCCGCGGTCCGCGGCTCCACCCTCTGCTGCTGACACGTGTGTTCCCATGTCTCTGTCAACCCCCAACCCCACAGGAGACGCAGTACAAGCGCTGGCTGACGCACTACAAGCTGGGCGTGCACGACAAGAAGGTGCGGCCCGCGGGCAGCCCGCCCACGGACTCGTCGCTCAAGTCCCTGGGCGTGGCCTACCTGGACCGGCCCGAGGAGCAGCAGCTGGACCTGCTGGACCCCTTCCTGCGGCACCAGCGCTTCAGGCTGCAGGTGCCCGCCAAGACCGAGGTTAGCGTGCTGCTGCAGACGTGCGACGGCATCGAGACCAAGGAGTTCCCGCTCGGCACCACGGCGCACCAGCTGTGGCGCGAGCTGGGCCTGGGCGCGCAGCCCGGCCTGGCCCTGACCGTCAACTCGCGCCTGCCCGCCGGCGAGTCGGCGCTGCAGAGCGGCGACCTGGTCCAGGTCCTGCCGCTCACCGCCGTGCTCAGCCGCAGCCCCCAGGACCGGTTCGGCTCGGCCCGCACGCTCTCTGCGGTTGCAGAGGAGTGGGACGAGGAGCTGGCGCACTCGGAGGCCAGCTCCAGCTCGCCCTACTCGAGCGCCGGCGCCCCCGGCTTCTCGGACGGCGGCAGCAGCGGCGTGCTGGAGGTGTACGGGCGCGACGGCATGAGCAGCTGGACGCTGGGGCCCAAGGGCGTCGCGGCCAGCCCCGTTGCGGCGGTCGCGGGCTCGCGGGGCCTCGGGATCTAAGGGGTGAGGCCTATGCGTTGCGCGGTCGGGAGTGGCGCCTCGCGCCCCCTTCCGGCGGCCGCTGGTCCTCCTCCTCTGTCCCGCGCCCCTCGCGTCGCTGCCACCTTGGCGGGACTCGTGCGTAGCGCAGCCGTTGCGGCGGGTTAGTGGCTTCTGGTTGGGGGGCGGGGCTGCCTGAGGCGAGGCTGAGGGGCTCGCGCGTGTGGCCCCGGGCGTGGTCCCCGTCGCCCGGGGCTCAGCAGGGCAGTGCACGGCAGGAGGCTGTATGTGCGGCAGGCGGGGGATATGATTCTGCCCTGTGCGCGGTTGTACCAATATAAGGAAGGCCTAGCAGTCGACCCAGGCGACTGAACCTTTGTACCATGTATCTTGAACGTGTGGTTGTGACGGGGCGGTGTGCGACGTCTGTTGCGGAGAGGGCGCCTTGCTTGTTCGGGGGCGTGTGTCAGATGCCAGTCAATGTGGTTGCTTTGCTGGCTTGAGTGGGTGCACGAAGAAAGATATATGTCTCTTGTCTCTACCAGGGCTAGCGGGGCGCGTTGTACATCCGCAAGTTGTCTGTCTCTGAACTACCTGACGCGTGGCGCTGGCGCTGGGAACTGTCGGCACGTAGCGAACACCTGGGTCGCGGCGCTGGCGCGGAGTGTGCGCGTTTGTACTTGAATGCATGATGCGTGGTTGTGGCGTGCTGCGCCGTCTCCCTCCTTGCTGCCATGGCAGACGGGACGGGGCGGGCGGCTTGAGTCCGTCATGCCGCGTCGGTTGGCCGGCGGGCGCTGGTGTTGGCGCTCGAGATGGATGGATATCGTGATCCTACCGTGCGGTAGGTGGACGAGCGGACGGACGATGATGCTGATTCTGAGTTTGATCGCGCACAAAGTTGTGGAGTGCGCACGATGTGGATGTTGATGCAGGTTCGTTGGTGCGTTCGGTTGGCGAACACAAGGAAGGCTGCGCTGAGGGCAGCTGGAGCGGCGGGAAACACGAATGGCGAGAGGGCACGCGGAGAGTTGGTGTGCGGAACACGGGAGTCGGAACGGGTTGAGCGGCGGGGAGCTTCGGCTACGATTGATGCAGGCAATGCCGGGTATTTAGACATATAGGAGCGCTCTTTATCCTCCTCCCCCCCTTCAACTCCCACCTCTTATTACTCAACTCCCCAACTAGCCCGTTCTTCCTCGCTAGGCTCGCCCGATCTGATTCATTCAACCCAAACTTACTTGTGATGCACGCGGGTGACGCTAGCTGAGAAGACCACAGTACTCCACGCACGATTGTTTGAGCTGAGCTGGATGGCTTTACCATTTGAGGCCACAGTTACGCCTTGATTACACGGAAGGGCGTGTCGACGAAGATGCTTTGAGCGCCCCGGCCACATGCGGGGAGCGCTGTTGTAAGTTGTGATCTCGAGCAAGGCCCCCTGGACGCCCGCAGGCGCCGCGTTCAGCCACCAGCTGCGAGTGTACGCGCCGTGCTCGCTGCCAGTTGGAGGGCACTGCGTCTCTGGAGCGGCTGTGGAGCAGCTGACGGGCCTGCTCACTTGCTTGCACTCTCGCTCGCCAGCGCCCCTCCACACCACGACTCTGCGGCACTACGCCCCGTTGTCAGCGCCACGGGGAGGAGGGCCAGACTCTACCACTCTACCACCGAGCGCCTTTCTGTACACAAGCTTCGACGCGCAGTTCCTAGGGATCACGCCAGCCATCGGGCATCTCGTGGCACCCCCGCCGATGGCCCCCGGTCTGCCTCAGGCTGCCCTTGCTTCCCCGCCCTCCGCCCCCCGCACTGCGCAAGCGAGCACCGCCCACGCCCCATGCCGTGCACCTCCTCACGCAGCTCCGTGCTGCTCCCATTGCAGCAGCAAGCAAGCAGGCATTGCGTCAGCCAGGGTTCCTACTAGGCGAACGCGGGGGCTTAGTGGCTGGGCCCCAGAGCCATGGCCCCTGCAGAGACTCCCCCCCCCATGCGACGCGCCCATGCACCGGCGCCCATAGCCGGCCACGATGCGGCTCACATGCTCTTGCGTCCTAGCTGGGCCCCCAGAGCCATGGCCCCTGCAGGCATGCCCCTCACACCTCGCGCCAAGGCACCGGCCCCCAGCGTCGTGCCGTCGCGGCCAGAGTCGTCGGAAGAGCGTCGAATGGGCGCGACGCCCTCACACGGCCCCCACGTTCTTGCGGTGGCGGCTGGGCCCCGTGGCCGTGGACCAGTCCCCCTCCGTCACCACGTGCCCCGCCCCCGCCTCCAGGGGGGGCCGCGGCAGGGGCGACAGCTGCGGCCGGGCGGCGGGAGGGGGCGTGGGCGGTCATGGTCAGGGGCGGCGAAAGCATCGAGGGTTAAAGCATAAAAGACAAGGGGAGCGAAGCGCTCTGTTGTGGCGCAGGGCGTGGGCCGCAAAGCACGCAACCGAGCGTGCGAGCGTAGCCCGCCCGCCTGGATGAGATTAGCAACACATGGAGATCCCCCGCCGTTTCTGTATCCTTCTAAGGCCGCATCCCTCTTTGTAAATGCTGTCGTCAGCGGCTCTGTGGCTCATCGCCCCTTCAGCAAAGCGCAGCCTCGGAACTCGGAACTGCGCTGCGCACCTTAGCGCTCTCGCTGGGGCCGCTGGCCACATCGGACAGCTGCAGGGGATGACGCGGGCGAGGAGGGAAGGGAAGGGAGGGGAAGGGAAGAGAAGGGGGGGGGGCGGTGTTGGCCGGTAGGGGGCAGCGGGCAGGCCGCCGCCAGCTCCAAGGCGGGGGGCGGGCGAGGGGTAGGTCCGCCCTCAGCACCCCTTTGAGCCCACAAAGACGGCGCCCTCCAAGCACGCATCGCTCACTCCCCACCCCAAACCCCTCCACCTGCATGCCCTGCCCCCCGAGCAGGTTGGCGCTGGAGGCTGCGCCCAGGGTCACCCCCAGGGGGTCGGAGCTGGGGGCGTTGGCCTGCAGCATGGGGCGGGGGTGTGGGAGTGGGTGGGGGTGTGGGGGAGGGCGCAGGGTTTACGGGGAGGCAATGAGAGGAGGCCGGGTGTAGGCCGTGTGCTTCCCCTGTCCTCCATTGCACCCTCGCCCTGCGGTCCTTGAGGTCCCCCAGCTTGCTTCAACTCCACGCCCTCCGCCCCCCTCCCCTCCCCCCCTCCCCTCCCCTCGGTGCGCATCGGGCTGGCTGGCTGCCGCTCTATCTCTTCGCGGCTCTCCAATGCTCCGAAAATCACCCCTCCCCTCCCCTCCCTCCCCCCCTCACCAGCTGGTTGCGGTGCGCCCAGGGCCCCCCCTTGTCCCCCGCGCCCCGCTTCTCCTGCTTCTCAAGGTACTTGAGCGCCGTGTACCAGATGGCGCCTGGGGGGGGGGGAAGGGGGAGGGTGACAGGGGGGCGACAGGCGGGAGAGCTAGGGTATCACACGTGCGTGGCCCTCCCCCTTCGCCCCTTCTCCCCCTTTTGCCCCGGCGCTTCCCTGCCCACTTTCGAGCACACTCTTCCCTTGGTCCTACAGCACACGCGCCCTCTGCCCCCGCACCCACCCAGCGTGTTGAGCGCGATGCCCGCCACGTTGACTGCGTTGAAGCGCACCCCCCCCAGCAGGAAGAAGCCCAGAAAGACGGCCACCACGCCCTGGGGGGGGGGGATGGGAGGAGGGGGGGAGGGGAGGGGGACAACAGTGAGGTGCTTAGGGCTGCTCGGGGGGGCGGGGGTGAAGGGGAAGGAGAGGGGCCCAGACGCCAGAGGGAGACAGGGAGGGGAAATGGGAGGATGCGGAGAGGCTTTTGCATGGCGCGAGGTGGCCCTGGCACAAAGGCAGGGAAGGGGTGCTGATGGCACAAGGTTGAGGTTGCCCTCTCCCACCCCCTAGCCCCCCACCTTGATGACCCCCACTATGGTGGTGGTGAGGGCGGAGTTGTTGACGGTGCACAGAAAGAGGGCGTAGTTGAGCAGGCAGCCCTGGGGGGCGGTGGGGGGGGGAGGGAGGGGGGTGACAGGTGGTCAGGTCTTGGGAGCGAGAAGATGAGTGCGGGGGGGAAGGGGAAGAATAAGGAGCTTGTGGGAGCGGGTGGGCATCGCCGACGCAACCCTCGAGCTGGACCCGTGCCGCTGCCTCCATCATAACCCCCCCCCCTTTCCTTCCCTTCCCCTGCACCCCTGCGCTACCGTCAACCCCATCGACCCCTTCCCCCCTCCTCTCAGCCCCTCCTCCACTTCCTCATTTGCTCACCAAACCACCACCACCGTAGCCGCGCTGACAAGGGTGCCCCACGGCGCCCCCCCCTCCCCCTTCCCCCCCCCCTCCACACGCCCTCCCTCCCCCCCCTCCCCACCATGAGCGCCGCGCTGAGCAGGGTGCCCCACAGCGCCCCGAAGCCGTGCGCCGCCAGCGCCGCCGCGTAGGCCCCCCGCAGCGCCCCCGCCTCCCCCGTGGCGCCCACCACCGCCAGCAGGAAGGGCAGCGAGGTGAGGGCGTTGTAGTAGAGCAGCTCGGTGGTGCCCACCCCCTCGTCGCCCTGACAGGAGGGGGGGGGGGTTGAGAGGGGGCGAGAGGGAGGGAACACAAGGCAGGGCATACGGAACCGAACATGGCTCCTCTTCCCCTTCTACGCCCTCCACCAGTCGCCGTTGCCACGTCAGCCATGACGTACTCGTTCCCCCCCTCCACCCCTGCGCTTTGTCAACTCGTCAACGGTTACCCCCAGCAGCAACCTAGCACCGTCCATTCCGTCTGCTGCTTGTCACCCGCTCCCGCTCTCCGCCCCACCGCCTCCGCCCCCCCCCTTCCCCCCCCTCCACCCCCCCCACCTGGAACTCCACCAGCAGCAGGTAGCCCGCCTGCACCAGACAGGACATGAGGGCAAACAGGTAGCCCTGGGGGGGGAGGGGGAGGGGAGAGGCGGTGAAGGGGAGGGAGAAGAGAGGGCCAGGGGCGGGGGGAGAGGTGGGGGAGAGCCAGCCTGACGACCCAAGACAGCTGACCACCCCCGGACTTCCCCTCCTCCACAAACCCAACCCACATTCGCCCCCCCCTTGGAAGCCTCCCATCCTCGCTGCCGTGCTCATGTACAGCACGTGGCCCTGCCTCCCTTTTTCCGGTCCCCGCTTAACCCGTCCCTCCCCTATTCCCCCCCCCCGCCCGAGCTCACCCACAGGTCGAAGCTCAGGTCCCCTATGCCCGCCACCACACAGCCCGCCACCACCAGCAGGACAGACAGGGAGATCTGCAGGGGGGGCAGCCGCCGCCGGATGACGGCCTGGAGGGGGTTGGGGGAAAGGGGGAAAGGGGGAAAGGGGGAAGGAGGGGGTTGGGGAGGGCTGGGGTTGTTGGGGGAGGGGTAGGACCGGGGGAATGGGAGGGGGGTGATGGAGGAGGGGGCAGGACAGCGCGGGAAGGGCGAGGGGGAGGAGGGGGGAAGGAGAGGACGTGGCACAGGAGGCACTCTCCCGAACCCTCTCGACCCCACGCTCCCCAGGGCCAGACGCTGCCGGGCAGCCATCAACGCCACCTTCAACTGCTCCCCTAGACCTTTGCCCTCCTCACGCCTCCTCCTCACCCCTCAGCCCCATTCACCCCCCTCGCCTCCTTATTCCCTGCCCCCTCTGTCAGGCCACGAGTCTTAGCGCATACTAGGCTCACTGGCTGCCGCTCCCCCTCTCCCTTGCGGGATCGTATCCTCGTACACGCCCCCCACCTGTCTGCCCCCATTCTCTCGCCACTGCAGGAAACAGGGCCACGCCCTCCCCGCCAGGTTCTGAACGCACCCCTCATTCCGCCCCACGCGCTCGCCCCCCCCCCCAGGCCCCCACCTTGACCACCAGTATGATCATGGGCGTGAGGCGCTTGAGGACGTTGTACATGGGGATGTTGAGCGTCTTGAGCCCGAACCTGGGGGGGGGGAGAAAGGTGAGGAGAGGGGGGAAAGCGACAGGGAAGGGCATCGAGCATGCAGCCCTCGTCTGCACGGTTGCGGCGCCGCGGGCAGAGAGCACGACCCGGCCCGTCCCCTGGGCACGTGATACACTTACCCAGGGAGGAAGGAGAAGCATGGGTGCTGTGGCCCCTGCCCTGCCCCCCTCTCTTGACACCGAGCAACCGGGTGCTCATAGCGGCCCGCGGCAGCCGCGATTCCCCCCGGCCCCTGCCCCCGAGCCTCCACCCCCTTTCCCCCTGCTACCCCCCCCCCCCTTCCCCCTTGTCGTGGTGTGCAGTTCGCCCCTCCCACTCCCCGTCTTTCCCTTCCCGCCCCATGCTCACAGCGCCAAGCCCGCGTTGGCCGTGCACCCCCCCCTCCCCCTGTCCGGGTGTGCATCCGCTCCTGCCCCCCCTTCAAGCCCTGCTCACAGCGCGAAGCCCACGTTGGCTGTGTAGAGGGCCGTGATCCAGAACAGCCGCCGGCACTTGTGCCAGGAGAACTGGTGGAGGGGGGAGGGGGGGAGAGACGGGGAGGAGAGAAGACGGAGGGAGAGGGGGGAGGGGGAGGGGGAGGGGGAAGTCAGGGCGGGACGTGAACTCGTACGGTAATGTGGCCACGAAGTGTGTAGCGCTGCGCCGGCGCGGCTGCGTGCGGGCACGTTCCCCCCGGGCAGCCCTGGTGTGGGCCCCAGCACAGGCCCATCACCCGAGGGCAGAGGGGGCAGGGCCCCTGGCCCTGGCCGCCACCCCCTGCGTGGCGCCTAGAGTCACTCATGCCACCGCTCGGGCCTCCTCTTCCCGCTCCTCCTCCTCCTCAGGTCCTTTCCGCACCCGATTTCTCTCCAGCCTCAAGTCCCTCCCTTCGTCACCAAGCCCTGCCCCCAAGCACTTCCGCCCCCTGCTCCCGCCCCCTCTCCCCGGGGCCCCCCAGCCCTGTGCCCCCCCCTCGCCCCCGGGGCCCCCACCCGGGGAAAGTCCAGGTACCCGGCCGTGAGCAGCGGGTGCAGGAGGGCCGCAGTAGCAGCCATCTGGGTCGGCAGGTGGTGGTGGCAGTGGTGGGGATAAGGGGAGGGAGGGGCGCATGAGCGGCATAGGCAGGGGTTCAGGGGAAGACAGTGGCACTGCGGCCAACGCGGCACTGCGGTCCCGCTGGTTGACGCCCCGCCCCCACCTCTTCATAGCATACTCGTCTCCGTCGAGTTTCCCCTCAACTCTCCCTCTCTCCCGCTCCGCTTCCACTTGGTCAAAGCTCCACCCCCGCATGCCCCCCTGTCCCCCTAAGAGTGCCCCTGCGCTTCCGTAGCTCACGCGAGCAGCCCCCAATCCTCTCAATCTCCATCCCCACCCCCCAAGATCCGCCACCCCCCACCTGCAGAACCATGACGCAGTTGGGCAGGGGCAGCATCTGCATAGACGCCTTGTTCACAAAGTTCATGGACACAGCCACAGTGCCGTCTGAGGGAGTTGGAATGGGGCGGAGGGGGTAGAGGTGGGAGGGTGCAGTGAGACGGTGAGACAGTGACGTGGGGTCCAGTTGCAGCTTTGAGCAGGGAGGGTACGGGGCATTGCCGTGAACCGGCCTGAGCGATTAGAAGTTTGGGGGCAGGAGGTCGGAGGGGTTTGGGGGTGCAGGTGTGGCTCCCGGTTACTCACACAGGATGGCGGAGCCAATGCCGATGAAGCCGAGGGCCTGGTGTGTGTGTGTGTGGGGGGGGGGGGGGGGGCGCGCGTTCGGGGTGGGGTCGGGAGGGGGTCAATGGATGCTCCTCCCCGACCACGGTCGGATCGACCCCCGACGCCCGCGTATCATATTGTGCAATACACGATGCCCCACGTATGTGCAAGCTTGCACAGCGCCCGGACTGCACGCACGCGTACCGACCCATTGATAGAGCCCTCCTCGCGAGCCCTTCTCCATCGCCATATGCCTGTAGCGCATATCATCAGTGCATGATGTGCGAGGTGTTATCCAGCCCAAACAGCAAGCAGCGACACGTTCGAGCGCAAACATACCCATCGACCGACGTCGCGCTGAGCGGCAGCAAGGGCTCGCCTTCTCCTTTTCGTGAGTCCATGGCCTAATTGAAGGTTTTGGCAGTCGAGTGCAGTTGGTGTCGGCATCTGTCAAGACCCCGAGCTGTGCCGTGCAACAGCCCCTGGCGGGAGCACAGCACGGAGCAGGCGACGCGGAGCAAGGGACCCAACTGCGCCACCGGGGAGTGGGGGTAAGGAAGCCATTGCAACAGCTCAGCCTGCACACACAGCGATTAGCTTGGATGCAGGGGGCGGGAAGGGGCTGACTGGGCGTGGGGTGCTTGGCAGCGCAGAGCCACGCAGAGGGTGGGGCGTGGGGGTGAGGACGGGGTACCGTCACCGCCGTCCCCTTTCTCCGTCGCCGGCCCCAGCCCCCAACCCGCACGCCCCCTGTCACTGGTCCGCCCCCCGTGCACGGCATCGCACCGCACCGCACCGGCCGACCCCAGTACAACCCGCACTTCACATGGTCCGGGTACGGCCGTTCTTGCCCCGCCCCCCTTTCATGCCGCGCAGGTGCCCACACCGGCTACATACACCGCCATAGCCCGAGCCCTAGGTTGCCTGCTAGACACCGGCCGCGCTGGCCTTCGCCGTCCGCCTGGACGCCCCGCTGGCATGCATCGAGGTCTTCGGCCGCTCACGTTCTGCCCCTCCGTCTCTGGGACAACACCTCCACTGCCCACAGGTTCGGCTCCGTGGGACGTGGGGACGCTTAGGCCTCCGTGGGCGCGCAACTCGCGAACGGGCTCGGGCTATGGCGGGCCAGGAGCGGAGGACGCAAAGCAGCGGCGCACAGGTAAACGACGAGGTAAGCGGTGGAGCCAGGGGGGGGGGGTAGGAATGATGTAGAAGTACCCCATGCTTCCTTTGGAAAGAGCTTGGCCAAAGGAGCCTAAATCCGCTTTCAGAATTAGAATCGAGGTTGTTATTGCAAAGATCCTGGCCCTCAAAGTTCAGGGTGGGTGGGTGGGTCGGGGGGTCCGGGAACTTTCGTCAAGGGGGGCCAAGGAACTTTCGTCTCGGCGGGCAGGACCCCTACCGTCGGCTCCTGCGCTCTTCCAAGGGTCCATCAGGCGTGTATTGACAAGGTCTGCACTCTGAATATGCCTGAGCACCACGTTCAGCGGTCGGGAGGTGGGTCCAGGCCGGGCATAACCCGACATGTCGGCATGCCAGCGTTGCGGAACACGTGGGGCGCCATCCCCACCGCCTCCTGTTGTGTGACACACAGCCACTTTGTCACACAAGCAGTCAGAATCACTCAGCGCTACTGTGTTAGGTGCGGCAGGACCCTCTTTGTGGGTTGATGGACGCGGCCATGGTCAATGGACAGACCCCAAGTCTGGCCTTCGCCCCAAGACGGCTTGCAACGCAATAGCACACGTGAATGCAGTCCGTAGATGCAGAAATGAAAGAAGTTGCCGTACGTTTCTCGCATGTGCAGTGCTGCCGTACGCCGTACGGCATGGGTGGGTGGGTGGGTCAGGGGGGTCAGGAACTTTTGCGGCATGGGGTGCAAAACTTTTGTCCCTACCCCCCCCCTGGTGGAGCCGGCAAGCCAGCCCCTCTCGGTGCACCGACGTGCGGAGCAGCCCGGGGTTTCTCTAGGGGGGGACTTTCAACCTGGAAGCCTTCGGGCGGAAGGGTCCCCCGTTCACAGGCACAGGCATTCTGCGTCGGCCAACATCATGCGACGCCAGTCACCGCGGCACTACGCCCCGTTGTCTACAATAACCCCAACCCTTCAGCCCCCGAGTCTGTCGCCTCAGAGTCCGCCTGCATTGACTGCCCGTAGCCCCCTCCCGCGAGTAAACCTGGCAGAGAAGGCTGGGACCTACGGGATGGCCGACCTCCATGCGAGGGGGACGAGCCAGACGACAGGGGACCGTACGTACCGTAGTGGCTCGGGGCTCCGATGCCCTGCAGAGCAGAGCAGAGCAGCAGCTCAAGCCCACGGGCATGGCATCTGGGCTGGCTTAGTTGACGGGGATAAGTGAGTAACCATGGAGCGAAGGGGCTGACGGGGTCGGGCAGGGTACTGGTACCGGTACACTGGGCGAGGGGGTGCACGGGGGGCTAGGAGCGAAACCCACAGACGCCAAGCCCCCCCGTACAGGACCCCCGTACAATCCCCCCCGTACAGCGTACGACACTGTCAGCACACTGTCGCAAGCACCATGCTCGGTGGCCTGAGGCGGTCGGGAACCATCCACCATCCTATGGACCCCGACCCGCCGTTTGACCGACAGCTTGGCACCTCTTGGTAAGGCTGTGCTTAGCATATCATGTGCGAGTCTGGAGCCTGGGTGCCGTGGCGGACACCGGGAGTGCCGGGGAGGCGGCCTTGGGTGCAGGCATGAGTGCGGAGGGCCTGGCCTGGCCGACGTGTCCCACCGGCAGGACCGGACAAGCGCTGGGCGCCCCCATGGGGGCGAAAAAGGGCTGAGCCCCTCACCCATCTGCTACGCGACCCATTCCCCGCGGTAACCGTGGGCGCACTATACTCCAACCGAGCTTTAACGCGTAATTAGCAGGTTGTCGGGGGACTCGCACCCCTCGGCACAGACTTAGCTGCCCGGTCTTATCTACACGGACACCGCTCCGCCACCTCCTAGCCACCGCTACCCGCCACCACCCTGCGCGCCGCCAGCCGCCGCGCCAGCGACTCCGGCTGGCGGGTGCCGGCACAGCGCCGCCGGGCGCTGCTCGTGCACAGCGCCCTTGTAGGTCAGGTAGCAGATGTTGGTGGCCGAGTTGGCGTCGCGAGGGGAATGCAGGGGGCATTTGGGGAAGCAAGGCGTCAGCGAATCGCGAAGGAAGGCCCTTTCCCCACGGCCCTTCCCCAGGCCCTTTCCCCAAGGCCCTTCCCCAGGCCCTTTCCCCGTGCCTCAGGAACTCGCTGGCCACAACGTGCACCAGCGTGCCCCATTTAGCTAGCTGCTGGATTGCGTCACGGTAGCGGCCCTTGTGACACACCGCCTCCAGCGTGGTCTTCACAACGGAATTGGCCTTCATGGCAGCTCCCGCGGGGCCTGTTGGTCCCCGCGGGAGTCTGTGGTGCTATGCGGACTGAAGTGTGAGTAGCACACTATCCCCGCCGGTCCAAGAGGCCTTGTTCAAGCCAATTGGGGTTCCCCCATCCGGGATGATTATGGTCCATCGAGCTTAGAGAGGAGGCAAGTGCAGGACCGGAAAATGCTCTGGGACATTAGAATGAAGCCATGCTCTGCCAGGGGCAGGGAGAAAGGAGACACGGGAGACGAGGAACGCGAATAGCAGGCCAGCAAAGTGCAACGAGTGCACTGGTCGGCAACTATCCGCAGCCCTGCTCTTGCGAGCCTAATGCGGCAGGGGCAAGGAAGACCGGTGGAGAGCCGGTCCGCGGCCGATGTTGCCAGGACCCACGAGGGAGGAGCTGAGGGGCCCACAGCCGGAGGGAGAGGAAGTGAGCAACTCCCAGGCCTGGGCCCCTCCCCAGGTAGCGCACGTTACGTCTTATGTTGGGCGTGCCAACCAGGGGAGACGGTCCCCTGGTGCCGACGAAGAGAAGGTCGCTTGGTCGAGGGCGGGGGGGGGGGGGCAAGGGGCTGACCGCCCAAGTAATCGTGTAAGCTGCTCTTGCGATCGGGGACGGGGACCGGGCAAGGGGGCAGAATCGAGGGGCCCAGGCCTGAGACACCCTGGGTCCGGGTGAGGGGGCCTGGGTTGATACATCGACGGCCAGACTCCCTCCTGGATGCCAGACATGCCAGAGCCCCACAGGTGTGCCCCGCGCTGTGCCAGCCCCTCCGCATCCACTGTTGGTGTGAGTGCGCAGTCGTCGCAGCTCAAAGCAGGGCGGACCTGGGGCGCGCCTGAGCTCGGGAGCCACTCGTTCCGCAGGCCGGGGGTTTCCGGGGCACGCGCTCAGTGACAACCCACCCCGTCCGCCGCTCTTTGAGCGACCCTGGTAGCCGGGGGTGTCACAGCCACACGCACGCAACGCCAAAAGCAAAGCCCACTGCCCGACAAAAAGCGCTCCAGCCAGCTGCGACTGACGTGGCTCACGAGACCAGCATCGCGCAGCCCGGCCCGACCGCTGTTTCTCCTCCGGGCCACCGAGCCCGCTGCCGGCTGTTCGTGTGGGAGCTGGGATGTGTTTGGCGCAGCGGCGGAGCCACTGGGCGGTGTCGCAAGAGCGCGTCATTGCGGGGGCTCGTACGGCCGCGCCCTCGCCCAAACCTGGCGCGGGCGCAACATAGGCTTACCGTTTCCGCTCCCGACACAGACAAACTCCACAAAGACACAGCTCACACACACGCGTCGTGATCCCCCAGACGCCGTGACTTGAGGTAGCTCTCGCGGCTCAGCAGCCACTCAATCACCTCCCACCACTCGTTCCCACCTCTGCCCAGCACACGTAGCCCACAGCCATGCAAGCTTCTCGTGCTGCTGCAGCTTCGGCGGCTTCGACCTCAGGTCGCAGCAGCCTGGTCGCGACACCGCTGCGGCGGAACTCTGCGCGGAGGGGCCGCATCGCCACCGCGGCGTTCAGCGGCGGCGAGATGGACACGATCAGCACCATTAGCCAGCTCGCTACCACCAGCGCCCTCGCCGTGGGCGCTTTCATGCTCCTGAACCAGCCGACGCGCCTCCCAGAGCAGGTGGGGCTTTGCGCTGCGCTCTAGCTTGGTTTGGGCTCGTGAACAGGCCTGGGGCCTGCTGTGAACTTGCATTGAGGGGTTGAGCTGCATCCGAGGGCTCAGGCCGGGCAGGGGCCCCCGAAACGCATTGAGAGGGCGGTCGCGGGGCACGTCAGGGCTTGGGCCCGCACGGCTTCCCAGCGCTGTCGTGCCATGCTAATGGCCTTAGCTGACACCCATAGGCCCTGGCTGGGTCTCTGGTTGCCCGGGAGCTCGGCATCACGCGTTGCGTGCGCGGGACCTCTTGTGGCCGCGGGAACGCGTTTCGCTCGAATCGCCAATGAGCACACGTCTTCAGCACATACGCCCAGGCGGCAGATCCGCTTGACGCCGAGTATTCTCGCTGGGGTGGCGTGTTGACCTTTTTCGTCTTGACCTCCTCTGTTCGCAGGATCGCCTGGACCACAACTCGGAACCGTGCCCCGTGTGCCACGGCAGCGGATACGAGGAGTGCCTGTGCTCACGCTGGAGCGATGGCGATGCCGGGTGCGGGTCTTGCAGCAAGACGGGCTACATGCGGTGCCGAGGGTGCGGCGGCGGCGGCAAGGCCGTTCCGCTCATGGTCCGTGTGCCGCGTAAATGAAGCGGCACTGGGACTGCCGATGTCGGCGAATGTACCTTCGGCGGTCCGCTCCCGCTTGGAGCAGACCGCGACGCAGCGGCTGACCATGTGTGCTCTGACACTGTGCGTGTGTACATCATTTATCTAGGCAACTAGGCTGTCGAACTACCTGAACTGCTGCCATTGTCGTGCCCGACGGGCTAGCGCACACATCCTTCAGGAAAGCGCGGTGTTGGTGCGCTGAGTGGGTGCATGTGCAGTCCTAGGGCGGCCTTCTGGCTCTGGCCTGGCCGCAGCTGCGGTCTTCTATCGTAACACGGCTTCAGCATGTACCATACCGTGTGCCATGGTACGGCGCTGAGGGAGTTGGCCGCCTGGTAGGCTGGCCGCCCTCGCGCCTCTGGCGCACGCGGTCATAGAGCATCTTGTTGAAGAAAGGTGGAGAGGGTAGGGGCTTTGTTTGGGAAGGGGAAGCGTGTTTCGCTGGGGGGTCGTGGGCATGCGTGTATCGTCCTGGTGTGCCTAGGTGTGTAGCTGAAGAGGTCAGAGACGCGCAAATTCCTGCCGCCGAATTTTATAAATCCAGGGAATTCGTGTGGCGCTGTTGTTTGTGGGTGGATGGGAGAGGCCAGGCGCATAATTTTGCGCGCCTTAGACCGGGACCAAGAAGTTCCAGAGAGAAGAAACAACACGAGCGGGATGGCTGTGCCCAGGCGCCCACCGGCGCCGATTCTCTGATTGCTGCAGAGGTGTTGAGAGACGATTCGGGCCCTGGGTCCGCAGTTGGATCTGTTGTAATCCAACGTTGGTGTTCTTCTCCTTCGTCCCATCATGTTGGCTTGCCCCAGCCTCCGCTCGGAGAGCGGAGCAGGGGCTACGCCTATGCGGTCACGTCGCAGCGTCCCCCGTTGGTGACATTCTCTACTACGGAGAAGTAACATCAGAGGAAGTTCTAGAGTCGCTGACGCGCGGACGCGCCCCCGCCGCCAGGCAGTGCCCCAGCGTAGAAGCAGAGTACCGTCTGGACCAAGTTGCAGAACGCAGAGGCCGCGGGAAGCCCTGGCGAGGGACGCGGGCGCTCCGTTTGCGGCGTTTGCGGCGCCGTCCCGAGGCACGCTTAAGCTCCTGCGACTCGCCTCGGGCGCCACGCATGATGCATTAGGCGTGTCACCTACATGATGCGCCTCGTCGCGTGTTGCAGTCCGGCGGCGGGCTGCACGTGCCGAGCCGCGGCCACGCGGCCACGGGGCCTCCCCGCAGCCCCCTGCGCCGCCCGCGACCCACCGGCGACCCACCGGCCATGCACACCCAACCAAGTCCCGCTCCCCCCAGAAAGGGGGGCAAGCCCGGACTGCTGCGCAGCTCAGTGGTTTGTGGGGTGCTTATCGCAAGCGGCACGGCCGCACGTCGCTGGCGGAGGACCGCAGCGGATCCCAGGGTACCTCCATGCGCCTTGCCACGGAGACCGGTTCAGCGTGCAAGCCGGCCGCTTCGCTTCTCCGCGAACACACACTGCGTACCAGCAACCATGCACCGTGCAAGGAGGCTGATGCCAGTTCTTGCGAGGGCTGCCTCCGTCGGTTAGTTCTCAAGGCCTCCCCGTTTGGTTGGCCTGCCTATCTATAACCATGCCAGCAGAGGCCGATCACAGCCGGGGAGAAACCGCACACGGGAGCGCCTTCGCACCCTGCTTCGCCTTCCCAGGTGGCAGCCCCGGCCCCTTCACGATACGGGAGCAGCCCTCTCCTTCGCTGGGCAGGGCAGATCGTCCATAAGTGATTTCCGGGTTTGCCGTTCGTAGGCTCTGCCGTCGGCCATCTGCACCTCCCCTCCCTGCCCTCAGCCCCCACCGGCAATAGAGCAACCAGACCACACAACGAAGCGCACGCTTCCCCGTTAGCAGCTGCCCACATCAACGAGTGGCAGCTGGAGCTGAGTGGGTGACGTGCACCATGCCGTCAGCCGTCCGAGCACCAGGAAGCTGCGGATCCGAGTTCGCCAGAACTCCAGTTTGCCTCGGATGGGCGCGGGCCCGCGGCAGGGCGCGTCTGACGGGCTGAGGGCGCTAGGGAAAGGATGTGGGAACGTGCTGGGCCCCAAGGTGGCAGTGGAGCAAGAGGCGGGCAGGGACGTGGCGGGAAATACTCTCCGCCGGCACTTTCAGGCGTCCAGGGCTGCCATCGGACTGCATCCCGCTGTCGCACTTCTGCCACCGGCTAGGGCCTGAACGTGCAGGGCCCTCCTCGGTCTGGCCAACAGCAGGTAGCCTCGGACGCTGGCGTGGCCTCGGACATGACCCCAGGGCCCCTTCACCCTCCTGGGGCCCCTGGGTGCTGACCGAGCAGGGCCAGGAGGGTGAAGGCAGGGGGTTGTGGGGGATTCCACGAGGGGCTGTGGAGGATTGCACGAGGGGCTTGGAGGGGGGCGGGGGGGCGGGAGGGACTGAGCGCCGATGGGGGTTATTTTAAACAACGGGGCGTAGTGCCGTGGGGGGGCGGGGGCGCCGATGGCGGGAAGTGAGGGCGGCGGGGTGCGCGAGATGAGGCGCATGGGGCCATCACCACGCGCCTGTACAGCTCGCAATCAATGCCACTTTCACCCTTGCTCTCCCTACATACATAGTTACTTGCTCCCGTGACAGTCGCAGCGCGATGCACATAACAACGCCGTGGAATTGGCCGCGATGCGCACCGCGCACTCGAGCCTGTTGCGCGACGGCTGCCGCAGCCATGCCACGGCAACCTACGCGGCCAAGTAGAAGTGATCGCGCGTCGGCCACACGAGTCTTCGCAGGTGCGAGCTGCCGGCTGTTCGTGTGGGAGCTGGGATGTGTTTGGCGCAGCGGCGGAGCCACTGGGCGGTGTCGCAAGAGCGCGTCATTGCGGGGGCTCGTACGGCCGCGCCCTCGCCCAAACCTGGCGCGGGCGCAACACAGGCTTACCGTTTCCGCTCCCGACACAAACAGAGCCCCAAAAGACACAGCTCACACACACGCGTCGTGATCCCCCGGATGCCGTGATATCTCAGCCTTGCCTTGCGCCGCTGCAAGCGCACTGCCTTACCCCTACGCCGCTGACCTCTCCCCACCACCCTCGTCCCACCGCCAGCGAGCGGCCTGCAGGCCTCTGGGAGCGGCCTGCAGTGGCGGGACCTGGAGGCGGGGTCGGGGCCCGCCCCCGCCAGGGGCTCCACGATACGGTGCGTCGCGGGCCGAGGCACCGCAGGAGGGAGGCGGAGGCCGGGAGTCGTGCTGGAGGCCAGACGTGCAACGGGGTTCGGGGCTCTGTGGCATCCAGCAGCAGACGGAAGCCTGTTCGGCACCCCGATGGACCATGCCGCACAGGGCGGTAGGTGACCTGTCCATACACAACACGGTTTTCCGGTTTTCCGGTTTTAAGCTCTTGCCCTCCTCGCTTGTTGCGTGCAGGGTGCACTACAGGGGCCGCCTGGACAGCGGTGTGGTGTTCGATGAGTCGTACAAGCGGGGCAGGCCCTTTGCCTTCAAGGTGGGGTGTGGGGCGCGAGCGACTGGGCTGAGGTGGGCCGAGCGACTGGGCTGAGATGGAGACACGACCTCAAGGGCCCGTTGGGGTCGGGTGGTGGTGATCGGGTGGCCGCGGTGGTGTGCGTACTGTACGACCGAAGTCCTGGGGCCCGCCCTTCCCCCCCAGGTCGGCGCGGGGGTGGTGATCCGCGGTTGGGACCTGGGCATCCTCGGCTCCGAGGTGGGTGGGGGGTGGGGGGTGGGGGGTGGGGGGTGGGGGCCGCGGAGGTGAGGGGCGCGGGCTGCAGGCCGGGATGGAGATGGTAGAAGTTGCCGGCGGCAGCGGTTGGACGGGGGAGGGATGAAGGCAAAAGCAGGGAGACTGGCATCGCCTCTTTCGCCATCCGTTGCTCACCTTGCCACGGCACCACGCCCTGCCACGTACCCTCCGGCACCCGCTGACAGGACATTCCCCCGATGCGGGAGGGCGGTAAGCGTGTACTGCTCATCCCCCCGGATCTGGCTTACGGCGAATTCGGCTTCGGCACTGTCGTACCGCCAGGTAGCTGACGTGTCAGACTATGTGGTGTAATTGAGGTTGGCTGCCAACTAAAGAATTCCTTCAAGCGAGCGAGCGAGATGCGCTGGACCTCGTGGCTTGTTTGAGCTGCATCACCACGATGGAACCGCCGAGCCAACCTGCTCCCCCATCTCACCCCATCTCCCCCATCCCACCCCAATCCCCCCTACCACCCTTCCTTGCCCCCAGGCGCGACGCTGGAGTTCGAGGTGGTGCTGCTCCCCACCGACGCCCTGGCGCTGGCGGGGGAGTGGCTGGCGGGGCGCTGGAAGGACGCGACGGGCTTCCTGGACGCCGTTTGAACCGGCGCTGGAGGGCGCTGCGCTGCGCTCGGCACGGGCTTCGATGCTGGGGCCGGTGCCGGCGCCGGCGCCGGTGCCTGTGCAGGGACCAGAGCCGGCTGGGTGCTGAGCGCCGGGGCTCGCAGGACGTGGAGCTGTCCCCTGTCGTCCCCAGTTCAGCAAAAGCTGCATCACCTTTCGTGGTCTTTCCGTATAAATACATGTAGAATACGTACCCAAACGATTCCGATACACGTATTCCGGCAAGCTTACTCGCAGGGCGTGGAGCTGTCTTCGGAAGGACATGGCGGAGCTGCGCCGCGCCTGTTGCCTGCGCTGAGCCCGGGTCCAGACCCGAGTGCCGCCTGGTCCCCCCTCATGTGGCGCTCGGCTCCGTTGGGAACCCTGAGTGGGCGCCCATGACGTTCGCTGGCTGCGCCCCCAGCGCCACGTGGGGGCGCTGAGGCGGAGGTGGGGCAGCGGAAGTCAGTAGGCGCGACTTACGGCAGCGTGAGGCGTGCGGTGCCATCGCCACCCACCATCCGCGCTGCGTCGCCGGCGGGCCCTGGACGCACAGTGAGGTACGGGGGTGGCAGCCCCCCTGGATAAGCCCGAACCCGAAGACCTCAACTCGAGTCGCTGAGCTGCTACCCCGGCAGCCCTCGGCGCTATGGGGCTCAGCACTGCGCGGCACCTCCCGGGCGGTGGAGCGCCTCAGCAGGCGGGGAGCTAGGGGCATGTGGGGCAGGGGTGGAGTCGGCGCTGGGCGGCAGAGCGGGTCGGGCACTCACACGCCGGCTGCCGCCGGCAGAGCTGCGCGGTGCGTTGGTGCTTGGCCGGAGCCGTGCGCACAGTGTACGGCAGAGTTGCGCGATGCGGCCATGTGCTGCGGAGCGGATCGCCCGCACGGCTCGCCGCCAGGGAGCCACCGCAGCACGCGGCGCACGTCAGGCGCTCCGGGCCGCCTGGCCCCAGGCGCATGTGTGGGTGCCTTACGGGGCTGGGGCCACAGGCCCTTGCCTTGGCTGTGCGAGGATTGCGGGCCGGGGCTTGGCAGGTGCCGCGGATGGCGCACGGCGGAACGATGGCCTCTCCGGGGCCCTGCGTCCTCACCCACGCCCTGCCGGCCCAGTCCCTGTCGAGGTGCCCATGCGGCCCATGCTTGCGTGCGCCGCCGGTGCCGTCATGCCAGTCCAGCGGGTGCCGTTGTGGCGCTGCGCGGCTGCGCTGCGGATCCGTCACGTGCGCCACGGGAGCTGTGGATTCGGGCCTGGGTCCCAGCCGCTGAGCGGGCAGGTCCCTACCTGGGCCTGGCCCGGGCCTCGGTCATGGCAAACCGGGGATTGGGCCTCGCCCGGGCCTGGCACGGGCTTTCCTCTGGGCTGGCCTGGCTTGGGCCTCGCAACAGAGGTCGGGCCTGGTTTCCGGAATCGGTGGGGTGATCGACAGTGCCGGTTCTCGGGGCTTGAAGCCTGTCGTGGTGACGAGGTCTGTGCGGCCGCGCCCTGACTGAAAGCGAGGGCTGCATGCCAGTATTGCCGGGCCTGGGGTTCAAGAACGCACTGGCACTGCAGGGGGGCATTGCGGGTGGCACTCTGCAGTCCAGTAGCTGTTGGCTGTTTGGGACTCGGGGCCGGGCCTGGGGCTTACCGAGGGGGGCGGTCACAGGGACCGGTCCTGCCGCTTGCCATGCATTAAGCAGAGGTAGGGTGGGCCGCGTCGACGCAGTGGATCATGGGAGCAGGCAGATGGTCGGGATCGCAGTCGCGGGTGAGGATGACATAACTGGCGCAGTCTGGTGGCAGCGGCTACGGGAGATAAGTAACAGTCACGTTCTGGGCTGAGCGGCGCAAGATGAGTGCAACGGCTTCGAAGTGCACGGCTGGCCGCGGGTGACGCTGGTGGGCGTAAGGCGCTGGTGCACCCCTGCGCGTGCCACCCCTGCCCATACCCGGCAGGTACAGGCCCCCCCGCCGCAGCCACAAGACCCGCGACCTTCCCTTTGGAACCCCGCACACGAGCCTCACCTGTTAAGCAACTCCAGGGCAGTCTCGCGAGGGGTTGCCAAGTAGGCCCGAGCAGGCCATCGCACGGAAGTCTTTGCACTCCCTCTATGCGCACCACTAGACGCCAAGCAGTACACACATATAGGCTGACTTCTCGGCGCACGCTAGCCAGGCGTTGTTCGCGACCTCAGCGCTCCTGCATCTGAAAAGGCCCAGCTGAAGCGCGACAACCCTTGTGCTTACGGCCTGCGCGTGCTGCCCGGTCGTCATAACTTGAAGCGGGAACCCATCTGAGTTCTGGCTTGCGCTGCGCCGAGCGAAGATGGTGAGAATCATCCACGACGCCCCGCGAGGATGTTCCCAGAGCCGAGCCAGCGATCCTGCCAGGGCTCGAAGGCCATATCTCAGTCGGACTCCGCTGTCCTGCCTCCGCTGTCCCCTGGGCTCCGGGCACGACGTTCCCTACCTCGCTCCTGCCCGCCCTTCCCTGCCTCGGGCCTCCCGCCGACGTCCCCCTGCTCGGGCTGTCGCGTCCCCCTCCCCCCACTCCTCCCTGCAGGGCTGGACCTCTTGGATCATCGGCCAGGTGGTGGGCACCTCCATCATCCTGGGGCAGCTCAAGCGGGCGGACATCATCAAGTGCGGGGGGCGGGGGGCGGGGGGCGGGGGGGCGGGGGGCGACTGGGGACGTGGAGGCAGGCGCCCACGGTGGTGAAGCCCGGCCGATGCCAGTGGCATAGTATGGTGGCGAGGGATTGGGGGAAGCGTGGTGAGCAACTTCCTTGGCGGGGCTTCCAGTGTGCTGATGCATGGCAGCGGGGAGCAGGGCTCTATGGCGCCCAGCCCCTTTCGCCTAAGCGCTTCGTTTACGTCCGACTCAACTCCGCGACTGGAGCTGGGTTCGGGGGTTGAAGGGGCGCGGGTCTGGAGGGTCCTGCCAGCCGGGCTCAGGCGGAGGGGCCGCCATGGGCCGCCAGGCCATTGGTGTTGTCATGTGCAGCGGAGCTCCTTGAGGGGGCGGGGTTCATGGAATAGTGGACGGAGGCAGGCCTTGCTCTAAAACATGCGTAATCATGCTCGGGGCCTGGACGGCTCCTCCTTGTCCAGGGACGAGGTTCCGCGGGAGCTCAAGAGGGGGCACCAGGCCAGCGTGCCAGGACCTTGAGCTCGTGTCGCTGTGCTGAGGCCGGAGGCCGGATCTGCCAGAAGTAGCCCGACCGGTAGCCTACCCTTCCTGCCGAAAGCCCTCCTCTTAGGCTCCTGACCTGCCCTCCCTCACCCCCGCTCCCGCACCCGCAGCGTGCAGCCGCAGTCCTTCAAGAACGAGCACGCGCGCGTGGTGTTCTCCAAGACGGTGGGTGCGGCTGGAGGGCTGGTGCTGGAGTAGGAGCTGGTTACGCCCCGTCACAGAGAAACAGCGCCAGCCCTTTCCGCGTTGGGTCTGTAGGATAAAGGAGCACGACTTCGGACTTGGAGAGTCCTAATTCCCCCGCTCCTCCCTGAAACCCCCCATGCCCCTGACCTCCTTCCCCTCCCCCGCCGCTCAGGTGTCGATCGGGGAGGACCTATCGGAGCTGATTGAGAGAGGCTACGCCGTACTGTACGAGCGGGTAGGCCGCTCGGTGTGCGGGGGCGAAGTCAGCTTGGCATGTCACGGGCTTGTACGGCCTCTAGGGGCCGTGGGTCGGTCAATGCGAAGAACTGGCAAGGGAGCTGGGCGGTACGGGGGGCGGGGAGGTGAAGGGATTAGGGGAAGTTGCTCGCACCTGCCACGCTAGCGATCACACAAAGGCGCAGCGTCTGGTGCAAGATTCCCCCATTTCAGATCAGGTCTTGTGCCCAATGCCGAATGCTTCGCGTCCTTTCCTGCCATCTCTGAAGCGCTGAGCGCGAAATCCCTGACCTCCTCTTGCCCCGCCCGCACCTTCCTGCCAGATTTACGCGCCCCAGCCACCCCCGTCCGGCAACAAGCGGTAGGCGAACCACCGCTGGCGCCGGAACCTGTGGATTGGATTCCGTGGAACCAGCGGTGGCTTAATAAACCGATGACGTACGGTACCATGACTGGAGCAACGCCGGCCGCTGTGGACTGGAGCCTTGCCGAAACCTGTGGATGGGTTCCGGTGGATCTGCTTGCATACCGCCTGCCGCGTCGGGGAGGAGATTGAGTAGATGGAGCAAATAGGGTAGCCAGCAAGGTCCCCTGGGTGCTAGCCTTCGTGCTGCTGTTGGGAGCACAACGCACGGACCACGCAGACACCTCGCAAGGATAGGAGTAGCGCGGCCAGGGACACGAAGGCAGGGAGGATCCTGGAACGGGCTGCAATGGCCCGAGGCCCGGCAACAAACAGGCATTGCTACATGCAAATCCTCGGACGTCGGCAAGGCACCTGAGCCAGCAGGGTAGAAGTAGTGGGCGAGGCAACAGGATGCAGCATGCCGCAGTCCTGTGACCCCTTCTGCGTGTATGTGGCAGGACTGGGGCGGGCGCCACAGCAGTGGCGGCGGGGGGGTCTGTTCAACAGACCAAGACAACAAGTTGTTGTCTACCGGCCATGCAGGCTACCTGCTTGAGCGCAGGGGCTCGTCTGTAAGTTAACCTCATCCCTAGAACTGGCTGGGCCGTGGGACGACGTGTGTGCAGCCTGGTGCAAGCGCTGGGGCCGCGGAGCGCGCTCTGCGTAATGCGCTGCTGGGGTTGCAGGGCTTCCTTGCTCGCAGGGGCCGTGCAGCGTAGTTCGGATGACGAGGACGGGAGGGGAGGCCGCCAGCGGCCCCCAGCGCGTGCGTGTAGGCGTCCGCCGTTCCCGAACATGCCGCATGCTCACTTGTAAACGGAGGTAAAGCGCCCCGGCCCTCGCCGCCCATAGCGCATACCATAGTGCACATGCCGCTTGCCCCGGTTGGAGGGTGCGCTGGCTGGTCGCGGGCTTTCGACAGAATTTTATTTCTGCGGACATACTAGCATTACAATATCGCGTTCGGTCTGGGTTTGAGCGGGCGAGGCTGAAATCGATCGCACGAACATCTCGCGGAAGAAGCGCTGAGGACGCCGGACGCCGAACAGAAGCGCGTTTGTCCTCGCATATTACTGCATGCATTATGAATTGAGTAGATAGCTGTACTTTCCTGGCATCCCGATCTAAATGTTGAGTTCAATCGAGGTGAACAATTGTCCCGTTCGTTGATGGTTTAACGAACGGGTATAAGAAGAGCGCTTGCTCACGCCTTGACCAGGGCGGAAAAGGTTCAACGGCGCGGCTCCATGACACGCTCCCATTTCGCGAACTGGACCCCGCCCGGGATACCCGGACCGGGACTGGAACCGAGGCCGAAACCTTATGACCCGCAGAGATGAGGCTCTTGACCTTTCCTGACCAAGTTGTTCTGGGATCCACCTGGGAGGGGGGCGAACGGGGCGAACGGGGTGAAGGGGGCTGGGATGGAGGTGGAGGTAGGTTGGGTGTTACAGAAGTCGAGCTGGGGTGACCCGGACGGCCGGACCTTGGCAGGTAACTGGGTCCCAGAGGCCGCCAAAGTCCGTGCAGCGGGTTTCTAGCTGAGCACAACAGCAAGGTCCACAGCCGAGGGGCTGGGCCGCATGGAGCACACGGGTTGGGCCGCCGCATCGTGACGGTTTGGGCCATTCAGAGGGACCCACATCGTGCAAATCCATCCCGGAGACATACGAGCTTGCTGCAAGCCGTTTCACAAGCTTGAGGGCGCGAGGGCCACTCGCGGTCATCAGCGAAATGCTAGAAATGCAGCATGTCGGCGGAGTCACCGATAAAACCAGCCCAACCCCTCTGCGAGCAGAGGGCTGTTATCATACCCAAGCTCTGCGGTGATATGCTATGAACCGACAGCTGAATCGTGCAGCCGTGTGTCACCTTCCGCTGTCCGTGCTTGCACGCGACTGCTACGAACCCACCCCGCAACCCCCCGGGTCCCGTCGGAACCCAAGACTTCAAGTCCAAGATAGAGGGTGCTTTGCGGGGTGCCGGGGGGCAAATAGATTTGCCGGGCACATGTTACGAGGCAAACAGCAACACTTCTGCACCCGGATGCCCAGCGCCACAAAGCGGCCGTCCGTAACCTTAGACCCAATCAATTTGAGAATCCAGACCCCGACTCTAGCAAATCCGGCCCCGCAACCTATCTATCGATCCCGACCGCTCCATCCCTGCCTTCGACCACAACCAAACCGCGGCAAGCAAGCCTGGCGTGCCCGTCACATCTGCCCGCTAGCTAGCTCCCTGCCCATGCAATCTCCTCATGCATGCCATCCTTGCTCGACGGAAGACACCTCTGCTACTTCTGCTCAGCCGCTTGCCATCCTAGCAACTGACACCGACCACTTCTCTGGCTGGGTGACACCTAGAACAAACTCATTCCTCGAGAGATGCATGACACGTTCAGCATCGCTTCTCCACCAGCACAGTCAGAACGCTTGCGCAGACCGTGTAGACCTGCACCTAGTCGACTCTCACCCAAACCTTTTCCCCGCCTTGCCTCCTTGCCCGACTCATGCAGTTATGATCACCTGTCTTCAGAGCAGCTACCATACATGGCCGGTTCTTCATTGCGTTGCTCATGGACCTAATGGATCTGCCTCATTGCAACCGGATGCGGCTGTATCTTCGCCCGCGAATGTACCAATGGTATAAACGTCTACAACCGCCCACGACCATATGCACACCTGTATCTGTCAGACCTACTAACAACTGAATCATGCATTGTCAGCATAGTCAGCATGGTTGCCCGCATCATGCCGCATGCACACAGCTGTGCGCTGCTATTAACACGTTAAGTACGGTGTCCCTGTCAAGTACAGCCAGGACCGCAGCTCGATCGAAGCTACCGCCTGCCCATCCTTCCAGCGAGGCGTGCGGCAGGTGGTGTCGTACTGCTGGAGAACAAAGTACGAACGAGGTGGCAATCCGTACAGCCTTGCCAGCTCGACGTACATCTGGGGCTGTCGTCGCCGGTCATTCTTGCAATGACACGTCAACCCTGTTCCACCCTCGATAATGCTCCCATCCCAGGATTTGACAACCAATCTGTACAAGACGTTGCTCGGGCCCGAGCCTTCCATGTAGGGGCACGAATTGGCGTTGACACCCACGCAGACCCCATTCCTTTGCATGTCCAATGTCGTCCCGTTCTGGCAGCACTGCGCCTTCATGCCAGTGACCAGCAGAGGGGCTTCCGGAACGCCTGCGGAGTGGAGGTCGAGGCGGGAGCACGGATGTCAGACAGAGGGCCAGGGTGCGTGGAGGGCGTGTGTGGTCATCAACGACTGTGTGGCTTGCCGTCAGGGGAGAGGCGGTCGGTGCGTGAGGGGGCACGCTATGCCTTGTGCCATCAACAACCTTGATGAGAACACAGGCCAAGACTGCACACCGCAGCCGCAATGGAAGCACAGCAAGCTATTATAAACAGCTCGAGATGAAGCTTACCGAGCTGGTAAAAGTCGATGGCGTCGACATCGGTGCGGCCGCCGCACACCTGGGCGGGCCCTCCCGGGCAGGTCTGGAGGCACTCGGTGGCGGGGCCCGAGTTCATGGCGGCGGTGGCGGTGGTGGCCACCCAGCACTCATCCTGCCGTACACCAAACACCTGGTTGCCTGCGGGGAAGCAAATACAATTTTGTTTTACAAGTCATTAGAGGTTTTGGGCTCCCTAGGATTATCCCGTGTTGGCGTGCGCGTTGAGTGTCATGGAGCCTCACTTTCATCCCCGGGCCGGCTTCAAGCCATCCATGCGATGGAAGCTTTCTTCTCTCTATTCTCTCCTTTCCGCAGAAGCCGTACAAGCCGTACCTGCGTCACTGGCCAGGGCTGCGCAGTACGACACCGTCATCTTGGGTCCGTTGGCAGGTGGGGTCAGGAGTGTGGTTGCCGGGCGTCGCCTCTTGAAGCACCCCATGTAGCTCAGGCGCCTGCTGTCCGCAACTCCTGGAATGTAGCGTCCTGAACGCATGCAGAAAGGCATTGGAGTATTGCACGACGCGTGTCATGGGCTAGTCCCGCGTTCTGTTTCTGCGTGCCGTCGTAGTTATAAGCCGCGTACCTTGCACAAAGGAGGTTGTCATGAGCCCCGGCAGCACCATTCTCTGCCCCACGTAGTAGGTGCTCATTTCGCAGTAGGACGTGTGGATCATCAGGCCCGCCGCGGCAGAGCCGTACGCGACGTCCATGCACAGTGACCCATTAATGATTGGGTGGATGGAGAATGCACTGCGGGATTTGATCAGTAGAAACGTGCAACATACAGGGGTGGCATGAAAACATATATAGGGAGTACCAGCACACGCACAGATGTCTGTAACTAGTAACGCACCTCTGGCCGCGGTATATTACCCGAAACAGCTGCGCTTGAGACGGTTGCGCTGGTTGAGCACACGGCCGCAGGTAGACCGGCAGCCACTTGTAGAACGGAGGCACCGTGACGGGCGTACTGGTTGCGGTCAGGCAGAGGTTGGAGCTGGACTGCCGGATCTGATAGAACCGAGCGGTCTCCGTACTCGCGTACTCTGAACACAGGGCGGGGCGCACGGGACAGGCGTGTTGGCCATCATGCGTCCAAGAGCCTAGCTTGTCAGGGTAATGTGCAGGCTGGGAGCAGCAAGGTCCAGCAGAGGCCTCTCAAGGCCCTAGCGGCGCCTAAGTTTGACCCCTCCTTCTCCTGTATCCCATCCCTCATGACGCAAACTGCGCGCATTATTGCCTACCATCCAAACTGAAGGTATACGACTGGCTGAGCTTCCCAGGCGCGCAGTCCACTTGTTGCAAGGTACCGTCCCTTGCAGCGTCCCAGCATGTGTCCAGGGTCGGGCGTGTTTGCGTACGCGGCACCACTGTCTTCGACGGCTCCGTGTCCTGCATGGAGAGACGACGGCATGCAGATAGAGGAAAGGACAGTCGACCAACTCCCACAACCCAGCTGAACAGTAATGAGCGAGCAAGAAGACGCTGCATTTCACCCGAAGCGATAGCTTGCTTTCAACGCAATAGCTTGCTTCCAACGCAAGCGCTGCTCTCGCTCGCACCCGGAAGCTTGGAGGCGGTGGGCGGCGTGGCGGTCGGGCAGCTCGTGGCGAGGGCTGGGGGGGCTGCCGCGAAAGGGGCGGCGAACGCGGCGGCGGGCGTGGCGGTGGAGGGGCGCGCCCGGGTGGCGGCGAGCGCAGAGGTGGCGGAAGGCGAGGCGGCGGACGGGGTGGCGGCGGGGAGCGCAACGGAGGCGGGGAGCGTAGAGGAGGCGGGGAGCGTAGAGGAGGCGGGGGCCGGGGTGGGGGTGGGAGGCGTGGCGGCGGGCGGGGCGGTGGAGGGGAGCGCTGGGGCGGTGGGGAGCGCATTGGAGGCGGAAAGCGCGGTGGCGGAGGGGAGCGAAGCGGCGGCGGCGGGGGGGACCGAAGTGGCGAGAAAGGTGGGGGCGGCGGGGGCGGCGGGGGCGAGCGAGGAGGGGGCGGCGGGGGCGATGAGCGAGCCGGAGGTGGCGGTGGCCTGTTGCCTGAAGGTGAGGGGTCACTGTCGGGCAGCCGCTCTCTGCAGATCGTGCCGGGATCTTTGCGGCATATCGATACCCAGATGCTTGAGCTGTCAGAGTTGAGTCGACCTGCATGCGGAATCGGAAACCTAGTTACGATCACCCTGATGGGGGCTAGAGGCATAGGCGGCATCAGTCTGCACTTGCGGACCTGCAAAGACGACCAGTCGGTACTCCGTCAACTCTTTATTCGTAGCCGGTTGCAGCGTGTACGCTGAGAGAAGCTCTGTAAACCCGTGCGTTGAGCTAGAGCCCGTGTATCGCACGTCTTCAAGATCCGTGATTTGGTGGAAAAGCACCTGCATGCATGAGATCAGTTCATTAAGCGGTTTTAGTACTAGCAGTTCTACTTCTTGAGGTAAGTTCATTATCACAGTCACTGGCATGATGATCATTATTCGTATCAACCCACTCACTCGGCCACTGAGCTCAAAGTCTAAGCCCGAATCTGCTCCTCCACTTCTGGAGTCTCGGATTCGGTACGACATGTAGAGATTGTAGTCCGGCGGATCTTTGAGCCACGTGGGGCGAATCCTGATCATACTCTTGCTAGACAGGTGTTGAGCGGGTAACTGCGCGCGGGCGATGCAGATGCAAGTGAAGAACAAGGTATGGTGGTTGTGCTGTTTGTAGCACTGCAGCTGATGAGCCTACTCACCCACAAACCAATGGTCTGGCCCGCGAAAAGAGTCCTGCCGTTGCTGCTGCCGTCCAGGTCTCCCCCATCCACCGGCAGCGCCCAGCCCAGGTAGCGCATCTGAGGTGCGTTTGGGCACACGTTGCCAGAGCACTCGTCGTAACTGACTACGCCACCGCTGGAGACACGTTGCTTCCGGCAGCCCATGACGCTGGACATGTCGAAATAGTTATCCGAGCCCTCCTGCATAGGCCTGCCAGAGCCGGCGTGTCTGAGACCGAGCAGGTGCAGAAGCTCCTGCGTGCGCAGATGGGCAAACCATGCACGTTGGCGCACGACGGGGAGCCAAGCGAGCATGCAAGGCCTGGTCTCCAGGGACCGGTGCTCATCATCACACGCAGGCACACCAGGCGCAGTGACCACCTAACCAAGTAAGCGCGGGCGAACTAGACATAGACCCGACAACACCATGCACTCACGTGCGCTCCCAAGACCGCGCCCTTTTGCCGCACGAAGGCTTGTCCATCGAGGGCAGTGCCTTCCCACTCGCATCCGAACTCTCCAGTGCCTTCTCGCGGTAGGAACTGGAGGATGAGGCTCCCTGGGGGCTGAGTTCGACTGCCGCCCTGACCTTCACCCGCTGTCTTCACAAGGCTGCTTCTTGTAAGGGCCCCAAAGTCCACTGGGCTGCATGACGTTGCTGCGATGCTGTTACAATCCAGTTGCACGCTTGCCCAGTTGTACAGCTCCGTGCCATACTGCTGAGAGGAGCAGTTCCTGAAGTAAGCGTTGTAGCCACCAACCTCCAGGAAAGCATCCTGCGTCACACATAGCCAACCGCCATAAGCACGAACATTTCGGCGTGTTCTACATGGATGGGTCATCAGTGCTTCGCCATGCGTCCTGGGCTACGCGACCTACCCTGTAGCTGGGCACCAGCAGCTCGTTGGACTCTTGGCACTTCAAAGAGATGGTGCCGGCCAGCAGTGTCATGGAGCCCCTCACGACCTGGGACCGGTGGTAGGTGCGTGCAAGCGAGGTTACGAAGATAGAGCAGCCAAGGAGATATCCGCCGCTGTCAGAGTAGTGTCCGGACCTATGCGGATCGTGCTATGTGTTCATCTTCGTTCAATCGGCTCCCCCCATGTAAATACGTACGGCCTTACTAACCTGGGGTGCGGTGGATTCGGAGTTCTGAGACGTGACCCTCAGGTCCAGCAGATCCTCGCACTGGATCATGGAAGATGAAGAAATGACACTGTAGGTGCACTTCACGGCAACTCTGCTTCCCGATTTCGCGCCCTTTTGCCGCAGACGCGTGCGGGCATCGGTTGAGCCCTCCGCTTCCAGCAGGACAAAAAGCCTTTTACCGCCGTTGGCGGAATTAATCACATCCTGTGCGGCAGAAGCTGAGAGTAAGGCATCATGCAAGGGAGCTTCTCGAGTCTTTTCTCCACAGCATCCTCACCAAAGCGTATGAAGAACGGGTTTCAGTTGCGTACAGGAGCAGACGTCCCTCAAACGAGCCCACGGGTAGGTCCTCCTCCTCTGCGGGCGGGTGGGGTGTGAGCGAAGCAGCACAATTAAAGCCATTCCGTGAGGGTTACATATTATCATCCCAGTGGCCACCCCAGCCAATTCCGCTGGTGCCTCCTTACCCCACTCTGTTGGGCACAGTCGCACAGGGGCGTTGGGCCAGCCCGTGGCCACGTCATCGTCGTGGCAGCCGCGGGCGCTGACGATGGCGCCCCGAGCACCGGTGCTTTGGTCGGTGCACACGAAGTCCTGCACGCAGGAAGTAGGAACAACTCCGTTTAGCAAGCCATACGCATCCGCTCAAATAACTCAATCAGTTCCGGGTCGTCATATTCCACCGCCCCCTCAGTGCGCACACCGCACGCACGCACGCACATCGATGCCGTCCCCGTCTCCGCAGTCGACAGTCTTTATGCGCTGCCCCCGTGCGTTGCACCACGACGCAGGGGCAAGGCATTTCTTGGTGGCTGGGTGGAACAGGGTAAAAGGGCGCAAACAATGCAAAGGTTCAGAGATGCTTGCTTCGTGCATGCATTCGAGGCCGCGTGGTCAGCGTGCGTGCCAACAGCTACGCTTAACAACAAAGCTTGGGCGCCCCACGCACCTGGTGTGGGCCCCTTCCCCGGGCTGGGCGCATTGTCCGGTTTCCCTTGGATGAATCGGGGGCGAGAAAGAAAGAAAGTCAGCAAGTATACCCCCCGCCTCCCCCCTGACGACATGGGTATCCACTTCGAGTCCAACCAAGTGATCTCGGTCAATTGATAACGGGATATCAGGAGCCCTGGTGAGCTACTGACAAGCTGAACGCTAGCCTGGCTCCGTTTGTTGGTACGATGCAACTTCGTTCGAGTCCGATCCACTTCCGCCCCTACATACAGCGCCCCGATTGCACCTACCTGGTGAGGGCCCCTTCCCATTGCTAGGGCTGGGCGTATTGGCCGGTTTGCCTACAAGGATTGGGGAACAGTCAAAGGCAGGGGCAAAGTCAGGGCGGCACAGTAAGGTTCAAGGCAAAGGCAAGTCGGCATAACGTTCGAATCAAGTCATCCTATCCTGGAGATCATGTGTGGAGTGGCTGCGTGCTGTGAGCGTGGGGCACGCACGCACAGGTCACGTCGTGGCAGCTTGCTTGGGTCAGTGCGTGGGGGCTGTGACCAGGCATGAGCGCCGCACGCGCGCAAGCCGCCGGCTCGCTCTCACGGACCTCCTGCAAGCCTTCCCCATTCCTGCTGTTGGTTGCATCGTTCACCATGCAGCTACCCTAAGACGGCCCGAACTACATTATGGGTACATCAGACATGAATGCGCTGGGGTATGTACCTGGTGTGGGCCCCTTTCCACCAGGGCTTGGCGCGTTGCCCGGTTTCCCTACGAGAGCGGGGCAGGGGAAGGGGAAAGGCGGGGTCCTGGTTGAAGTTTCCCGGCCGCACGCCCTGTAGCTGCTGCGCCCACGAGAGGTCTCTCAAGCGTCTGTCATCCGGTCTTTCATGCGGGGCGGCCTGCTGTGCACGCGCTGCCCTGGGTGCAAGTACCTGGGGAGGGCCCCTTGCCGCCTGGGCTGGGCGTGTTCTCCGGTTTCCCTACGAGGACGGGTGCAGTGGTGGGCCTGTAACCAAACACACCCCCACCCTGGCCGCAGTAGCCCCTCATACACACCCGCGGGTGTGGCCGCCCCCTTCACACACGCGCCCGCAAGGGGCGTCCCAATGTTACTATTAACAAACAGGCACACGCACCAGGCCGCAAGAGATGCCACCGCCACGACCCTCGACCGCCACGCACATCCCCCTCTGACAACGCATCGGCACCCCGGACGGAATTGACTCACTTGGACTGGACTGTGTCCCTACCCACCGGCCTCCCCTGCTGTGCCCGGCGTTGCCCCGCGTGGATGCGCCTACCTGGTCCAGGGCCCTTGCCGCCAGGGCTGGGAGTATTCTCCGGTTTCCCTTCGAGGAATAAAACGTGCAAAAGAAGGCAGGGCAGTCAATCCTTCCACCCGCCATCAAGCCCAAGATCATGACCCTAGCTATGAGGAATCGAAGGTGCGAACAAAGGCAGGGCTGTCAATCCATCCTTCCACCTGTCATTCAGCCCAGAATTTCTGTCCAAGTCTCGGATATGCCGCAGCCCCAATTGCAAGGCATCGCCTTGCTTGCGCTTACCTGGTGTGGGCCCCTTACCGGGACTGGGCGCGTGGTCCGGTTTCCCTGCAAGGGTGAAGCGGGGTTGATGAAAGTAGTCCCACTCGTCACGCACCCATCCTGCTGCCGGCTCCGTGCTTCCTGTGCAGCAGCTGGGCACCGCTCAAACACAGTTACGCATTCGTGCAACGCCCTTGCGCTACATACCCTGCTTGCCTCGCCAGATTCCCTTGCCGCCCTCTCTATCTATCTCCATCCCGAGCTTGTCTGATCCTCTACCATATTCAGCCCCCATACATGCGTACAACGCCGCCCTGTTTGCACCTACCTGGCGAGGGCCCCTTCCCATTGCTAGGGCTGGGCGCTTTGTCTATGGGTTTCCCTACGGAGGAGGGGAAGAATAGGAAGAAGCGGGAGAGGGGGCGGGGCAAAGTACAACTCGGATACTACTCCGCCTCTCCCAGAGACGACTCATGGCGGCCACTCAGGATTTGGTACTACACCGCGCGCGCTGAACTCATCCGCGAAGCCCCTCCAGCTCACCTGCCCCTCCAGCTCATCCTATCCCCTACGCTCGATCACCGAGCCCTCTCCCTAACCCGCTCTCGATCTTCCCTCATCCCCACCGCCTGCCCTGCCAATTGGCCCCCAATCAGCGCCCCCCTTCTTGCCAGCCCTAGGCACACGTCGACAGGGTCAAGTTACCCGCCCGGTCGTACATCCCTCTACTGTTCCCCTCGCTCGCTCTCCGCCCTGTCCTCTCCCTGGTCCCCTCTGTCCGGACTCTTCCCGGTCCCGAGCCCCTTGAACCCGCCCCGCCCCCACCCAACACTGCCTGCCGTTCCAGCCTGTGCCGCCCCCCACGTCCCGGCACCCAGACACGACTTCCACCTTGCCTCCGACCCTCACGCCCCAACGCCCCATGTCCCTGACCGACCCATCTACGCCCCTGTCTTCGCTTACCACCGCCACCGCTTGCCTTTACCCTCCTCTCCCTCCTCCCATGACTACGGCCCCATCCTGCCACCAGCTAGCGTCCCTGCTGCTTGCCCCTCACGTCCCGTCACCCCAGGTCGCGGCCTCGGTTGCCACGTCCCTCTCGGCCCTCTCGGGACCGCCTGCAAGCTGCTGCTCGCGCCCCCGCCCCACAAGCCCCCGCGCGCTGCCCCCGCTGCCCCTGACCTGCCGCCCTGGACGCGCCGACCCCGCTGACCCGGGGCAGTTGCCCAGCCAACGCCCACCTAGCCCACCCCACATGCCACAGCACGCTGTTTCGGCAGCCCCAGGTGTGTGATGGCGGCGTGATCGGGCCATCAGCATGCAGCTGACGGCCCCACCCCACCAGCCACACCCTCACGACCATGCAGTGCTTAGCCGCCCCTCCTTGCAGCAAGCGGAAGAAGGTCCTCATGCCGCATGGTAGCTTGATACCCGATCTCCAGGTCCGATCTCCCCTCTTTTTACCCAATCCTGTCCGGACCCCAATCATGACGCAGCCCCTCTGCGCCTACCGTTTCCGTTTCCGTTTCCGTTTCCATTGCCGTTTCCATTGCCGTTTCCGTTCCCGTTGCCATTGCCGTTGCCGTTCCCGTTGCCGTTGCTGGGCGAATCCGTGGGCTTTCCTACGAGGGGGTTGAAGGAGGGGGAGGAAACGCTCGGCATGCCTCAACATTGATTGGGGCGACCAGAGCTAAACCTAAACCTGTACCGTCATCAGGTCAACCCGTCATGCAGGCGTGCGTCTGTTAATGCATGTCTGTGTCCCGGCCCCTTCCCGGCCCGCCTCGGCCTCACTCCGTCCTTGCCCAGGCCCCCTCAGCCCCACCCCGTACCCCTTCCTTTTTCCGGCCTTGTGCAAGCCCCCTCAAGTACCTGAGCACTACCACCCACGTCAGCCGAATCCCCGTGCCCCTTCTTCTCCCCCACTCCGGGTCAACACAACCCAGCCAACCGACCGCGCAGCACACCTTTCCCGACCTAAGCCCGACCCCGACCCCCTCTCTCATCCCCCTACCCTGCCCTTCCCACCCCTGACCCCTGCCTGCCCTGGCTTCATTCCTAGACCTTCCATCTCTCTTAGTATCCCTCAATACCCCTTGGCAGTGCCGGCCCTGCTGCCGCCGGGCCGGGCAGGGCGGTCGCGTGCTGCTCTGCCTGCGGCTGATCCCCGTTGCGCCGCATGCTCAGCCCCAGCTCCGATGCCTCCTCGCTGCAAGTCTAGGCGAAGGACCTCACAGACTCTTGCAAGCGGCGGGGGGGCAGGCCGAGGCGCAGCTGCGGCTAGATATGTGTTGCCCCCTTGCCCGTGCACCAGGCCGCGCCAGGCCCGCCCCGCCAAACCCTGTCATGGTGTGACACCAGGAGCGCGCCACCATGACAGGTCGCCCGCGCCCAGCAGATTGTGGCAGCCATCCTCTTGGCAATAGATGCAAGCGCGACGCAGTAACCCGCGAAGCAAGCCGGACCGATTACCAAACCTCGGCCCCAACCAAAATCGCCAGCCCTACAGACCTGCTGCGGCTCCGGGTGTGTATAGTACCACCCAAGCTCCCACAATCCACAGGAGAAGCAGGAGCGACAGACGCCTCGGCCTCGCAGCCATCACCGCGCGCTCCGTGCGCCCGCTCAAAACTCTAATGCTTTCATTTGTGGTTACGCGCACACAGTAAAGCTTGATTCGAAATGCAGGTCTGGCCTCGGCGCAGGGAGAGTTGGAGAGTCGAAACTTCGCGTTGCGAGTCCAGGTTCGTGTCCAGGTTCGTGTCTGAGGGCGAGAGCACTGCGTTCGGATACAAGATAGCCTCAGTGGCTTTCGTGAAAGACGGCCGACCGAAGGCCGACAGCGACCCTCCGTCGCCACAAACACAAATGCATGGCGGGCGCGGCGCTGTCGCGAGGTCCCCACCGCGCTAGCCCGCCAGCCCCGTTGCCCGATATCCCCTACCCCCCCCCCCCAAACAACAACAACAACCCCCTGCCTCGCGCATCATTCCCAACACCATCCCCCCCTTCCCCTCCCTTCACGTTCAGGTCTGTACGATGATACATCATCGGGCGGGCGGCGGGCCTCCAGCGAGCCGCCGGAAACGCTGCGCACCAGCCCCGCACGCCGACAGGACCCTTTTGGGTTGGAGCTCAGACACCTGCCCCCCCGCCCCGTTGTCTATAATAACCCCCCAAGACCCCCGGCCATGGTGGCAGCAGTCTGAACCCTCAGCAGTTCGCAAGGGCCCCCGCCCCCCCGGGCTGGCCCTGGGCCCAGAACGTTTGGGCGGCGCGGCTGGATTCCAAGGGAACTGTTCCGATTGCCCAGACACGCGGCACTCCTGTTTCCAGTACCGGTACCGAATGGCCAGTCAAGGAAAGAGGGTTGCACGTACAGCTATCATGCACATGCCCCAGGACGTCAGGACTCAGGAGGGGGCGGGGGAGCAGGTAGGGGTCCAATGTTCGAATGGGCTTGCCCCCCGCCCGCCTCCAACTGAACAGCGCCCGGTCTCTCGACGCCTTCCCTCAACTCTTGCCCCTGTCTGCCTACCTGGGCCGCTTCCTCCTTCCGTTCTGACGTGAGATTGTGATACCATAACATGGCCCGGGGAGAGGCATATTTGCAAAAGTCACACGTTGTGCCAGGGTTATTATAGTCACCCGTTGTGCCAGGGTTGATCTCGCACCCAGCGACGTGTCAGGTCAGCACAAGACAGGCAGAACATCACATGAGCGCCTGCAGCCGCACCAGCGCCTGCACTCGCAAAAAGTTAACACGCAACCTTGCCCGCAGGGACCACCAGGGGCATGGCAGGTCAGGGCAAGACAGGGAGCGCCTATGGCCGCACCAACGACCCGCCGGCCCTTGCCTGGCAAAATGAACACATCAACTACCCGCGTGCCCTGCACGTACGTCCTGCGGTGGTGCGTTCCATGCCACCATTCGTTGGTGCCCCCTTTGCTCGGGCTTGTAACGCCCACACAGCAGCAGCGGGCCGGCCAGGACCGCCTCACTCTCACACCCGGTCACACGTCAGGTTGCACATCATAACTGTGCTATTAATACCGTAAGCGTCAGTCAACCTGCATAAACCCACTCAGCAAGCTCGTCTGCTCCATCCATACAGCGCCGAGCAGGCCCCACGTCCCTGTCACGAGCTTCCCGCCATGGCATCGAAACAATCACCCGCTTCGCATCTCGGCCCTCAGCGCACCCCAGGAACGCCCTGGGCGACAGCCCGGCGACCCGCAGGATCCTTGGAACTGTCTGTTTGCGAGGCCTCAAGGCCCCCTGCCTTTCAGAGCCGCTTGTACCAACGGCATTCACCGCGCCGCCCTGCCACCAGCGCCCCCTGGCTCCCGCTAGAGCAGGTCCATCGCGTTGGCCTTGGAGGAGGGGCGGGCGTCGGTGGAGTAGGGGTTGACCGTCCACATGGAGAGACGCTTGTGGCCGGCGTCGGGCGGCACGAAGGGCTTGGACAGCGGCCCGCTGGAGCGCCGGAGGACCAGGCTGGCGGCGTTCTGCGGGGGGGGGGGGGTGATGGGGAAGTGGTTGTGTGTGGGCACGCTACATGGCAAAGGCGTGCGAGTTGCGGAGCAGGCGTTGCGCTAGAGGGAGGGGCGCCTGACTCTGCCCGTTTGCTCTACCAAATGACCCATGTAAGCACGTCAAGTGCACGGGATGCAAAGGGTACATGTTGCGGGGCGAAGCGGGCGCCTGACGGGGGAAGATGCTCGGCTGCGTGGACCATTTACGTGGCCGGCGGGATGACTGGATGCCATGGTGCTGCGCGGCCGGTCATGCTCGGCCCACGCTCGGCCTTCGACCTCACCTTGGCCTCCACCTCCCCGGACGGGATGTACGAGGGCGGCGTGAAGAGCTCGTAGGGGCCCTTGCGCGGGAAGCTGTTGGGGCGCCAGGGCCGCTCGGCGGTGGCGGAGCGGGAGCGCACGGCGCCGCCCGGAGGGGGCCTGGCGAAGAGCTGCGGGGTGCGGCAAGCACGCGTGAGGGCCGCGGACGATGGTCTGAAGTTCAGGGTTCAGGCTGCTAGAAGCCGCAGGAGCTCTCTCCCTCCGTGTTCACGCTTCACAACTGAAACTCCGTCGTAGAAACGAGCTGAAGGCCGCTCCCTCTTTATAACGAAGTTCGGTAGGGCGCTCACCTCGTGGTTTGACGTGAAGCACTCAGACACGTTACGCGCGCCGCCGCCCCAGGGCCGGTGGATCTTGGCGCGGGCCTCGCGCTTCATGTCCTGCGGGAGTTGGCGGTTGGCGGTTGAAAGTCTCAGCGTACCACAGGCAGTACGGCAGGCTATGTCCGCGCGCAGTCTCCACGAGCCCGCGCATTACAGCAATCACGCGGCGAAGTATGGTTCGACCTCGCGTGAGTGATGGCCGGATCTGAGCCGTGTGGCTGGCGGTGGGGTGGCCTGGGAACCTACCTGACACACCCCCTTTCCTGCCATTGGGCAGCTGCCCTTGCCCTCGAGCCGAGCTGCTCACCTTCTCTATGAGCCGTGCCCGCTGGTACTCGTCGGGGACGTGCGTGAAGGCCGCCGCGGAGGCCGCTCCGCCGAGGAGCCGGTACTGGTCCGGAAAGCTGCACCGGGTCGAGGCGGAAGGGGGGGAGGGGGCAGGGGCGCGGCTGAGCAAGGTGCGGCTGCTTACGCCCTGGTTCGCAACACCGGGCATCCGCGTTGGGGCCCTCGTAGCGCGCCTCAACGTGACCCCACCCTACGCGCACTGGCCAGCAAACCTCCGCTACCCGCCCGCTGCCCCTTCCACATATGCATATCGCCAGCCCCTCGCCGCTCGCCCGATTGTTCCTCGTCGAGCAATGTCGGCCCCTTCAGCCGATTGCCCAACCCGTCGCCGTCGCCGCTCACCCGAAGGTGCCCTTCTTAGGCGTCGCGGTGTAGATGTTCCGCTGGTGCAGCACCGTGGGGGCGGTGATGGGGCTGCAGGGGGCCGGCAGCGGCGGGTAGGGGGCCGCGTGAGCAAGGTTGCGGAATTGAATCGTGAGAGCCTCAGGTCCGGCATGGCCAGGCTAGGAAGTAGCAGCCCGCTACGGAGCTTGGTGCCCCTAACCCGACTGCATGAGCAAATCAGCCCTCGCAGCACTGCCTCAGCCTCTCCACAGGCCGAGGGTGGCGACGTGCGCCTGTACTACCCACCCATAGCCCACGTAGGGCAGCACTTTCGCCACCCCCATTCCGCGGGCACCCCGCCCCCCTTGGGAACACAACCAACAGGACCGCACTGAAGTCCTGTACCCCCCAACACCTGCATCAACATCGACCCTCGTGCCGAGCCCCTGCGTACTGCAACCTGCTTTCGCCCCCGAACACCTGCATCCCCCGCGTCCCCACCTCTCATTGACCCTCCTTGGCTCCGCAGCTGCACGCCTCCGCCAACCCGCGCATCCCCAAGAATCTATACGGTAAAGGCAATCCTTCACCCAGGCTGCCTCAAATAACCGTCAGACCGCGCACCCACGCACCGGCTCGGCCCCGGGCTTGCGCCGCCACCTTCGCTGCCGCCGCCCCTCGGGCTGCCGCCACCGCCAGCGCCCATTCCGCCTGTCACCCCCGGGTTCACGAAGAATCCTGGCGGCGCAAAGGTGCCGTATAAGGATCCCTTGGCTCTCCCCCTGTGGATGAGGAGGAGGTGAGGTCACAAGGGTGGTCATAGGTAGCACGACTGCTGGGTTGCCCTGGTCCGGCCCAGTGCCTCATGCCCTTGCAGCGCGACCGCCCCAGCACAACTCACGACTTCTGTGGTGGGTGGCTAGGCCGGAAAGGCTTGTCTGTGATCGGCCCCGGGCCCGAGCGTTTGGACAGGAAGTTCTGCAGGTCGGTGGGGCTGACGTAGTTGTCCCCCGCCGTGCTGATCGCCATGCTCTTGTCGAACCAAGTGTCCCGTCCATGACCCGTCCGGACGGTGTGGTCGGGGATAACAAATTGCCCTCCTTTACATTTGTCGGTGACTGCGCAGCGGCGACAGGAACGTGCCAAGCAAGGCCCAAGAGGGGGCCAGCGGGGGCGCGGGGTTGAAGGCGTGTTGAGGTAGGAACTCACAGCCCGGCCGAGGGGAACCCTACCGCGCCGACCCTGGCCCCCGCGTGGAACACACGCCTTCATGTCCCTCGCCAATCGCGCATGCACTCACTGGTGGAATCCGGGGGCGGCACATAAGGCGCCGAAGCCGCGATGGGCTTCTCCTCGCGGAAGACGCCGAAGGTTTTGGTGTCCTCGGACATTGTAAATTTGTCTAGAAAGAAAGCTACGGGGTTTACAGGCCGACGCCCGAACCCATGCTCCTTAGAGGGGGATAGCCATCCCTAAAGCTGCAGCCGTATTAAGTGTGCTGCCCACTTGCTTCGTTGGGCTAGGTGCTGCAGAATCAGGTGAAGGCCGCGCGTAACTTGTGCAGGGAGAATTGCGCAAAACTCGTGCTCTAAGACCTAGGCGCTCGTAAGGTGAAACGACGTAATTCAGAAGTGACAAGCATAGTAGTGAGGGCTTCCGCGACTGGGGCCGGAGGAGAGGCCCGCGCCCGCCTCATGCCGGCACGAACCCGGGCCCGAGCTCCCCCACCCCCCGCCCCGGAGGCTCCGGGCCTCTCCCCTGCCTCTCCCGTCAGAGCCGTACACTCCACGCCAAGTAAAACACTTAGCGTCGTAGGACGATCTCGGGTAATCCGCTGTTTTGGGGCAGGAGGTTTGGGCAAGCTTGGGCGGCACCGTCTAGCCCTCTAGCCTCTAGCCTAGTTCAGGGCAGATTGAGTGCAGCCGCCCTTGTCCATGTCCACAGGTACCGCACAAACTTACCAAAGACCTCTCCTCACTGCTCTGTAGTTACAAGCTTCGCAACTGCGCCTGCGCCAACCTGGCCGGCGACAGCGAGGCGGGGCTGCGGCTGCAGCGGTGCGGGCGCTGCGTACGCGCTTTAGCTACCCCTCGCGCCTTGGCACCCGAGCACGACACAGTGAAGTCAGTCACCCTGAGACAAAGTTACCTACGCTGGTGCGCGACTTCAACTGGGACACTGGGCTTTCGCGGACGGTTGGGGAATTGGGCCCGCCCGTGCTTCGTGGGCCTCCCGGGGCAGATTGGGTGCAGTCGCGCAGGTACCCCGCAAACGCTCTTCAGGCATCTTCTTCTACGCTCTGTATTCTTACCTCTCCTGACTGCTATGTAGTTACAAGCTTCGCAACTGCACCGCGACGCTTGATGGAATGCCACCTCCAGCCCGTGCGCCCAGGCCGGGCAAGAGCCGTAGCAAGCGCACAGGCCCTCCGCCTGACCATCCAGATGTAGCAGCGCTCAAGCGGCGCCTTCCGGGCTGGGCAGCTCGATTGCTAGGGCTGCCCGCCCTATGGGAGTGGTGACTTCGGGGAACGGGTCGGGTTATGCTTCCCCGGGTCGAGCAACGACCCCCCGTGGAACGGTCCCCCCCCCCCCCCGTGTCCCGATCTGGACCCCCCGTGTCTCGACCTTGCCCCGTTTCACGACCCCCTAAAACCCGCTACACGACCCCCTCCCGCCCTTACCCGGCCCACTTGTCCCAGACCTCCGAAGCCAGCACTTCGCGCGCGCAGGGTTCAAACAAAAGCACGAGCCGCACTGGCGAGGTGTGGGCCCCCGCATCCCTTGTTTCGGTGCTCTACCAAGCTATCATGGAAGCACAACAGTTTGACCACCTTGCTTGACGGCGTTCCCTGGGAGCATCCCCCGAGGACAGCAGCCCAGTGCGTCCTTACACAGTGGCCAATACGTCTTGTTATTGTCGCATGTTATTTGTTTTGCGCATAGTATCTTGGGTAGCTGTCGCGCAAGGTTCAACCTCGCAAACTGTGCGAAAAGAAAGCCCGGAGCTGGACCGCCCAGCGCACAAAAGTGTTGGCTTAATAGTGGGCAACTCATACTGCAGCGACGACGAGGGGATCAGCCAGTGCTCCTCCCGTACAGCCGTGGAACGGGGTGCTTTTTTTTGTTTAGCACCCCGTGCAACGACCCCCACGCCCCCACGCCCCCACGCCACACACCCCTGACCCCGTGCAACGACCCCCACGCCACACACCCCTGACCCGGCCTCCCTCTCCTTCGAAGGCTCTCCCGCGATGCCCTCAGTGTTGACCCTTCACTTAACATTGGGCGCCAAGTTGCAGCCCATGACACAGGCTGCAAGCGTGGCTTGATTGCCGGGGCACACTTGTCCGTGCGCCAGGGCACGCACTTGTCCACAGCACACCCACGGTCTGCAGGGCCGGGCTGGGCAGTTCTAGAACGTAGCGGGTGGGGTGTTGCATGCCGGGGCACACTTGTCCGTGCGCCAGGGCACGCACTTGTCCACAGCACACCCACGGTCCGCAGGGCCGGGCTGGGCAGTTCTAGAACGTAGCGGGTGGGGTGTTGCATGCCGGGGCACACTTGTCCGTGCGCCAGGGCACGCACTTGTCCACAGCACACCCACGGTCTGCAGGGCTGGGCTGGGCAGTTCTAGAACGTAGCGGGTGGGGTGTTGCATGCCGGGGCACACTTGTCCGTGCGCCAGGGCACGCACTTGTCCACAGCACACCCACGGTCTGCAGGGCCGGGCTGGGCAGTTCTAGAACGTAGCGGGTGGGGTGTTGCATGCCGGGGCACACTTGTCCGTGCGCCAGGGCACGCACTTGTCCACAGCACACCCACGGTCTGCAGGGCCGGGCTGGGCAGTTCTAGAACGTAGCGGGTGGGGTGTTGCATGCCGGGGCACACTTGTCCGTGCGCCAGGGCACGCACTTGTCCACTTCACACCCACGGTCTGCAGGGCTGGGCTGGGCAGTTCTAGAACGTAGCGGGTGGGGTGTTGCATGCCGGGGCACACTTTTCCGTGCGCCAGGGCACGCACTTGTCCACAGCACACCCACGGTCTGCAGGGCTGGGCTGGGCAGTTCTAGAACGTAGCGGGTGGGGTGTTGCATGCCGGGGCACACTTGTCCGTGCGCCAGGGCACGCACTTGTCCACAGCACACCCACGGTCTGCAGGGCCGGGCTGGGCAGTTCTAGAACGTAGCGGGTGGGGTGTTGCATGCCGGGGCACACTTGTCCGTGCGCCAGGGCACGCAGTAGGGCCGCCGCGAGAGGCCGCACGACGCTTGACGCTGACGAGTTGGAGGAGGCTGTAGTGCTACTCCATGATGTCGCGGCGCTCGCGAGTGATCCCGAAAAGCCGGGCCCTGCGGCAGCGGCGAGCTTGCTGCGCGATGCGCAAGTGCTCAGCGCACTGGTGCAGCTGCCGAGCTTCTGCTTGCGCCTGCCGGCTGTGGGCCCCGCAAGTCCCGCAACGCGCTTGCTAGTGGACGTGGGGGTCAGCGCGTCGGAGCTGGCCCGGGTGCTGCTCGCCACGGATGCCAAGGCGGGGGCTTCGGGCAGGGTCCTCCTCGCCAACAGCCTCCTCCGCACCCACGCACTCCAGGCCTCGGCACGCCAGCTCGCCGCAAGCGCAGAAGCTATGCTGTGCGCCACGGCCCAGCCGCAGCCATCACCTGAGGCGATGCAGTACGAGCCGTACGCCGCAACCGCCTTCGTGATCTGCGCCTGCGACTTGGCGTCGGGCCTGGCGAAAGCAGCGGACAGCGCAGTAGCTGGGCCCGCAGCAACGCGCTCCACCGCCCTGACCGCCGCCCTCACCGCCGCCCTCGCCGAGACGCGGCTGCTGGACCATGTGGGTCGGCTGCTGCTCATCACGCGGGCGGCCGGGGCGGAGGTCCTGCTGCGTGGGGTCGAGCCCAGCTCGAGGTGGCATCTCCGAAACGTCGAGAGCGTCTTCTGCGCTGCGCTGGTAGTCACGCACTCCATGGTCGGCCATTACGCCACAGAGGCAGCAGCAGAGACGGACGAGGAAGACGGTTCCGAAGAGTCCGACGGACCCGACGCTGAGGCCTCCTCAGGGGCCCCATCATAGCGCACCGACCCAGCCGCCGACACGGCCCGCGAGCGAGCCGCGCTGTACGACAGCCCCTGCGCACAGCACGCCGCGATGGCGCTGGGTCTGTCGGCCCTGGCCCAGCTCGAGGCGGCCGGGCCACACGGGCCGGGGGCGGGCGGGCCGGGGGCGGGCGGGCCGGGGGCGGACGGGCCGGGAGCCCAGGGCTGCGCGTGCGTGCGGCAGCCCACGCCTCCGCCGGTCGCTGGTGTGGCCGAAGCTCTGTGGCCCATGCTGCTGGTGCTCGAGCGCAGGCAGCCCTGGGCGCGCCAGCTCAAGCCCCTGGCCGCCACACGGCTGCTCCTCCGCGTGGGCTCCGCACTGCTGGCACAGGAGCGTTCGGACAGCGGCACCCAGGCAGGCGCGACCAGTGCGGGGCCCACCTCGGCGGCCCAGGGCACGCATGGTCCCAGCTCCTCGCGCGTAGCAAGCAACACCGGGGCCGCACCGGTGCTGCTCAGCAGGGAGGAGCTCCGGAGCCTCGGTTCGGTGGTTGCGGACATGGCCGTGCTGACGGCCACATCGTTCGACTGGCGGGGGCCAAAGTCGGCGGCGGCAGCGGTTGATCTGTGGCGGTTGGTGGGGGCGCTGGCGCGGCGGCAGCTGCTGACCTCCAGGAAAGGTGCAGAGCCTCTGGAAGGCCTGCTCCTGACGATTGAGTCTTTGTGGGACGAAACTCCTAACGACCACGACGACGAGGGTGAGAGCGCAATGCAGGTTTTGAGGATCCCAAAGCAAAGGCTCGGGGCTTTCCGTTTGGGTGTATTAGTTGCTCGATCGTTGGCAAAGGCACGGCCTGTAGTGCTTCCCGACGCGCTTGCTGAACAACCGTTTAGCACTACGGCAGGCTCTTTGCCTTGCTGACGTTGGAAGCTCGTCCTGCCATGCCCTGCCGCCCGCCACCACCCCTTCGCCGCCTCCTGCTGCAGGCCGCTGGCGCTTCCACACGTCGGTTCCGCCCGGCCTTGCGGCCGCTCTGGCCGGTGGCGCACTCCCATTCCTGGAGCGGATGTTTCGGCGCTCAGCCGACAGACGCGACGGCGGCGAGGACGGCGCCGACGGCGACGGGGGCGGCGACGAGGGCGGCGGCGAGGGCCCGTGTTGGGAGAACCTCATGCTGACAAGCGTTCGGCACGCCCTGTCGGACTGGTGGCCCTTCCTCCCGCTCCTGGCCTACGGCGAGCCACGGCAGGCGGCTGCCTTCGTGATCACGGTCTCGAAGCTCCTGAGGTGCACGAGCGTGGAAGAGGCGATGGAGCGGAGGTCTCCGGGCTTTGCAGTGGTGGGAGACATGTGCTACCTTCTGTCGCACGGCCCGACGAGCGTGATCGCCGAGGGCCCCGTCGCGGCGGCGGCGCGCTGCCAGCTGGCGTTGGTCCTGTCGCTGGCCCTGCCCGACTGGCTGACCCAGCAATCGCGGCTGGTGAGAGGATTGAGGGGGAGTACCAGGAGCTGCGGCGGCACTCCAAGACGGCCCGCGCACAGCGGCAAGCGTCAGGGCGCACTCGGTCAAAGGTGAGAATTGGGAAGAAAGGCAGTGGCATAAGAGCCCTGAGCGTGTCCCAATTAGTCCCGAGAGCTGTACGGAGGACACGTGCGCGGTGGGGGTGCTGATGACGGGGGGCACTCAAGCCCCACTGCCCCACTCGTGTTGCCCTGCCCTTGTTGACAACCTAGCTCGCTGGTGTTTGCTTCTAACCGCCAGCCCTATCTTCCGCTTCCTCCACGCTGCACAGGAGGCTGATGGCGAGGACACGACCCTGCAGGAGCTGAACGCCCTGTCGCGCAGCATCTTGTTCAATCTGGAGCACCTGCTGGGCTGCTTACTAATCGTCGCAGACCCACCCCGCGCAGCAGCGGAACCGCTTGCAGGCGCCCCGGGTAAGCAGCGGCAGCCGCCCCTGACCCTGCCTCTGTTTGATTGCAGCGCTGGAAAAGACAGAATAGTGCAGTTTGCGGCAGCCGTGGGCTGCCGTGGCCCGGCCACCTGTGGGGTGCGCGTGATCGCCCATCACCACTCCCACCCTCCCTTCCTCTCTCCCTCTTGCTCATAGGTCGGGGTGGTGCCGGTGTTGCGCCGCCAAGCCCGTCAGACGCCGTGGATGCCCCTGACGCCGCAAACCCCGCCAACGATGCCGGCGCCGGCTCCACCTCTGGCGGCGCAGCCGCCTCGCCCTCCAGCAGTGCCGCCGCCGCCTCGCCCTCCAGCAGCGCCGCCGCTGCCTCGCCCTCCGGCAGCGCCGCCGCCGCCTCGCCCTCCAGCAGCGCAGCCGCTGCCTCGCCCTCCGGCAGCGCCGCCGCTGCCTCGCCCTCCAGCAGCGCCGCCGCTGCCTCGCCCTCCGGCAGCGCCGCCGCTGCCTCGCCCTCCAGCAGCGACGCCGGCGGCGCACCAAACTGGCGCAGCACTTTGCTGGTGGAGGCCCGGGTAGAGCAGCTTGTGGGGGCAGCGCTGCGTCTGATTGAGCAGTCGGGGACCAATCCCGAGGTCTGTGCGCTGGTGGGGTGGTGGTGCGAGCGGCTGCCGGTGGTGTGCCCCGAAGCCTTCCGTCGGGTGGTGTCAGGGGCCGGGGGCGGCGCCGTGTGGCGGCCCTCGGGGCTCCGCCTCGTCGCATCCTACTACAAGCAGCGGGGGGAGGTAGAGCCTCCGACAGTGAAGGCCGTGGAGGCGCTGGATGGGCGGCTGGAGGCTCAGGCGGCGGGCGACAGCGACAGTGGTGGTAACGAGGAGGGGCTGCAGGGGCCTTCCGCTCCGGATACCCGCTGTGAGTTCCTAGAGAGCCTGGGGGGAGCGCTAAGCAGCCTCCTGGTCTCCCCCGCGGAGGCCCGCCGCCGCCTGGGCCTGCCCACCGCCTGCTCCAACCCGGCCTGCGCCAACTTGGCCGGCGACAGCGAGGCGGGGCTGCGGCTGCAGCGGTGCGGGCGCTGCGTACGGGCGTCGTACTGCTGCCGCGAGTGCCAGACGGCGCACTGGCGGTCAGGCCACAAGGCGGAGTGCGGGTAGGGCCAGAGCGGCTGAAGCCGTGGTACAGGGGCCGGAATGGTGCTCAGTATAGCTTGAAGGAGGGCCGGGGCCCGAGGCACACGCGGGATACCTCTGCAGAAGGCATGCTGCTGAGTGTCCGAGAGGGTGCACAGGCTGGAGCGATGGCCACTCATGGGTCGTGGCTGGGTGGCAATCCACGACGGCGCCGGCGGTTTAAGGTGTTTGAAAGCGGTGTTGGCGAACGGCGCAGTAAGACACGATGCGTACGGGCGGTAGATATGTAGGACCGTAGTCTATCCGTAGGGGGGTAAACGCTGGGCCACGGGCGCATGTGAGGGCGGCCCCGCTGGCCCGTGTTCTGTCAAAAGATTGTATAGAGCAGTAGGGGATGTGCACATCTTCGCTCGCGGTAGTGCTGGCAGCTGGGTTCATTGCGGTGATGAGGGCACTTTGATGCGGTGCGGTGCAGTGCCGCGGTGAACGGGGCAGAGTTCACGGCCAGAGCGGATGAAGCCGTGGCATATAGGCGGGGAGGGTGCTCGGGATATCACAACTTCAGGCTGCGGGGCACCCTCTGGATCCCTCTTTAAACAGCATGCGACTTGGAAGGGGTCCACATCGCACAGTCATGGCAGGCTGAAGGCAACGCCAGCAGTTGAGGCTAGGCGCGCATGCAATGAAGCTCTGCCTGACGGTTATGGGTTGCGTGTTGCACAGGGCTATCGTTAGTGATGCCGTACGTGTATGTGCACTTTTGGCCTTCCAACTGCAAGGCGCACGTGGTGTGTGTTGATGAAAGTCTAAAGCGGCAAGCAGAGTTCCCGCGACTCGGCAGGACACGCGTGGTGGGCCGCGCCCGCCGCCTGCCGGCACGAACCTGCCTCCCCGCGCTTTAGCTACCCCTCGCGCCTTGGCACCCGAGCACGACACAGTGAAGTCAGTCACCCTGAGACAAAGTTACCTACGCTGGTGCGCGACTTCAACTGGGACACTGGGCTTTCGCGGACGGTTGGGGAATTGGGCCCGCCCGTGCTTCGTGGGCCTCCCGGGGCAGATTGGGTGCAGTCGCGCAGGTACCCCGCAAACGCTCTTCAGGCATCTTCTTCTACGCTCTGTATTCTTACCTCTCCTGACTGCTATGTAGTTACAAGCTTCGCAACTGCACCGCGACGCTTGATGGAATGCCACCTCCAGCCCGTGCTCCTAGGCCGGGCAAGAGCCGTAGCAAGCGCACAGGCCCTCCGCCTGACCATCCAGATGTAGCAGCGCTCAAGCGGCGCCTTCCGGGCTGGGCAGCTCGATTGCTAGGGCTGCCCGCCGCGAGAGGCCGCACGACGCCTGACGCCGACGAGTTGGAGGAGGCTGTTGTGCTACTCTATGATGTCGCGGCACTCGCAAGCGATCCCGAAAAGCCGAGACCCGCGGCAGCGGCGAGCTTGCTGCGCGATGCGCAAGTGCTCAGCGCACTGGTGCAGCTGCTGAGCTTCTGCTTGCGCCTGCCGGCTGTGGGCCCCGCAAGTCCCGCAACGCGCTTGCTAGTGGACGTGGGGGTCAGCGCGTCGGAGCTGGCCCGGGTGCTGCTCGCCACCGATGCCATGGCAGGCGCTTCCGGCAGGGTCCTCCTCGCCGACAGCCTCCTCCGCACCCACGCACTCCAGGCCTCGGCACGCCAGCTCGCCGCAAGCGCAGAAGCTATGCTGTGCGCCACGGCCCAGCCGCAGCCATCACCCGAGGCGCTCGCGTACGTGCCGTACGCCGCATTGGCCCTCCTGATCTGCGCCTGCAAGTTGGCGTCGGGCCTGGCGAAAGCAGCGGACAGCGCAGTAGCCGGGCCCGCAGCAACGCGCTCCACCGCCCTGACCGCCGCCCTCACCGCCGCCCTCGCCGAGACGCGGCTGCTGGACCATGTGGGTCGGCTGCTGCTCATCACGCGGGCGGCCGTGGCGGAGGGCCCCTACCTCGCAATCGATCCCGGCATGCGGCAGGATCTCGACAGCCTCTTCTGCGATCTACTGTTCGCGACAGGAAACATGCTCAGCGGTGACGCCAGAGGGGCTGCAGCAGAGACGGATGAGGAGGACGGGCCCGACGTGTCCGACGGCTCCGGAGCTGGCGCCGCGCCAGGGGCCTCACCAAAGCGCCCTGTCGCCTCCAACGCGGGTCTCAAGCAGGCCGCGCTATACGACAGCCCCTGCGCACAGCACGCCGCGATGGCGCTCGGTCTGTCGGCCCTGGCCCAGCTCGAGGCGGCCGGGCCACACGGGCCGGGGCCGGGCGGGCCGGGGGCGGGTGGGCCGGGGGCGAGCGGGCCGGGGGCGAGCGGGCCGGGGGCGGGCGGGCCGGGGGCGGGCGGGCCGGGGGCGGGCGGGCCGGGAGCCCAGGGCTGCGCGTGCGTGCGGCAGCCCACGCCTCCGCCGGTGGCTGGTGTGGCCGACGGCCTGTGGTGCATGCTGAACGTGCTCGAGCGCAGGCGGCCCTGGGCGCGCCAGCTCAAGCCCCTGGCCGCCACACGGCTGCTCCTCCGCGTGGGCTCCGCGCTGCTCGCACACGAGCGTTCGGACAGCGGCACCCAGGCAGGCGCAAGCGGTACTGGGCCAGCCTCCGCTGCCCAGGGCAGGCAAGGTCCGAGCTCCCCTCGTGGAGCGAGCGGCTCCGGTGCCGCACCGGTGCTGCTCAGCAGGGAGGAGCTGAGTGCCCTGTGTCCGTACGTCGTATCCTTGGCGGTACGGACTCTCATGCCGTACGACTTGCGTGTGAAAAGGGCGGCGGCGGCAGTGGCAGCTGCGGTTGATCTGTGGCAGTTAGTAGCGGCGCTGGCGGGGCGACAGCCGCTGATGTCTGGAGAGGCTGACGAGGACCAGGATGACCTGGTGCTAGCCCTTGGGAGCCTGATCCGGAGTAACGAGTCGTTATGGTACCAGAAGGGGAGAGACGATGAGGGTGAGAAGAGTGCGGGGTTTGGGCAGGGCATTAGGACTGGGGCATAGTTTGGTTCGGGCCTTGTCCAGTAAGGCACGGCCGCTACTGCTGTCCGCGATAGATGTCCCAGGTTGGAAGTGTTAGTCGGATGCTAACGCTATGCCATTCCTTCGTGCCCTCCGCCTCCCGCTGCAGGCCGCTGGCGCTTCCACCCGTCGGTACCGCCCGGCCTTGCGGCCGCTCTGGCCGGTGGCGCGCTCCCCTTCCTGGAGCGGCTGTTTCGGCGCTCAGCCGACAGACGCGACGGCGGCGAGGATGGCGCCGACGGCGACGGGGACGGTGACGAGGGCGGCGGCTCCTCGTGTTGGGAGAACCGCATGCTGACCAGCATTCGGCGCGACGCACTGCCGGACTGGTTCCCGTTCCTCCCGCTCCTGGCCTACGGCGAGCCACGGCAGGCGGCTGCCTTCGTGATCACGGTCTCAAAGCTGGTGAGAAGCACGAGCGTGGAGTGGGTGACAGAACACGACACCCCCGGCATTGCCCTGGCGGACGACGTGTGTCGCCTTCTGTCGCACGGCCCAACGTTCGTGATCGCCGAGGGCCCCGTCGCGGCGGCGGCGCGCTGCCAGCTGGCGTTGGTCCTGTCGCTGGCCCTGCCCGACTGGCTGGCCGGGCTGTCCCGGCTGGTGCGGGAAAGGGAGGCGCAGCACCAGGAGCGGCGGCGGCACGCCGAGAGGGCCCGTGCACGGCGGCAAGGGTCAGGGCGCACTCGGGCAAAGGTGAGCACAAGGAAAAGGGGCGCCCACACAAGCACTTGGTGCGGCATGAGGTGGTGGCCTGAGCGAGCGCACTGGGCAGCTTGCGTTGAGGCCATGGCCGGGCCGGCCCCGAAAGCTGTACGGAGGGCACTTGCGCGGTGCGGTTGCTCTGGTGCGGCTCTGAGAGCGGTAGGGCACCTGCGCGGTGCACAGGGCTGGCCGTGGCTTGTAAGTTAGGAGGGGCTTAGCCAAATACCTACCTAGCTTACGTTCCCTTTGGAGGCCCAATTCCGCCCCGTCTCTCCACGCTGCACAGGAGGGCGAGGGCGAGGAAACGACCGCGAACGTGCAGGAGCTGGATGCTGTGGCGCGACGCATCCTGCTCAAACTGGAACAACTGCTGGGCTGCTTACTACTCGTTGCGGACCCGCCCCGCGCAGCAGCAGCTGAACCGCTTGCAGGCTCTCCGGGTAAGCAGCAGCCACCGCCCCTGATCCCTGACCCTGCCTCTTTCTGATCACCGCGCTTGTTGAGACATAGACGTGCGCCTATCATTCGCGGCAAGGCTGCGGCGGCCCAGTCACATGTGGGGTGCGCGGGATCACCCACCACCACTCCCACCCTCCCTCGCCCCCTCCCTCACTTGCTCTCATAGGTTCCGGCGGTGCCGGTGGCGCGCCGCCAAGCCCGTCAGACGCCGCGGATGCCCCTGACGCCGCAAACCCCGCCAACGATGCCGGCGCCAGCTCCACCTCTGGCGGCCCGGCTGCCATGCCCTCCGGATGTGGCGCAGCCGCAGCGCACGGCAGCGACGCCGCCGGGGCCCCTGGCGACGCCGCTGCCTCGCCCTCCGGCAGCGCCACCGCCGCCTCGCCCTCCGGCAGCGACGCCGGCGGCGCACCAAACTGGCGCCGGGCTTTGCTGGTGGAGGCGCGGGTAGAGCAGCTGGTGGGGGCAGCGCTGCGTCTGATTGAGCAGACTGGGACCGATACCGAGGTCTGCGCGCTTGTGGGGTGGTGGTGCGTGCGGCTGCCCGCGCTGTGCCCCGAAGCTTACAGTCGGGTGGTGTCAGGGGCCGGGGGCGGCGCCGTGTGGCGGCCCTCGGGGCTCCGTATCGTTGCTGATCATTCAAAGAGGTATTACATGCCTCTGGGGGCGGTAGAGCCTCCGACGGTAAAGGCCGTGGAGGCGCTGGCTGGGCGGCTGGAGGCTCAGGCGGCGGGCGACAGCGACAGTGGTGGTAACGGGGAGGGGGCGCAGGAGCCTTCGCCTTCGAATACCCACGGTCAGTTCCTTGATAGCCTGGGGGGAGCGCTAAGCAGCCTCCTCGTCTCCCCCGCGGAGGCCGGCCGCCGCCTGGGCCTGCCCGCCGCCTGCTCCAACCCGGCCTGCGCCAACCTGGCCGGCGACAGCGAGGCGGGGCTGCGGCTGCAGCGGTGCGGGCGCTGCGTACGGGCGTCGTACTGCTGCCGCGAGTGCCCAGACGGCGCACTGGCGGTCGGGCCACAAGGCGGAGTGCGGGGGCCGCCAGAGCGGCTGAAGCCGTGGCACAGGGGCCGGCATGGTGCTCCCGATAGCCCGAACATGGGCTGGGGCCCGAGGCACACGCTGGATACCTCTGCAGAAGGCATGCAGCTGAGTTCTTCAAATGAGTGTAATTGCGAGTGAGTGATGGCGGATTGCATAGACGGGTCGTGGGCCTCGTGGCTGGGCAGCATTTCATGACGGCGCTGCGGTGTCTGAGGCATGTTTGACTGGGGTGTCGGGCCAACGATGTACGTGTACTTGGGTGGATGTGTATGGATCTGCATTATGAACTGGCGTGCATCGGGGACAGGGTCGGCGTAGGGAGATCGGTACTGCTGTGGTTGCAGCGAGTAGGGAGGGCCCCACGTAGCATGTTCATGGCAGGTTGAAGGCGAAGATCATATCGCACACAGGCTAGGCGTGCTGGCACACGCAAGGGTTGTCTTCTCAAGAACATCACGGCGGGGACCTTAAATCCTCCATCCGATGCAGGTTCTGGCCTTTGCCCGCTGGGCCTTGGCCTTGGCCGGCAAAGGCTAGCGGTGTCTATCTGTCCCCGGTTCTGCGGCAGGCAGGCCCTTCTCAACTAGGCGAGCAACCGAACCCCGCAGAAAGTGTAGATTACCAAGCATACGTGCCAACGGAGCCGGTCTAAGACGAGGACGGCAAGAGGGTGTTGTGCAAGAGCTTCCTTGTGCAAGGTGGCTGTGCGTGGGTGTGGACAGGAGGGACGACTCATCAACGGGGCTTTCGGGGGCCGGCCGGACAGGCTGAGAGGGGTGGTTCTGTGCTCGCAGGGGCCGAGTAGCGTAGTCCGGACGACGACGAAGGGGCATGCAGCTGATCGCAACTAACCAACTATGCTGTGCGCAAAGCAAGAGCGAGGATGGAGGAGAGACACGGCGACGGGCGGCGAGGGGTGGTAGAGCTATGCGGACAGCGAGTATTGATGAGAGGCAGGGACACCGCAGGGCTGCCAATTCGCAGAGAGTGAGGGCGGTTGGATTTATTGTGAAAACAGAAGCGGGCTCGGGCTCTAGGAAGGAAGGGGGCGGGGGCGGGGCGGGGCCTGCGGTGGCGGTGGCGGGGGCCGGCGTGCGGTACCTTGCCGCCCGTGCGTGCCCATCACGACGCTCGCAGCATCGCGCAGCCTAGCCACCCGCAAACTCGCCAATACATCGCGCTCACTCTCATGCGGACTTTGGGCACATAGCACAGCCTGGCCTGCGCGAAGCCCCAGTGCATTCGCGCGCGAGAGCCTTCCGCCCCAACGCCCACGAACTTGCAAGCACTCTCAAGCACCAGGATCCATAGATCAGACGTCTACCGCAAATCTAAAGGAGCTTGTGGAGGAGAACTTCGCGGAAGCTTTCGGCCTCGCGTTTGGCTTCCCGGTTGGCTTCTTCAGCTCGCGGCTCCGCCCTCGCTTCCGTGCGCTGATCAGACATGGAGGTGGACGGGGAGGCCTCTGGCTCGGCCGCGACTGCGTCGGGATGCCACTTCTACGTGGTGACCGCGCACAAGCCCACCGCCGTGACGCATTCCGTCGTGGCGAGCTTCACGGGCCCAAATGACATCAACCTCATCACTGCGTGAGTATCGCTAGGGCTCTGCGGCCGGGCACTTCCGGGGGTTTCGGCGCGGAAGACGTGGCCCGAGCTAGGGGCTGTGCCAAGAGACAGCAGGGAGGGCGGGGGCGGGGAACGGGGGGGGGGGGGGCTGAGTGAGTGGGGAGCGAGCTGGGCAAGATTGGGTGAGGGAGCAAGGGGGTGGGGATGCGGGTATGGCAAGGGCACGGGGGCAGCCAGGGCGGGGCTTCGACACCGGTACCTCTCCGCCTGCTTAGTATGGGCCCGGCCCCATGGCGACCACTGGAGCCCTGGGGGAGCCAGGGGCAGCCCCGGCGTGCGAGACGAGCAAGTTTGTGAATGGCGCGGCACACCGATTACTGTCACCATAATAGCCAGGGGCAGCCCAGGCGTGCGGCACGAGCTCGGGTGGTGCGGGCTCCACAGCCGCTGCCGATCCACAACCGAACCCGCTTTTTACCAGTGCCCAACCTGCGCTGTGCTTCCGCCTCCTCCCCTTCTACCTCCGTTCCGCAGCTGCTGCACCCGGCTGGAGATCCGCACGCTGGGCACCGGGGGGCTGACGGTACGGGGGGTACAGGGGGGGGCTGACGGTACCGGGGGGCACGAGCCCGGGACGAGCTCGCGCGCACTGGGGTGCGGGGGCCCGGGCCTGCGGAGCGCAGCGAAGGGGGGCGGCACAGGGACGGCTCTCGGCCCCTGCTCGGGCCCTGCTCAGGGCACAGGGCACGGGGCTAGAGGCGTTGGGGTCCGGAGCCGTGGGTGGCATCAAGCTGGTGGCCCCTGCGGCTTGCAGCATTCCTCAACACGGCAACACGCTGTCCTCTCCCCCCTCTCCCTCCTCCGCAGCCGGTGCTGGATGTGCCCATCTACGGCAACATCAGCTCGCTGCAGGTCTTCAGGCCCCGGGTGGGTGTGGTGCCGGCAGGGGCAGGGCAGGGCAGGCCGTGGCCGGGCGGGCGTGGTCGCGCTGAACCGGAAGTGATGGCCCGGGGAGGGTATTGCGTGAGGGGTAAGGGCCTTACCTTGGTGCCGGGTGCGAAGGTCAACCAACCCCCTCTCTCCCCGCCCCCAGGACTGCGCCACCGACCTGCTCTTCATCCTCACGGAGAAGTACAAGTTCTGCGTACTGCAGTACGACGCGGGGAAAGGTGTGTACGACACTGTACGGCTCCAGCTCCTCTCAGCTCCCTCACGACGCCCAGCGCTCTGGATGCTGGCCCGTGCTGGCCTAGCCAAAGCGGTCAGGCGGCGCTGGGCGGGGTCGGGGTCGGGTCGGGGCCCTCCAAATGCGGCCCGCCCGAGCAAGCCCTACAACACCCTCACCGCCATGCCATTGCGTACGACCGCAGGCCAGCTGGTGACTAAGGCCAACGGTGACGTGGCCGACAAGATCGGGCGCCCGGCGGACAACGGGCAGCTGGGGTTCGTGGACCCGGCCTGCAGGTGTGGGGGCAGCAGCGGGCCTGGTGGGGGCAGCAGCGGGCCTGGTGGGAGGGGTGTATGGGGGCTGGGGTGGGGGTGGGGGGCGCGACACGGGACAGGGTTATCGGGGCTACCAGGCGATCGAGGCAGTGCGTGGCTATGGCGCTGGCGGCCTCGTGTGGGGGTAAGCTCTGCCGCGTGCGGCCCCTTCGTCCGCAGGCTGATTGGGCTGCACCTGTACGACGGAATGCTCAAGGTGAAGGGGGCAGTGGCGGCGAAGGGGGACAGGAAGGGGCTGCCTCAAGACTAGGAACCTGAGCATACATCACCCCCAGCCCTCGCAAACCCCCGTGAACCCCCGTGCTCCCCCACCGTGCCCCGCACCCCTCCCCCAGGTCATCCCCATGGACCCCAAGTCGGGCCTCCTCTCGGAGGCCTTCAACCTCCGCCTGGAGGAGCTGTCCGTACTGGACATGGCCTGGCTGGCACCTGCCGTACAGGCCGCCCCCGGCGGCGCGGGGCCCTCGGGCGCGGGTAGCAGCGCGGGCGGCGGCGCTGGAAAGGCACCCGTTCTGTGCGTGCTGCACCAGGTGGGGGCGGGGGAAGCTGGCTAGGGATTGGGGTTGCTGAGGTATCACCGGGGGTTCGTTTTGGGCGGAGGTTGGCGCTAACGGACACAGGCGGGCCTGCATTTGCTGTAGGCTCGGGCCGGGCCAGGTCGGGCACCGTCAGAAGTCACCTGACCCTCCTCTCTGTTTCCTCCCTCCCAATAGGACCCCAAGGGCGCGCGGCACGTGCGCACGTACGAGGTGCAGCTGGGCAGCAAGGTGGGGTCTTTGGGGGCGAGGGTGCGAGTGCAGAACCTGTCTGGGAGGACCCAAGCGCGGAGGCAAGGGGCCACGTGCCCCCCTCTCTCCTCTCCCTCAACGCTGCTGTACCCCCAACTCCCTTTGCCAGTGGCCTCCTTGGCGCTGGCGACGTGATGCCGCTCAGCTTCGACCACCCCACCTCCCCAACTCCTCCCCTCCTCCTCCCCTCCCCCCCCCCCCCCGCCACACGCAGGAGCTCACGGACGGCCCCTGGCAGCAGGCGCACGTGGACTCGGGCGCGGGGCTGCTGGTGCCCCTGCCCGCGCCCCTGGGCGGGGTGGTGGTGGTGGGGGAGAGCGTGGTGACCTACCTGGGGGGCGGGGGGGGCGCCGCGCCGCCCGTGTCGGCGCCGCTGAGGCAGACCATCGTGACGGTGAGGGGGCGGATGGGGCCATTGGAGGGGAGGGCGGGGTCGTGGAGGGCCGAGGTGGGGCCGGTGACGGCTCGTGAAGGGGCCGCGAGGAGGGGTAATGGAGGGCGTCAGGACAAGGTTGGGCATGGGCCGGTGGGTAGCGCAGGTGCAGCGCCCTTCCCTCAATCCCATGACCTCCTGCCCCCATACCTGCTCACCGCATCTGTCTTCGGCTCCCCTCCACCCTCACCCTCCGCCCCCCCCCCAGGCCTGGTGCCGCGTGGACCCCGACGGCTCCCGGCTGCTGCTGGGCGACCGCCAGGGGGGCCTCTCGCTGCTGGTGGTGGCGCACGACGGGGCGGGGCGGGTCAGCGGGCTGAGGCTGGAGCCTCTGGGTGAGGGGGGTTGGGGGGCAGGGGGGGGTTAGCAAGAGATGGGGCGGAAAGGGGAGAGGGGGTAGCAGGGAGAGACGGGGTTAGCAAGGGGAGAGGGGGCAGCAGGGGGAGAGGGGTTAGCAAGGGGAGAAAGGGCAGCAAGGGGAGAGGGGGTAGCAGGAGGAGAGGGGTTAGCAGGGGGAAAGGGGGTTAGCAAGGGGCGAGGGGTTAGCAAGGCGAGAGGGGGCAGCAAGGGGAGAGAGGTTCGCAAGGGGAAATGGGGTAGCAAGGGGAGGGGTACAGCAAGGGAAGGGAAGTAGCCGGGCACGGGCAGCAGGTAAGGAACGTAGGCTGCCTAGGGGCGGGTTGAGTTGGTGGGGTCCCTCGCGCCGCCTCGCAGTCCCGCACAGACTGTCGATCTGCCACCAGTTCAACCACCTCCCTTCTCCCTCCTCCTCCCCCCCCCCCCAGGCCACACCTCCACCCCCTCCTGCCTGGCCTACCTGGACTCGGGGGTGGCCTTCGTGGGCTCCCGCGCGGGGGACTCGCAGCTCATACGCGTGTCGCCCACGCCCGTCAACCAGGTGGGGGGGGGGGGCAGGGGCGGGGGGTAAGGGGGACAGGAGGGCCGCGTGCTTGCATGGTTCTCCCGGCCTGACCGCCCGTCATTCAGGTGGAGATGGCGTCCCGGGGCTGCAGTGTTCGGACCGCCTGCGAATCCAGGTGCCGTGACGACCGGTCAACGCTGAGCTCCCCCCGCCCGCCCGCAGGCCGCCCCAATGGAGGACGATGACGAGGCGGGCGGGGCGGCGGCCGCAGCAGGTGCGACGGAATGAGAGCCGTCAACGTGGCGAGCGGTGGTTGCTGGGGGCGGGTGTTTCTCATGCGTGTATCTCGAGCGCTTGTGGCCGTGCATTGCGAGGGGTGCACGTTGAGGGGGGGCATGGACCGATTTAGTTTACATTATGGGAAAGGATTGCTGCGGTGAGTTACCCACCACGTGCCTGGTGACCCTCCGCAGGCGCCGCCGCCGAGCCCCCGTCGTACATCGAGCTGATCGAGTCGTACCCCAATCTGGGTCCCATCGTTGACTTCACGGTCATGGATCTGGAGCGCCAGGGGCAGGGGCAGGCAAGGAGGGGGAGAGGGGGATGAGGAGAGGGGACGGGGACGGAGGGTTCGGCCCTTTGCATAGGCATGGATCACCGACTTGGCTTGGGCCCCAAATGGCATCCTCGGCACAGACTGATTTCGCAGCGCTTGTCCCATCAACCGCCCAGCATCTTCGCTTGGCGCTGCCTTTACCGCACCTCCCCCTTTTCCTCTCCCCTCCGCACCCAGCTGGTCACGTGCAGCGGCATCGACGCCGACGGCTCCCTGCGCGTCATCCGCAACGGCATCGGCATCAACAAGCAGGCCACCGTGGAGCTGGCGGGGATCAAGGTGGGGGGAGGGGGAGGAAGGGGATGACGCGGGTTGCACGCGGTGCGTGAAGAGGCTACATGGCCAAAACCGAGCCAAAAGCGAGACCCTTGGGTTGGGTTGGGAGCCTTGGCAGGCGGCCGGCCCGAGACATGACCTTAGCGCCAATATCCCCCTCCCCCCCGCCCAAACTTTTCACAGTTTGGGTGGGTCAGGAAGGATATCCTCTTCTTCCCACCCTCCGCCCCCTCTCTCCCTCCAGGGCGTGTGGTCGCTCCGCTCCCGCTACGCCGACGAGCACGACTCCCACCTGTTGCTCACCTTCGTGGGGGAGACCCGGCTGCTGGCGCTCAACGAGCAGGAGGTGGGGTGGTTGGCGTGAGCAGTTGGCGGTTGGGGGTTGTGCGGGTCGGTGGTCGGCTGGTTCTTTGGTTGGGCACATGCACGCCTCCCCACACCACCCCTCCTCACCCCCCCCAGGAGCTGGACGAGGCGGAGATCCCGGGCTTCGACGGCGGCGCTCAGACGCTGTGGTGCGGCAACATGGCCAGCGACCATCTGGTGCAGGTGGGGGGGGTGCGGGGATGGGTGGGGATTGGGGATGGGGGTTGGGGTGAGGGGCGCCGCAATGAAGCGTTGCGTCCAGCGCAAGTGATTCCTGGCTAGCGCTGGCTGGCGGTTGGGAGCACACGCCTCCGTTGAACCTCGTTCCCGTCCCCCACGGACCCCGCTCCGCTCCCCCCCCCCCAGGTGACCTCGTCCTCCGTGCGGCTGGTGGAGTGCGGCTCCCTGGCTCTGGCCTCGCAGTGGACCCCGCCCCCGGGCTTCGCCATCAACGTGGCGGCGGGCAGCCCCACGCAGGTGGGGGGGTAGGGGGGGGGGGGTAGGTGTTGAAGAGGGTTTGTTGGCCATGGTAGCAGCTCCTGACCTGCCATCGAGAGGCCTCGACAACCTGTGCCCTGTGCCGCTCAACCCCCAACCCCAACCCCCAACCGCCAACCGCCAGGTGGTTGTGGCCACGGGCGGGGGCCACCTTGTGTACCTGGAGGTGGTGCAGCGGGAGGGCGGCAAGCACGAGGTGGTGGAGGTGAGGGGGTGGGTGGGTGGTGGTGGAAGGGCGAGGGAGGGGCAAGATGCTAGTTGTGGGGGAGGTAAAAGCGATGGACCGTGGAGAGGGCAAGCGGATCTTTGGGGAATGCCCAAAGCCAACACCACGCCTCAACAAGGACCACTCCACGCTCCCCCCATCCCCCCAGGTCGCCAATGTGGTCCTGGACTCGGAGGTGGCGTGTGTGGACGTGACGCCCCTGCAGCTGGCGGAGGCGGGTGCGTGGGGGGGGGGGGCGGGGGGTTGCGGGGTGGGAGATTGGGTCAAGCTGACTTCATAGACGCAGCGTGTGTTGCCTACCTCTGCCTCCACCTCTGCCCCCTGCAGCCCCCGCGGGTCCCACGGACGCCCCCGCCGCCGCCGCCGCGGGCTCCGCTGAGCGCTCGTCCATCGTGGCGGTTGGGCGCTGGGACCAGGTGCGGTTGGGTTGGGTTTGGGAAGATCAGCCCATGCTGAACTCAGCTGCATTATAAGCTGGCCTGTCACGACGCCAGGGATCTTCAGCACCACTTACGCGCAGGCTCTTAAACCCTCCTCCGTACCTCTCTTCCCCCGCCCCGCCCAATCCTCCTGCCCATCAGACGCTCCAGCTCCTGTCGGTGCCCTCCCTGGCGCCGCTGTCGTCCACCCCTCTGGGCGGAGAGGTGAGAGACGGGAGGCGGCGCGGCTACTGGTTGTGGGGGATACGGCGATGGGGAGACAGGGAGTAGGGGCGTCTCAGCAGAGGTTTGGGGTCTGCAATGCCGGGCCCAAGGTCAGGGGGTTGATATGCCCCCTTACTCACTCCCGCCTCTACCCCTCCGTGCACCAGGTCATTCCCCGCTCCGTGCTGTGTACGGCACTTGAGGGCGTGCCGTACTGCATGGTGGGCCTGGGCGACGGAGCGCTGCACACGTGGCGCCTGGACCCAGGTGGGCCTGGGGCACGTAGGGCCCCTTCCAGGGGGTCGGGTGGGCCTTCTCGAGTCTGGGACACCGCTTTGGATATTGTTTGGCCTCCATTTCTTAGGGGACAGCTGCCTGGCCAGGACTGAGGCGCATGGGCGGCCGCCGCTCGACTACCTTCGCACGCCTCACCTCATACTCCCCATTCACGCCTTCCCTGCAACCCACTCTCCCCCCACAGCCACCGGCGCCCTGTCCGAGCGCAAGCGGGTGGTGCTGGGCACAAAGCCCATCTCCCTGCGGACCTTCAGGACCGCAGCGGCAGCGGCCCCCGCACCGGGCGCCGGGGCCAACGGCGGCGCCGCCACCGCCGCCGCGGGCGGCCGCGGGGGCCCCGGCGGCGTGTCTGTGTTTGCGGCCAGCGACCGCCCCACCGTGGTCTACTCCTCCAACAAGAAGCTGCTGTACAGCAACCTCAACGAGAACGACGTGAGCGGGCTTGGCTCACGCGCATCGCGCAGGGTCCTCAGTTCCACCGACTTCATCCACCTTCACCCCACGTACGGTATCCCGCCATCTCCTGCCCCCTCAGCACCCTTCCCACTCCACCCCCTTCCCCCAGGTCGCCTACCTGGCCTCCTTCCACGCCGCCTCGCTGCCCAACTCCCTGGCGGTGGCCTCCGAGGACGCCCTCACGCTGGGCACCGCGGACGCCATCCAGAAGCTGCACACCCGCACCGCGCCGCTGGGCGAGCAGCCGAGGCGCATCGCGCACCACACGGCGGCGGGGCTGCTGGCGGTGCTCACGCAGAGGGTGGTGAGTGGTGGTGGCAGGGGGTGGGCAGGGTGTGTTGAAGGATAGCCACAGCCAGACAGGGAGCGCGAGTGCGAGAACGCGGGGTGTTATGGAGCCACACACCAACTTGCTTCTCGCGCCTAGCCCGCGATGCCCCAAGCTATGCTTGACTGTTCCCTACACGCACGTCTCGCCTTGCGCAAATTCCAATACATGTTAAGATCGCGGTCGCACCATCTCGCACCCGTAACCTGAAGACCGACGCAATTTTCACGCTGTACTGTTTTGCTGTAAAGTGAAGAGAGAGGTATTTCCGTCGCATTTGCGCGTTGCGGTGTTGCTCAGGTGCCGATTTCGGTCAAACCTCGCAGCTGAAGCCTGCACGGTTGCTATGTTACCCCGAGAAACTTGTATTCGTAATACAAAAATCTATAAGTTTGCAACCATCGCCGGGGGTCTGTGTGTATCGCCCCGCGACCAACCATCATCCTCGCTTATCCACGCGACTGCAGCTTTGCGCGCCGCACGTCCCCCGCGCCTTGCACTTCTGGGAGGCTAACACTATACTTGCCCTCGACCCCGCGTAATAATGCTCCACACACTGAGTAAGTGCTGCGCCCTGGCCCAACCCCGCCCCTCCCCCCCGGGCCCTCCCCCCCAGGAGCCCGACGGCGAGGAGCGCTCGCTCCTGCGGCTGCTGGACGACTCCTCGCTCGACCCCCTGGCCTCGTTCGCGCTGGGGCCGGGGGAGATGCCCTGCAGCCTCGCGGCATGGCCTACGCCGCCGGGCGGCGCGGGCGCGGGGGCAGAGGTGAGGACCAGCGTGCGAGTGTGCTGGGGGCATGACGGTGCAGATACGGGGGGTAAATTGAGTGGGTAACTTAGTGGCGGGCCGGAAGATATATATGTCTAACCCTGGTCAGTCCCTTGCCTTTGTCTGGCTTAGGCCTCCCTGCCTGGCCCTTCTTCTTCTCATGGCTACCCTTCCCTTGCCCTCCCTAGGGCGGCTCCGGCTCCGGCGGCCCCCCCGCCTGGTTCGTGGTGGGCACTGCGCTTATCCGCCCCGAGGAGCACGAGCCCAGCCGTGGCCGCATCCTGGTACTGGAGCACAGCGCGGGAGCGGGGCCGGGACAGAGCAAGGTGGGTGGGGGTGGGGGTGGCTGCGGGCAGCGGGATTGGGCGTATGGAGGAAGCTGGGGCCAGGGGTGGTGTGCTGCCTTGCAATTTCTAGTCGTATTGATTTCATCGTTCTGATTAAGCGGCCCATCAACTCCCCTTCAACCGCGTCCCCCAGGTCCGGCTGGTGACTGAGAAGGAGGTCAAGGGCGCGGTCTACAACGTGCTGCCCTTCGCCAAGGACCGCCTGCTCGTGTCCGTCAACAACAAGGCAAGGGATCAAGGGGCGAGGAGGGAGCCCTGTAAATTGTAGCTGGGGTGTGTCGTGGGGCCGAGGGTTGATGAGGGCTTACGAGGGTTTGAGGCGGCGCGTCGGCCCCAGGCTGTGGAGAGCGGCCGGCCTCTTCCCAGTACTTCTCCCTCTGGTGTTCAAATTACTGGCAGCTGCACAAACATGCAGCAGACGTGCAGACAGGTTTGGAAGTCTTTGGTTGTGGCGAGAGCTGTCCGCTCTGGGAGAGGCGGGGGCTGGGGCCGGGCCAAGGCCAGGCCACGGACTCACGCCAATGCCATTCCTCCGCAGTCCTTCGGCCTCATAAAAAGGTTGTTGCCCCAACTGATTCGACCTTTACCCCGCTGACTTGAAGTGTGCACGCTAGGGGCTGGCTGGGGCCAGTTAGGGTTTACAAGGGTATACAGGGCCACAGGGGCTGTGGGGCGCGGCCAAAACTCTCTCTCACCACCCTTTTGTTGCCTTCCGACCGTTAATAAGGGTAGGAGCGTGCCCCTTGGGGCTGCCGTGCTGGTTGGTGCCGGTTTGTTTGCCAGTCAAGTCATGCGTACCCTCACGCATTTAAGGCAGCTGCGGGGTCCGCCCCCTGACGCTGCCGTATGCCACGGAGGGACAGGAGGGGGGCAGAGCAGCAACAGGGGGCGCTGAGGCGGCCGGCAGGCCAGGGTCGGCAAGCCTTTTGGCTGGGATGCCATCATAGGGTTTACGAGGGTTTAGAGCGACCAGGCGACGCAAGACGTTTCCGCACGACCCGCAGCCCCGTGTGCTGACCTCGCACCCCCCTATCTGCTCTCTCCTTGTCCCCAGGTCACGGTGTACCGCTGGGTGCTTCGCGACGGCTCCGGCGGCGGCGGCTCCGCGGGCCCCGGGCAGCCCGAGCTGGTATCCGAGTGCTCCCACCTGGGCAACGTGCTAGCGCTGTACCTGGCGGCAAGGTGGCTGCGGATTTGGGAGAGAGCTTGAGGACGAAGCATGTGGCTTTGAGGACGAGCATCTGCACGCGCTCCTACCTGCAGCTCAGCCGGCCGTGCCCTCCCCGCCGTAACCGCCACGCAGGGGCTCGCTGGTGGTTGTGGGCGACCTCATGCGGTCCGTGTCCCTGCTGTCGTACAACGGCGAGCAGGTACGGCATCAGTACGACAGGCGCTCGGGTCACAGCATGCGTTCCGTCCGTTGACCTGCTTGCCCTTTGACCCCCTCAAGCAGCCACCCTCGTCCGGTCACCCGCCCATCTCCTGCCCCCCACTACCGTACCCCCTTCACGCCCCCAGGGTGTTCTAGAGCACCGGGCTGCGGACTACAACAGCGGATGGACCACGGCCGTGGAGGTGGGGGGGACTTGCGGCAATGGGCGTGCCTACGTGCGAAATCGTACCTGGAAATCGTGCACGGCGTTGGGATTCGACTCTGACCCTCGAGTTGATTGTTTGCTCCCACCTCCCCCGGGCCTCCGCCCCTACCCCCTCAGGCCCTGGACGACGACACCTACCTGGCCGCTGACAACCACTGCAACGTGTACGTCGTACGGCGCAACGCGGACAGCGCCACGGACGAGGAGCGAGCCAGGCTGCAGGCGAGTGCCTTGGGGAGGGGTCGAGGAGGGTAGCGCGATGTCGGCGGATGGGGGCAACCGTGCAGGGGCACGCCACGGCACGCTTTTGACCTTCGCTTCGGGATCTGGAGCAGCTGGACCGCCCATCTAACCGCCTCAACGAACCGCAGATTGTGGCCGAGTTCCACACCGGCACCTTCGTCAACCGCCTGCGCCACGGCTCCTTAGTCATGCGCCTGCCCGACTCGGAGCACTCGGGGCTGCCCCCGCCGCTGCTCTTCGCGGGCTCCGACGGGCGCCTGGGCGTTATCGCGCGACTGCCGCCGCCCCTGTTCGCGCTGCTGAGCAAGATGCAGGCGCGTGGGGGGACAGGGTATGGGAGCCAGGGCGGCGCCTCATGCAGGCGGGCACACGAAGGGGTCACCCTTGGCAAGGCATGTTCCGGGCTAGTGGTGCTGGGTGGGGCGTACTTCATCTCAGGCTCACTGCCCGAACACCCGCCCCTCCCCGTGCCCTCCCCCCAGGCCGCCATGCGCCAGGTGGTGCGGGGCGTGGGGGGTCTGGACCACGAGGCGTGGCGCTCCTTCGCGAACGACCGACGAAGGTGGGGGGGGATGAGGGGAGACAGGCTGGCGAAATGGGCAGCAGCGGGCAACGGCTCGAGGACACACCTGTATAGGTTTGGCACCGAAACACCCTTACCTATCTTCCCGCACGCCCCTCCCTCTCCTCCTCAGCGGCGAGGCTCGCGGCTTCGTGGACGGAGACCTGATCGAGAGCTTCCTGGACCTACCGCAGGAGGTGAGGCAGCGCTGCAGGCGGGCCAGCTAGGGACAGAGGTTTGCTGTACTAGAGCCATTGGGGGCGCAAGACCTGGGTCTCAGACTGGTGGGCGTCGGTTGGCGACCTGCCGTGTTCCTGAACTTGCCCCCTTACCGCCAAGTCACCAGGCACACCACGCCCCCCGCCCCTTCCCCTCCCTCTCCCCAGGACGCCTCCCGCGTGGTGTCGCTCATGGGCCCCGACGCGCCCCCCCTGGAGGAGCTCAAACGCCGGGTGGAGGACCTGGCCCGGGCGCTGCACTGAGGAGCTGACTGGAGGGGCATGCAGTGGTGATGTGGCTTGGACGCAGAAGCTGGCTGGAGGGGATGGCGGAGGAAGGAGCTCGGGGGGAGGGACAGGCATGGCAGAACAGGACGTACGGTGGAGGAGGGACTGGGGGGACGGACAGGCATGGCCGTGCAGCGTGCATGGCGAGAATGAGGCCAACCTCGCCTGCTACAGCGCCATAGCTATGACCGTCACTCGGCTGTGAGCACGCTGGCGGGCCCCTCTTCCACACGGGCTGCGCACTCACGGCGCGGGCGGTGGAACTGAGGTAGGAGCGGCGCATCGGTGACTTTGTGCGGAGGGCTAGGAGGGCGGAGTTGTGCAAGCAAGTGGCTGCGTGGGGACGGCTGGAACGAAGGCATCATGCGGGCGGGGAGGAGCTGAAGGCCTCGGGGAGATACAGGAAAGCCCTCTCGGGACGGCATGAACGGAGCGAGTTGAGAGAGCACTGCTCTACACGCATGGCATCTACACACAGATTGCTTGGTGAACCTCACCGAAGCGGGCTTGCCGAGCCCCGCTGGAGGCGGGTTGTTGTATGCATGTGCACCAACCGCATGCCAAGGGCGGACACACTGAGCCTCACAAGTCATCAGGGACAGCAAGGGCCTAAGAGGTCTCAGGGAGGAATGGGCAGGGTTGCAAGGGGAGGGACCAGGGCGCCCGAGTGCCGGTTGGGGGAATACCTTCCCCAGTTCCCCTCCGCTGTAGGGGGGCAGGGCCTGCATTGCTGCGGCTTAGTTCGCGCCGTCATGGACGCCGTGATCATTTGCCCCCGCCCTCGCAAGGCACCCGGAGGGGCCGAGACCCAGCCTGGCCAAGACGCAGCCGAGCACCACGCCGAGCCCGGCGCTCCCCCGCCCACAGCCGCCGGCGCTGCTCCCCCGACGCAAGGCGCCGCAGAAGCGCACGCCGCGCACGCCGCCGGAAACGGCGCATACGGGGCAGCTCCCGGACCTGCAAGAGGGGAGCCAGCGGAAGGACTCAGCTTCGAGGACGCAACTAGGCTGATGCGCGCCGCCAATGCGCAACGGGAAGCCGCCCAAGCCAGGCAGCAACCTGGCCGGAAAGCAAAGAAACCCGCTGGCCCATGCCCCGCGCAACCCCAGATCACGGCCCTCTTCGCCGCCAAACGACCCCGAGACGAAGGAGCAAACCCGACCGGTGGAGACGAGCCCCCTGCAGGCGCCGGTGCCCCCAACCCCCCCACGGGCAACACCCAGGCCACAGACGCCCCCACGCCCCACGACACCCCAGCCCCCGCGGCCCGCCCCCCCTCGACCAGGCAAGCGCAACTGAAGCTACTCACCCTTAACGTGTGCGGCCTCCTCGGCAGACGAGAGCTCCTCGCTCGAGGGCTAATGGCGCTGAGGCCCGACCTCTGGGTGCTCATCGAGCCCCGGACGGCGGGAATCAACAGGGAAACCCAGGCCATCAAGAAAGCCCTGTCCAGCCAGGCGGGGTTCCAAACGTTCCAGTCCAACGTCCCCCAACCTGAGGGGGCGAGGGAGAGGGCACAAGGCGGGAGGGGTCGCACACGCACGCGTGGGGAAGACAGGCCACACATAGTGCGCAAGGCCGGCGTGTGGGTCGGAATTGGGCCCAGCCTCGGAGGGGGACGGTTCGCCACCGTGGTCCCCACCCCCCGCCTGGTGGGGTACGCCTGCCACGTCCGCATCGCCACCCCCGGAAGCCCGGTGATCAACATGGTGGGCGTGTACTGCCCCCCCGGCGACCTGGCAACACGCAGGCGGGTCTGCGAGTACTGCCAAGAGGTGGCGGAGCGCGCAACATCACATGGACGACAAAGCCCACCGTCACTTTCTCTCGCAAGGCCCTGTGACCCCCATCGTGGCCCCCCCGCACCCCGACGCGCCTCGCACCGCTGCGGGGCGGCCACCCACGTTCGCGCCACTGCATGCGCACCCGCCTGTGCGGAGCCGCATCGACGACGCTCTTGCCAGCAGCTTCACCAGCCAGGCGCTGAACGGGCCTGTGGGCGGCGAGGAGGGCCTGAGCGAAAGCGTCATTACCGGAACCGACTGCAAACCTGCCCTGACCACCGACCCCTCCTGACCCGCATGCCCCTCGCCCGCCTCTCCGTCCTCCCCGCCCCCTCGCCCCCAAGGCCCGAGGCCGACCCTTGGGCCTGCGTGCGAAAGCCCATCTCCAAGGCCGCCAAGGACCAAGCACGTACCGCAATCGAGGCGGAGCTGTCCAGCGCCATCGCCGCCCTTGGCCGCCCCCTTGCCGCCGCACGGGAGGCCGTGCAGGGAAGCCTGACCGCACTTGAAGAAGCCACCACTCGCGCAGAAGCACACGCCGTGCTGGGGGCCCTACGGAGGCACGAGGCAATCGAGCCGGTTGACATCGAACAAACTGCCGCCGCCCTGCTTGAGATACTGCAAGATGCACGCAAGATCCTCATCTCGAAATGCGAATCAGCCCCGCCACCGGGCAACCAACGCTTCCCAACCAGAAAAGACCACTGAACCCTCCACAAACTTAGTAAACGGCTAGCGCTTCTGAAGCAGGCCTTATCCAACCTCCCGCCCCCCCAGCTGGCCAGCCCCCGCCCGCGCCCCCTCGCACCCCGCGACCCGCTCCCCCCCCCCGACCCGCCCTCCGCCCCTGGCAGCCCCGCCCCCCTGCAGCACGAGATGGACGTCGACACCCCCCCTGGAAGCCCCCGCGCGCCGCCCGCCCCAGCACCCGACCCACCAGCCGCAGACCTTGACCCCGCAGCCGACGCCTTGAGCAGTGCAGAAGACATCCGCGCCGAGATTGCGGAAAGGAAGCAGGAGATCCGGCGAGCCGTACAGGAGCTGCGACGGCGAGAGGGCAGGGAAGGGGCACGCGGGTTTCAGCGGCTTGTAGCAGTTTGCCCCCCAAAGGCCCATAAGGTTATCTTCAACCCTTCCAGTGACCAACCCCGGGGCCTACCCGCCGTCACGCACCCACGCGACGGAAGCCTGTGCACGGACGCAGAGAGCATCCTAGACGCTTGCCACTACAAGTGGAGCGCCGAATGCCGGCCAGTTGGGGGCGAGAGGACAGGACGGTACGACGACCCCATCGACTTCCCCGGCGACTCCCTTACCAACCCAACCGCCCCGGACGCCATGCCGCGTGTTGCAGGGTGCGACCACCCCTTTAGCCAGCCCCAGGGCGCCCCCGCCTCCCTCCTGCCCGCTGTGGCCTGCCCCGTCACGTACCGGCAATGCCTAGACCACCTGGCCCGCAACAAAGCCCCAGGCCCAGACGGCATCCCTAACGAGCTGCTCCAATGCCTGCCGCCCAGCCTCCAGGAGGCTGTCCATGCCCTCATGCTAGCCATGTGGGTCAAGGGGGAAGTGCCAGAGACCTGGGCCCGCTCCGACACCGTGCTGTTGCACAAGAAGGGCGACCCTCGGGACCTAGCCAACAAGCGACCGATAGCCCTCTGCACGACCCTCTACAAGCTCTACACGCGCCTGATCACTGTGTGCATGGTAGAGTTTAGCGAGGACCATGGGATCTGGAGGCCGACACAAGAGGGCTTCCGTCAACACCGCAGCACTGGGAGACAGCTACTCGCCTGGATCCACAACTTTGACGATGCAGGGCTGACGGGGAACGACATCTATGCACTGTACGTGGACTTCTCAAGCGCTTTCAACACAATCGACCAAGACAGGCTGCTCCAGATCATGATCCGGCTGGGCTACCCAGAAGATCTTGTGATTGCTGTGCGCAGCCTGTACGACAACGCCTGCACCCGCATCCGCACCGAATACGGCCGTACGGCAGATATCCACGTGCAAAGAGGCACGGTCCAGGGTGACACGCTCTCCCCTGTCCTCTTTATCACGTTTCTTGAGCCCTTGTTGCGCTGGCTGCACCGCGGTGGCCGAGGCTACCGGTACGGGTGCCTCAACGCCACCGAAAACCAGCACCACAATGCCTCCTGTCTCAGGTTTGCAGATGATTTGGCCCTGGCCACCGGTAACCGTGCAGACCTCAAGATCCAAATCGCAAAGCTCGAGCAGTACAGCATGTGGGGAGGGATCAAGATCAACGTGGGCAAGTGCCAGCTGCAAGCCGCGCTCCATGGCCAGGCCAAAATCAACCCCGAGCTACGGGCAGGGCCCAGCAGCGCACGGTACCAAAGGGTGCTAGAGCAGCAACTCTGTGACCACAAAAACGCCATATGCATGGGGGGGAAGCCGGTGCCGCACAAAAAACCCAGAAGGTGGAGAGGCGTACAAGTACCTAGGGGTGTGGATCACCCCCACCCTCAACTGGAAGACGCAGGTCCAACACATGTCCGCCAAACTGAAGGAACAGGGGGCGCTCCTTGCACAGTGCGCCGCCTCGCCCGACCAAAAGATCCGCATCCTGAAAAGCTGCCTCCAAAGCAAGGTGGCCTACACCCTAACCTCGACGGCTTAGAACCCTGCCGACCTCGCCTGCCTCGACCGCCAACTAGCCGGGATTGCCAGACACTGCTACGGTATCAAGGGCAGCTTTCCCACGCGCGCCCTACTGGCCCCTGAGAGCCTTCTGGGCCTAGGTGTCAGGTCCTTGAGAGAGCTTGCTACTCGGCGCATAGGAAAAAGCCTGACCATGGCCCTAAACGACGAGGGGAGGTTGGGAGTAATCACACGGGCCCTGCTTGAACTGCAAGCCAAGACAGCTGGAGAGCTCCCAGTGCACACGCTCCGGCGGGACGCAACCTACTACACAACCCTGAAGATGGTGAGCTTCCTCAATGAGAATAACGCAACGGTAACCTACAACTGTAACGACTATACTCTCGCGGCCAACAGTCTAACCAGACTGTGGGCTACGGCTGCGGGCGCCGGCTCCCCCAGCAGCGCCACTGCCCTCCCCCCCCTCTTCCGCATCATAGCACCTCTGATCGACCTGGGGGCAGACCTGCATGCCCTTGTCGACCAAAGATGCAAGGACCACCTCATCCCTACCGACCAGCTGAAAAGGCTGTTCGGCCGGAAGGTGCTGAAAAGGCTGTTCGGCCGGAAGGTGAAGCGCCACCACCTTCTTGCCCTCAACCGCCTAAGCGCCTACCTCACGGGGCTGGAAGGCACAAAGCCGGCAGGCTGGTTACCCCCCTCCCAGGTGACCACCACCCAAGCCCTCCCCCGAGCCCTTCGCTGAATCCCCACAGACAACCCCATCTTCACTAGCCTCCTGCACGACACCGGGCACGCCCGCGCCCTGCCCGTCGCCACGCTGGACCGGTTCCTCGTTCCCCGCCAGCCCCCTCCCCCGCCCGCCGAGGTGAACGGCCACGAGGCTGCGCCCGCCAACGACCCGCCCGCCAGCCCCCGGAACCCAGACACCCAAGACCCGGACCGCACTGAGCTCGAAGGCGAAGCCATGATGGATGAGGCCCGTGGCCACACCCAGCCTGGCGCCGCCTCACCGGATGGAGACGCGGAGATGGGGGAGGCTGACGAGGCCGGGCTGCCCGTGGGCGATGATATGGTGCTAAGCGACGAGGAGGGAGAGCCGGCGGAGGATGACATGGAGCATGATGACGCAATGCCAAGTGACGAAGAAGGCGAACAGGCGCAAGATGACACGGAGCACGAGCCCAACGGCGACGGGGAGGAGCGAGGTGGGATTGAAGGGCCGGACGGCATGGAGGCCGAAGACGGAGCCGACAGGTGTAAGCGGACTTGCTTGCACGGCTCTTTCCCACAGCGCTGATAAGCGCTCTCAAGTCTCAAACGGCCGGCAGTGCGGGGGAACCACACTGTGTGTGGGGGGACCGCACGTTGTACCCGCAGTACCGGAGGTACCCGGGTACCTGCCAGCCAGGCAGTACGGCTTGAGTAGCGCCCATGCGCCGCCTTTAGGCAGCGCGCGCACCGCTCTCGGAGCGGACACTGGCTTGCTTACTCGCTTGCAATTGACTTGCTACACCGGCTTCTAGTGAAGCCACCTACTTCCGGACTTATGCTTCACACACTGTATCACAGGCTGTTTAGTAGTAGAGCTCCGATCTTCACCGTCGCTAAGTCTAGCCGATCCAGGGTAAGCTGAGCATCAGCTTACAAGTGGTAGCGGCCTAATCTAGGCTTAGGTGGCGGTCGAGCGTAAGCTCTCGCCGTGTCGGAACGCGCCTTGCGGCGCCCCGACCTGGAGACTCGTTCTCCTTGGAGCCGCAGGCCTTCGGGGCCTTGCATTCCGCAATCCATACGCTTCCGCTTGCGCAGTCCAGCCCGATAGGGGCTTCTCGGACATTGCGCGATGGCCCCGAGGTCGTTGCGGAGAGCCTGGTGGCGCCTGATAGAGGCCCACGCAGAGCTATTAGGTCGCGAGGTTCCCAACCTTGCGGAGCAGAATCGCACCTCTGCTGCTTTGCACAGAGTCGCGATGCAACTTGAGCCAGCTGCTGATTTCGCATGGAGCCAGCTGCTGATTTCGATATCGCGCCGGAGGGCGGAGAGGAGGGCGAGGTCGATGGGCTCGATGTCCATGCCCTTCTGGCCGACCCTGACCTCGAGCCCATGGAGGATGACCTCGAGTTTCAGGGCCAGTTCGCGCCCGACGGCAACTTCGCGCCCGAGCGCAAGGAGGGCGCTCTGGCCGGCGAGGAGGGCAAGGTCGCGGCTCAGGCCCAGGCCGGCCCTGCCCAGGCCCACGGCCAGGCTCCCCTCGCCGGTGCCCCCGCCGGTGCCCAGCAGCAGGAGCAGCAGGCACAGGCGCCGCAGCAGCAGCAGCCGCAGCTGCAGGCGCAGGCGCCCGTGCAGCAGGCGGCCGCTCAGGTGCCCCCTGCCAGGCAGGAGGCCAGGCCCCAGGGCCAGGCCCCCGCCCCCACCCAGCGCCCTCCCCCGCCGCGCCAGCCCGCCGCCATCGACCACGTGGCGTCGGCGTTCGACCTCCGTATCGAGATGGAGTACGAGCTGGCAATGGCTCGGCTGCAGTCGGCTTCCACGGAGCAGGAGCGCAAGGTAGCCCAGGCTCAGGTCCAGCGCCTCGCTCGCTCCCTGGCCGCTTGCCGCGAGGCTAAGGCGCAGCGGGAGGCAGAGGCGCAGGCGCAGGCGCAGGCGCAGGCGCAGGCGCAGGCGCTGGCGCAGGCGCAGGCGCACGTGTTGGCGCAGGCGCCGCCCATGATGGCGGGCCTGCAGGCCGGTGCGGCTCCCATGGACACCAGCGAGCGGGCCTATGTGGATGCCGCGTGCACCGGCGCGCAGTCGCTCACTGCGCGCTACCAGCAGGTGCAGGTGCAGACGCAGGCGCGAGCCGAGGCGCAGGCGCGCGCCCAGGCGCAGGCGCGCGCCCCGCAGGCGCAGATGCGCGCTCCGCAGGCCCAGGCACAGGCGCAGCAGCAGCCGCAGCAGCACCGCGTGCTGTTTGGCGTTGACACCACCACCGTTCCGCCTCTCCCGCGGGGCGGCGCTCTGTACCGCCCGGCCTCGCCCAGCCCCGTGCCGCACCCCGCCAGCCAAGCCCGGCGTGAACACCCGCAGCCCGGGCCGTGTGGCCATCATCCAGCGGGCGGCGGAAGGCGCCCTGGACGAGTACGCCGCCGACCTGGGCATCCTGTCGGCTGCCCAGATGGGGCGCTTCGCCATCCGCAACGCCAACGTCAGCCTGGTGGCCGAGGAATGTCCCCAGCTGGTCACGGCGGAGCGCATGGGTCTGGCCAACTGGGCCAACTTCCAGCCCCGCGTCGGAGAGGAGCCCGGCGCCCCCGGCGGCGGCGGCTTCCCCGGAAGCCCCGGTGGCGGCGCAGGTGGCGGCGGTGCGTACGGCAGCCCCTACGGCGGCTATCCCGGCAACCACAACCACGAGGTGGGCGTTGGGAATGCCGGGAACGGGGATGAGCCTCCGGGTATGGGCTTGCCGGAAGGGCAGGGACTCAGCACTCCCCCTAAGGGCAACGGGGGCGGATCAGATGGCTCAGGTGGCCCTGGTAGCCCTGGTGGCCCCCCGCCTCCCGATCTGGGTGCTGGGGATGGTGCGGGGAAGGACGGATCTAAGGGGTCGGAGAAGGTCAATCTCCCGCGCTTCTCGGGGGTCCCCGACAAGCAGATCCCCTGCCCGCGCACCTGGTTCGCCGTGTTTGTGCAATACATGACACTGACCCCCTGACCCACCTCGTGTTCTTTCTCACGGGAGCAGCGCAGCTGTGGTGGGTGTCATTTCTGGAGGGATGGCAGAAACGTGCGAAGCGCCTGCCCTCCATTGAGGAGGTGCGCTCGGCGTTCATGACTCAGTGGGACCACCCTCACAAGAACACACCCGCAGAGACCCGGCAGCGTTTCCTGAACGGGGAGATAAAGCAAACGGGGGCTTTATCCACTTATGTGTCAGAGTTTCGCCTGGCTGCTCAGCACTTAGACGAAACCACTACGCAGGAGCTGATCGCGTTTTTCATGTACGGGCTGCAGCCCGCACTGAAGGGCAAAGTGCACCACCAGACAGATGGATCCGAGTGGTCTGATCTGGAGGCCCTGATCACCTATGCGACTGCCGTTGCCCTAGCCTCAGTCAAGCCCTCGCACACGCTTGCGGCCGCTGACGCTGGCACTGACACAACCCCCTCACCTCCCAAACCCACTTCCAAATCCCGCAAGCAGGCCAACCTGGCGGCCGTGGGCCCCATCAACAAGGGCAACCGCACCCGCGGCGGCCGCACCTGCAGCCCTGGCGGCCGCGGCGGCCAGGGTGGCCAGCAGCCCGGCCGGACCTTCAACCAGGGCCAGGGCCGCGGCGGCGGCGGCAGCCGCGGCCGCGGCAACAGCCACGGCAACTTCAACCGCGGCGGCAGCCGCGGCAACGGCGGACAGCAGCCGTCCTTCCAGCAGATGCTGGCCACGCTCACCAACAACGTGAGCTCGCTGGCCAGCGACGTGGCGGCCATGAAGAACGGCCGCTGATGTGCTGGCAGCGGTGCGGAGGATGAGCAGCAGGATGGCAGGAGCACGCCGCTTGGGTGGTTTGACTTAGCTGCCGCTCGGTTCCCAGCCCCAGGAGGGTCCGTAGGAACTCAGAGCCTCTCTGCTGCGGATAGGGTCGTGCCAGGCAAGGCAGGTTGTGGGATGCCTGCTAAGCCTCGGTCCCCTGTGTCAGCTGGTGCCGGCCCCGACTCAATAGGAGCGGGTGCCCCTGGGCCTGCAATGGTAGAGACAGGCAAGAGTGCCTGGCAGTCCTATTGCTTTGTGTGCTCCAGACCAGATGGTGAATCCGGCCGTGTTTGCGCAGACCCAGGACATGTTGCAGGTGGCGTTTTCGTTGCATGCAGCATGTAATCTCTCTGGCACCAATTCCCTCTGTTCCCGCCATGCCACTGCTGAGACGTTCTTTACTGAGAACGTAGCAGGGGAAGCACTTTGGTGCTGTGTTCAGCCGCAGGACGTGTGCAGCTATCAGCAGCATTACTCTGCGTGCAAGAGCAAGGATCCCAAGCACACATGCGCTGTGTTTGTGGTTCCCAGGCTTTACCGCCTGTCACGTCACTTCTCCCGCCTCCACATCCGCGGACACTGCGGCGATCGCCACTGCACAATCTCCCTCGGCTCTCTACGAAGCATGCCCTGCCTCGAACACCTGGAGGCGCACAGCGAGGAGACTTGGTACCACAACAACCCGCCGGACAACTCGGACGCACCGATGAAATCCCTGGCAGCGCTCCTCTGCGAGGAAGCCAAGGCGATGGGCTTTTGCAGAAATGGAGCAGGCACGCTGGCGGTATGTGAGCCTGACTAAGCGGCAGTTCCTGCGGCGACGTGCGGAGCGCTGGGCGGCCACGGCAGGCGCCAAGGTACCCAAGCGCAAGTACGAGCCGTCCCAAGCCAACACCCATACGGTGCCACCGGCCCGTTGGCGCTGCAACAACTACAAGGCCTTCACCTTCGCCATCACGATGCTAGTGCTTGTGGGCTGCTGGCGCCTGACCGACACGGCTCCCAACTGCATCCCGTACCCGGCTTACCCTCAGGTGGGGCAGTGGCTTGCTCCGAGCTGGGCGCAACTGGAGCAGTCACCCGCCAACGTCCCGCTGCAGCAGGCCATGCAGCGCATGCGCCTGCACTCTTTGCCCCCCCTGTCCTCGGCGCCGCAGGAGGAAGGGACTGTTCCCCCAGCTTCTCCACCCCTGGCGCCGCTGGAGGGTGAGCACGTAGTCCCGGCGCCGCTGGCTGAGCCGCCTGGTGCCTTCGCCACCGAGGCTTCTGCCCCCAATGTAACGACCCCCGACGGAACTCGTGCCCCGCCCAATGATCCTACTCTTGTCAAGCAGGAGGCAGGCTACACACTCTGTGTACGCCCTGATATGACTGAAGCCGAGCGCGACAGCCTGAAGTCTCTCCTAGCCAAGTACAACCACTTGTTTGCTCGGAGTCTGAAAGACATCGGGTGCTATAGAGGCGAGTTGGGCCCAGTTAGGATTGAACTCAAGCACGACAATCCTATATTAGAGGCTCCTCGACGCCATTCGGCGGCCGAGAGAGTGGTCAAAGACGACAAGTGCGGCAGACATCATCGAGCCTTCCAACTCAGCCCGGTACGCCATGAACGTCACCCTCCCTCGTAAGAAAGGGACAGACAGCTCCTACGCCTCCAATGAGTATCGCTATTGTGCAGACGTGCGCCGTCTGAACTCCGCCAGCAAGCGTGATTATTTCCGTCCCCCTGCGCCGGAGGATTTGTTCGATCGGATCCTGGGCGCCAAGTTCATCACCAAATGTGACTGCCGGGCCGCCTTCAACCAACTGCCCCTGGCTGAAGAGGACCACGACAAGACCTTGTTTTGGTGGAACAACACCCTCTGGCGTTACAAGCGGCTGATGTACGGGGCAGTCAATGCAACGGCAGCATGGCAGCGTGTACTTTCCCACCACGTACGGCAGTACGGCCTACAGGATGCTGTACATTTGATCGTTGATGATGCTTGTGTGATAGGCAGCACAGCTGAAGAACATGAGCAAAACCTTGCTCGTTTCCTGGCCATGCTCGATGACATCAATATTAAGCTTCACCCCGACAAAACCGTTGTGGGGGCTGACAAGATCGGGTTTTTGGGCCACATGGTGAGCGCTGACGGGCTCCGCCCGATTCAGGCCAAGATTGCTGCGATTCAGGCCATCCAGCCCCCTCGCTTGCTCACCGAGCTGCAAGCGCTGCTGGGCCTGTGCAACTATTATCGGTGTTATATCCCCAAGTTCGCCTGCATCGCCAATCCCCTCTACAACCTCACCAAGAAGGCGGTGGTCTGGGGCCCAGACACCTGGCAGCCCAGGCACCAGGAGGCTCTTGACCTCCTCAAAGCTGAGTTTTCCACCAAGGATCGGCTGCTCTGCAAGCCCAATCCCAAGTGCCAGCTCATCCTGCACACGGACTTCTCCAACGTGGGCATCAGCGCCGTCCTTGGCCAACAGGACGACGCGGGCAATGAGTACATGGTGGCCTGCATCTCCCGTTCCCTCAACGTGCACGAGCGCAAGTACACCTCGTACAAGGGTGAGATGCTAGCGGCGTGCTGGGCTGTCAAGGTGCTGAGGCCCTATCTGACAAGGCTGGTAGCCAGGAGGACCGTAGCTCGGCCCGTGTAGCCCGTGCTGAGGTGGTCCCTTGACAATGGGGGTGGTGGTGGCACCCTTGCGCTGGAGAGTGGCAAGAATACCGGCACCGGAAGTGTGTTCCCGGCCAACGCCCGTCGACGGTCCCCAATGCAGGCGGGCTGAAGCCAGGTGGTCCCTTGGCCATATCCATGCACTGGGCAGTCGCGACGAGCAAGTAACGTTACAGGAGCGGCAGTCGGTCTGGACACTCAAGGCCGTGAACTTGTTAGGGCCCTTCAAACTCGCGGTCAATCCAAACCACTTGCTGGCCAACGTGCATAAATGCGCCCGAATGCCCCCCGAATGTGTGTAAATCGTCTGTGCCCCCCCCCCCCCCTTTGTGGTCTGGGCACCCAACGCCGTGGATGAGTTGGGGCCCTACAAAATCGCGGCCAATCCACCCGCCAAGCCCTGGGAATGTGATGAAATCGTCTGTGTTCCCTACCCACGACGCCGCACGTCTGTCGCTGTCTGGCAAAGAGGAAAAGCAATAATGAAATAATGAAGTAGCATCATAAGCCGACCAAACGGTCAGTGGACGTTGTGCTAGCGGGTGGCGGGGCCCCGTGTGGATGAATGTGCCGACGATGTGTTCCCGAGATCCAGAGCAGGGCATCACGGGTGAAGGAGGTCCGACCGTTGCAGCTTGTCCAGAAGGTAGAGGAGGTCGTTGCCGCTGCAGGTGCCGAGGACGTGGAGAAGGGCCTGCAGGTGCATCGCGAGAGGCGGGGAGTGAGTAAGCGCGGGCGATGGGGACAGCGTGAAATTAATACGAGGTGCGGTATTGGCTCACCTGTTCAATAATGTCGCTCCAAGGGAGAGGGCTCGCAAGGATGGTAGCTTTGGAGGGCCGTCTCGAGGCCAGGGCGTGGAGGTCGGCGAGGACCAGCTCTGCAGCGGCCGGCGTGGAGCATTGCAGGAGATACATGACGGCTGATGGACTGCCGTTGGAGGGGCGTCTGCAGAGCTCCTTACTGAACAGCCGCACGACATAGAGCAGTGCCGGAGCGGGCTGGGAGAGCCTCCCGTCTCGTTCGTAGTGCAGGCTGGAAGTCTGAACCGGGTCAATGAATTTTTGTGTGGTTCCGTTCCCGACGACGACAATGGTGACCGCGCCGGCGACAGTCTGACTACCCTGGCGGGTGTTGATCAGCCGCTTGCGCACAGCCGCGCACAGCCGGCCGTAAGCCGCCTCCGCGACGCTCGGTGTGTGAACGTCCCACGTGGGGCTTCCCAGGCCGCTGATGTGGTGTACGCACCGCTTCTCCAGGTAGTCCGTGCTCCACTCGAGGCTGCTGGGTACGCCGGTCGCCGCGAGGACGCCCAGAACGGCGTGTCGTCTGGGCCTGAAAACGAAGACCGACGCGGGCGGCGAGGATCGGCACACGGAACGCAGATTGCCGAGGGCGGGTAGGCTGTTGATGGCGTCTGCCATGTACGTGGTGACCTGGTCGATGCTGAAGGTGGGTGGCGGGTGGTTGGGGTGGCCGTCGCCATTTTCGCGGACCAGGTTGGCCAGCGCGGCCCATAAGGAATCGTCATCGCGGTCAAGGTCGGCCCATGGGATATGAATGCGCGAAAGCAGGGTGGCCGATTGTTCCCCCCCGGCGTCGTTCTGACCAGCAGCGGTCCAGTGCAGGGCAACTTCGTCGTTGACGACCAGGGTGGTGAGGGAAGGGGCACCTTGGCTGGCGCCTGGTGCGTGAGATCCCAGCCGGAACCCAGCTGCTTGTCCCAGCTAGTGGCTCCCGCAGTGGCGTCCCCCTGCCCCCCATCCCATACCCTGTCCAGCTGTGGTTTGATCCCCCAGCCGTGTCAGGAGAGCTTCGCTGTGCTGAGAGCGTCCCAGCAACGGCTGCAGCCCTCAGGCTGTGTGACAGCACTACCAGGTGTATGCTGTTCGATGGTAACTCCGCTGGTAAAGCAGCAACCATCCTAGCCGACAGTGGAGCTGGTGCCCATGGCACCGCCGACGGTTACACCAACCTTGCCTTTGTGCAAAAACTTGGCATGCAACCGCACAGCAGCAACACGGTTTCTGTCACCTTAGGTGATGGCGAGTCACAGCCCCTGCTAGGGGAGGTGAGCATCCCTATCCAGGTGGGTCCCTTCCGTGACACCGTGAAGCTGTTGGTCATGCGATCTGCCTTGCCTTCCGCCGATATCATCCTGGGCTCAGACTGGTTTGAGCGTCGAGGGGTGATCTTGGATTGGCAACGCCACTGCATGACCGTTCACAAGGGAAGGCACAGCCTGACCTTAGAGCCCAACTACGCGCGTGCGCAACGGTTGGCTCAAGCTAACCCCATGCTATCGGAAGCCGCTCGGCTTACAAACTACACACTGCTGCGCCTAGCGGCCGAGGTTGCTGTGAACGAAATGTCCCCCAAGCAAGCCGCTAAGGCTATCAAGCATGGGGCAGGAGCCTTCCTCTTCTTGGTTCGCCAGGACTCAGGAAACGCTCAAGACCCACCCAAACCCAAGCCAGGGCCTCTGTCTCGCAATGAGAGGCGCTGCCGCGCGAAGCGCACTGCCCTACTCATTGCTTCAGCAGACGGTTCGGTAAAGGTTTCCCCAGAGACTGAAGGCTTGGTGCCCCAAGAGCAAATCGAAGGCCTACTCCAGGAGCTTGCCGACGTATTCACCCCGGTCACCTCCATCCGGCCCCAGGCCGATGAAGAGGACCACGTGATCAAGTTGGTTGAAGGGGCTCAGCCCCCAGCCCAGAGATGTTACCGTCTCACTCCTGAAGAGAAGGAGGAGTGCAGGTTACAGATAGCTGACCTGCTCAAAAAGGGGTTCATACAACCCTCCACCTCCCCCTTTGGTGCCGCGGTGATTTTCGTAAAGAAACGAAACCCCGAGGTCCCCAGCGGCCATTCGCTAAGAATGGTAATGGATTACAGGGCTTTGAACAAGATAAGCCAGAAACGCCATTACCCTATGCCCAATATCCAAGAGCTCTTTGACCAGCTTGCCGGGGCCCAGGTCCTCAGCTCTCTGGACCTCCAGTCTGGGTACCACCAGCTACGCATTAGCTCGGAGGACGTACCCAAGACTGCCTTCACTTGTCCGGAGGGTCATTACGAGTGGAAGGTGCTATGCTTCGGCTTGGCCAATGCCCCAGCGACCTTCCAAGCGGCAATGACGAGGACGTTCAGAGAATATTTAGGGAGGTTCCTATTAATTTATCTGGACAATATCGTGGTGTTCAGCCGTACGGCTGCAGATCACGTTGAACATCTCAGAACCTTGCTCACGATCCTTTGGGAGAAAGGGCTCAAGGCCAAACTGTCCAAGTGCGAATTCAACAAACCCGAGTTGAAATTCCTGGGGCACATTGTGGGCCGTCATGGCCTCAAAGTGGACGAGCAGAAGGTAGCTGTGGTTTGGGATTGGCCTGTCCCAACCAACAAGAAAACCCTACGGAGCTTCCTGGGGTTGGCTAACTACTTTCGCCGTTTCATACAGGGATACTCTTCCCTGGTGGCCCCCCTCACTTCTCTCACTGGCGAGAAGGCTGCTTGGCACTGGTGTCCCAAATGCCAAACAGCCTTTGAGGGAGTGAAGCAAGCACTTGTCACTGCTCCAGTACTGGCATTGCCTGACATGGCCAAAACCTTTGAGGTCTGGTCAGACGCTTCCATCTATGGAACCGGGGCAGTTCTCCTTCAAGAGAACCGCCCCATTGCGTATCTCAGCCACCGGTTCTCCTCGGCTGAGACTAATTATACGACCACCGACCAGGAGGCCTTGGGTGTCATCTGCGCATTCCAAGAGTGGCGCTGCTACCTGCAGGGCGCACCTGATGTGCTTGTGGTGACTGACCACCAACCCTTGACCCACCTGGAAACGCTTAAGGCTGACGGAAAGCTCTCCCGTCGCCAAGCTCGGTGGATATGGTTCCTTCAGGGCTATAGGTTCAAGTGGCAATACCGCGCTGGCAGGACCAACGTGGCTGACCCACTTAGCCGCTTGTACGAGGGAAGCCAGGACCCAGGCCCTGATAACCCCTCACAGCTCAGCCCACCAAAGCTTGCACTTATCATGAAACGTGCACAGCTGGCAGTGGTTGGTCTCACCTGTGGACCAATCACAAACCCCACCATACTGGCAGCTCTCACTCGGTCCCGGATCTCAACTGATCTTAGGAAGCGGATCAGCGCAGGATACCGGTATGACCCGTGGTTTAAGAAACCAGCCAATGTAACGGCTCTTAAACGCGACGGCAGCCTTAACTATACAAAGGAGGGATGGGTGGCCGTCCCTGACGCGGACGGGTTGCGCGACCTGCCTCTAGCTGAGCACCACGGAAGTGCTGCCAGCAGGCACCGAGGCGCTGAACGCTTAGCAGAGGCTGTGAAAAGGATGTACTGGTGGCCCGGTTTTGACGCCCGGGCTGCCCGGTACGTTGCCCACTGCCCGCAGTGCCAGCGCAACAAAGCCTCGACCACTAAGCCACGTGGTCTCTTACAGCCGTTACCGACACCTGATCGTGTCTGGGGCAGCATTACGGTTGATCTAATCACCCAACTGCCCACCACCTCTACTGGGTATGATGCTATCGCTGTGTTTGTGGACCGGCTGAGCAAAATGACGCACTTTGCTCCCACAACCTCAGACGTTACCGCCGAAGGGGTGGCAAAGCTCTATACTAAGGACGTTTTTTGGCATCATGGGCTGGCCGATGAGATTATCTCAGACCGTGGACCACAGTTCGCAGGCAAATTCTGGCCAGAGTTGCAGCGCATCTTACGTACCAACGTGCGTTTGAGCACTGCATATCACCCACAAACAGACGGCCAGACGGAGCGTATGAACCGTCTGTTGGAGGAAACCCTTCGGGCCTATGTAAACCCACGTCAAGACGACTGGGATCAACACCTGCCCCTCATCGAGTTTGCCATCAACAACTCAATGAACAAGTCACTGGGCACTTCTCCGTTCCAAGTGTACACGCCTCACCAACCACGCACCCCGGAGAACATTTCGGTGCTGGTGAAGGGGTCAAGGGTCCCTCTGGCTGCAACCACTGTGGAGGAAATGGTGGACCGCTTAAAGCGAGCTATTGCGTGTCTGAATCGCGCCCAGTCACGCCAAAAGCAGTCTGCTGACCAACACAGGCAGGACGCAACCTTTGCCGTGCGTCAACAATTCCTCCTGAGCACCAAAAACATCGCCCTCAAGTCACCGGGCGCAAAGAAGCTCCTTCCACGCTGGATAGGGCCCTTTACCATCACTGAACAGGTTGGCGAAGTGGCCTATCGACTGGAGCGTCCCGCAGGGTACCGATGCCACCCTGTCTTCCACGTCTCACTGCTTAAACCGTACGTGTCGACGGGGGTTTACCACCCACCGCCTCCTGCCTTCATTGATGACGACGGCAATGTGTATTGGTCGATTGAGGACATCCTCACTCACCAAGACTGCACGGAAGGCCGCAACACTGCGCGCCAGTTCCTTGTCAAGTGGGAGGGCTTTGGCCCTGAGCACAACACTTGGGAGCCCGAATCTGTCCTGAGAGAAGATTCGCTGGTTGCTGAGATGATTGACTCCTACCTCGAGCGAGCCGAGTTGCGCAACACCAAACGGACCACACGTGCAAAAGCCTCGACAGGCTGACCACGGGATGTTACCACGAGATGCTACCATGCGATTTCCGTGTGGCTCCATGTTCCTTGGGAGGTGTTGGACGTCCAGCATGCCGGAAGCTGCTAGGACCGCCAGCCACGAAGGCTGGATGTGGAGTACCACAATTGAGGTCTGAGATCTGGTGATCTGAGGACTGTGGACTGAGGATGACACGAACCAAATGAACCACAATGGACCTGCAATCAATTTTTTGCATTGTCCGAGTCTTTCAAGCCGAAATGAAGTCTTTGAAGGGAGGTGACGCAGGGTGTGATGGTGGTGAAGCGGGCGAGGAAGAAGGGTGTCGCAGGGCGCGAAGGCGACGGCGGAGAAGGAGGAGAAGGAGAAGAAGCGATGGAGGGCGCTGCGGGAGCGAGGAGGCGTTCGAGTCGTTTGCGCGTGTGCACAGGGTGCGAAACACAGGGCAAGCGACGCGATCGAGATGTCCAGGCCGCGCGCAACAATTTCTGGTTGCTGCAGCACGAGTTCTTTGGGGCTCCTCGCCCTTGGTACATGAGCCGTGGGCATGTAGCTGTGGGTGACTAGTGAAGAGAGAATGTGCCGTCGGCTAGTTCGTTCATCACAGGGCTATACGCCCAACCGAGAGTCCACCGAAAGACGGTCGGAATGAGGGTGTTTCATTCTGGATCGGACCGAGTGTAAGGAGGCCTGGTCGTCTCGGCTCCTCGCCTTGAAGGCGGCCATCGGGCAGAGTCTGCGCATGTCCCCGCTCCTCTGAACCTCCACAAATGCCTGCAAAAGTCAAAGAAGACGAAAAAGTTGAACTACACCACTGCCATCGACATCATGACGAGGAGATACCAGGACCTACCAGAATTGCTATTGTGTTTGAACGCGCTTGCCAGGAAAATGGATTGCCAGAAAATGTACGCTGCAAATGTGCGTTTCCCACGGACGTCAGCAGGGCAGGGGGAGGTCTCAAACTGCTCAATAGCACCTCTTCGCACCCGGTTATCGGATTCTATCCTTGGGACACAACACCTAGATGACCGCCGGCGTGCTTCGATGCTGTTGTTGTCGACGTCGTCTCCGTCAACGCCGCGGTCACCCGCCTCGGCAGGCGACGACATGTGTGGGTGCGCTTTTAGTACTTACTGACTGATTGACGTTGGAACAATGCAATAAATGTAATAATCAGACCAGTGACCAGTGCTCACTTTTTTCAGCTTGGCTGACAATCTCGGCGGTTGCACGGACATTGGTTGGCCTTATGTAATGGTCCCCGGACTGAACGACGCTATCGCCTCGAGCGGTTTCCATGTCACCAGCGATCCCACGTCCCACGCACTCATAAATGTCCTTACTCGTTCACGTTGCAACATATTGGCTGATAGGTAGAACCCGCACGCAAAGACAACCACGCGCTGCCAGTCGATTACTGTGAAAGAGCGCCTTTTCATGACAAAATCGTCACAAAATGAGTCAAATCTTTCCTCAGTGTCGCATCGGATAAATATGGCATGTGGGTTAAAGGTGACCTCGTGGACGCAGAGGCCATGGATGGGGCCATCCTGACTTAGGAATTTCAACCATCCATCTTCTTCAGACAGCCAAAATCCTCTTGGTTTTATCAGAAGATTACCCTCTTTGTCTTGGATGTACTCTTGATCTTTTAGTTGATCCAAGCATGACTTCTGAAAATGCCGGAACTTGATACTTGACAGGTCAGCGCCAGTGCATAGGTAAACAGGTGGAGGAGTAGAGTTCGTCAGTCCGTCAGTGTCTTCGTCATCGCTTGATGGCTGCGCTACAGGGTATTGCGGTGCTGATAATCCGTTACTCGCCTCTTGCATTGTCGCTGGAGTCGTCGCTTCTTGCATCGTCGCTTCTTGAGTCGTCGCTTCTTGAATTGTCGCTTCTTGAATCGTCGCTGGAGTCGTTGCTTGATGAGTCGTTGCTTCTTGCATCGTTGCTTCTTGAATTGTCGCTTGTTGAATCGTCGCTGGAGTCGTTGCTTGATGAGTCGTCGCTTCTTGAATTGTCGCTTCTTGAATCGTCGCTGGAGTCGTTGCTTGATGAGTCATTGCTTGATGGGTCGTTGCTTCTTGCATCGTCGCTTCTTGAATTGTCGCTTCTTGAACAGCCTCCGCCCTAAGCCCTTCAGACATTCGGGCATTAGCCGCCAGCCTCCGCAGTAGCGCTCTCCACCAAGACACCACTACCCCCCAGCATTCATTTCTGTTTTACTTCGTGATGAACTTCTCAATCCGTTCGCCCAATCGCTGCCCCCGGCACTTTCCGCGATCCATAGTCGCAGGGCGCTGGGGTAGCGTTCGGCACCGTCGGATGTTCAGAGCTCCGTTCAAGTCGCGGTTGATGAACTTGCCTCCAGACTGCTTGGTGGAACGACACCATAGCAAGCCCCGAACCGCGACTGTCTCCAGCACTCCGCCCCTCCTGACTGTCTTGACCCCCACCTTTTCCAGAATGACGCTGTCATCCGCATTATAGACCCGGGTCGTCCGGAACTCATCCACGAGGTGCGTTGGGTACCGCCGGGCGCACTCTCGGAAGACACGACTCGTCGGCACAGAGACCTCTCCCTTACCCCCCGGAGCCACCTTGCAGGCTCCATACGCCACCATTATTGGACGGTCGTCACCTGCGCTCGCTCCTGCCTCGAGTTGATTGAAGAACCTGTCGATTACTCGCTTCTTGCCGCCATGCAGACGGAACCGTTGTTGCGCCCATCGCCGCTTCAGGTTCTCGGTCCAGACCGCCACACCCGCCGTCAGATCGACCGCCAGGAAGGCCAGGAACTGTTCGACGGTGCTCCCCTTCGGCGTCACTGTTGACATCAGCTGCAGCTCCTCATGGATGGTCTGCGCATGCCAGCGTTGTGTCTGGAGGTTCGCAGCCACGATTCCAGACTCCCGGTAGTATTGCGACCGCGTCAAGCGCCACGTCTTTACAGAGCCACTCGGGGAGACTTCGGCCGCAAAGAGGATGTTGGTGCGACCTGGGTCGATGCCGATGACGCGGTGCGCCTGCAGCTCCTCCTGGGTCGGTCGCTGGACACTCTGATTGTCTGGTGGCGGCGTTGGCAACTCCTTGCACGGCCGCTTGTAGTGAATGCAAATGGAGACGCCGTCCGTGTCCACCGTGCCGGTGAAGTGACCCCCTTGCGGTTGGAACTTGCGGGATTTGAGCATGCTGTCCCAATGGGACGTCCCGAATGCGCAGAATGCCGCCATGGTGCAGCTACCGGAGATGACACCAGCATCACGGGCAATGCCGTGGAGGCTGCTTGTGTCGATGGTGACGAAGTGCCGCTTCCGACAGCACAATGGGAGGAGGTTGATGAGCTTGGCGTTTGGTTGCGCCTCCAGTAGCCGCAGGGTGTGCATGAAGAACTTCAGCATGTAGGGGAGATTCGCTTTGAGCTTCAGCCACTGGGTATCGATCTTCTCATCATCCGCCAACCCCAGGACGTGGCGACAGGTCGCCACAAAGGCCAGTTGCTCATCTGTCAGCAACGATCCTGCCTCTGTAGATGATTGCGGTGTAGTCTTGGGCTTCTTCGATGGCTTTTTGGACGGCTTTGACGTTTTGTGATTCCACCCGCAGATGCGAAAGAGGATCTCAACGTGTTCATCTCGAGTGCCTGGGGCACACTGATAGACTGCCTTTTTCACAACCTTGACCAGGTTGACCTTGAGGTGGTTGCTGATGTTGACGCTCAGCCCTCTCGCAGCGTCCGAGTAGACGTTCCGATCGGACACATGGCGGTTGTGCACGTCGTGGAGGAGCTCCGGGTGTGCTTGGAAGAGGTCAATGATTCGAGGGTCGACGTTGTGACAGCCACTCGTCCCCAGAAGTAGTTGACGTAGGAAGGTCTGATTGGTGATGTCGAGGTCGAGGTCGAACTTTGCAAGATCTTGGACACCGTCAAAGAGGCGACGAACTAGGAGACCGAGAGCTCGGGTCCCGAAGACGACGCGATGAGACAATGCGATGACCCGTGCTTCAATAGCTGTCACGAGCCTGTCCTTTTCTTCCTGAGTGCCGATCAGAATGCTCCGAAGGGAGCACTTGACCACGGTCTCCTTGAACTCTTTGCGCTCCTTGAACTTCTGAGCAATGTCTGGACGCTTTCGTTTCTTGGGTGTTGCTGAGTCTGTAGAGGGGTGTGGGTCCATACTCGGCGCTTTCGCCGTTGCTCGTGACGAGCAGGGACCCGCATCTTTATACGACCTTCGCATCATCCAGCACCTTCCAATGACATGGCATGATGAAAGAATGCTGCAGCGTGCTGGGGTGTGACCTTGCCAAAGGCATCGTCGATCGAGCATCCTGAGTACCAGGCTCGCTTGACGATTGAAAAGATGCCCTCGATGGGGTTGAACCATGGGGAGTATGGAGGGACAAAGAGCAAATGCCATCCTCGCCTTGAAAACACTTGAGCAACACCTTGTGTTTTGTGAAATGCGACATTGTCAAGAAGAATGACAGAGTTGACTGGAAGCGTGAGCCGATCAAGAAACTGGACAAATGTTGCTGAGGTTACAGAGCCAACTCGTTGTTCTCGAAAGAGAGTTCCCTGGGCATCCGCGATGACCACAGCAGACTGACTGGTGCATCGAGCAGCGCGGCGTTGGACTCTCAGCTGTTTGCCTCTTGGGGCATACCCGTAAGTTGCCACACCGTTCCGTCCAAACCCTGTTTCATCAAGAGACCAGAACTTGAAACCCCGCTGTGTGAAATCTTGACGGGCAGCCAGGAATTGCTTTGTCTTCTGGGCAAGGTCGGGAGGTGAGCCGAAGAACCGGGATTTCTTTCGAGTCAGCCCAGACGACTTGATGACGCTGCGTGCCAGTTCTGCAGAGATGTTGATGTTCAGACTGTCAAGGATGAGTTTGACGAGTTTGCAACAAGACAAGAGTGGATTACTCGCTATTGCGGCCCGGAGAGTTGTAGTGATGGCAGTAGCTTTGCCGTGTTGCAACCGATGAGATGAATCGTAGGCTTTGCGGCTGGGGTTCCTGAGCCAACGATGAATAGAGGAGTGCGACACCTGAAGGACCCCTGGGTCACCCGCCCGGTGACCAGCCCAGTCACCAGCCCCCTGGGTCCTTTCCAACTCAGCGACGCCGACTCATCGAGCTGACGGCCGCGAGCAACGACGTCGCCAACCTCGCGAGCGCGTTGGCAGCGACGGGCCTGACGGCTAATGCCGGCGATCTGAAAGTTGCACTCTGCGCGGGCGCCACCGAGACGTGCTCCTGGCTGATCTCGAGAATACAGATCACGGCCCCTGACTCATGGGTCGCGCTGCTCGAGGCATCGGCAGTCGGCGGGCGGGCCACTGCGTGTGGGCAGCCTTCGCTCGGCCGGGCGTAGGTGGCCAGTGCGCATGCCAACGATGCGATGCGGATCCGCCAAAAGAAGAAGCGGCGATGAGGCTTGATAGTTCTTTCTTCAAGGAGTCACAAGAGCGCGGCGTTTGTAAATGACTTCTCCTGTTGAGATGTGCAATGTGCTGTTCACAGATCTCAACTGATCTCAAATGGCCGCCGGCTTACATCCGGCTCGACGGTGGACATGTTCCAGGGGGACACCTTGAACTGCGGGTTGATCGGGTCAGAATGCAGTTGTAGGTTGGCGTTGCGCAGCGACTGGCCCTGCGTGTTCACGCCGATGTGCCAGCCAGCCGTCACAAAGTTGAGGTCGCGGAGCTCACCCTGCCCCAATGGCGTCACCTGCGCCCACTTGGTGTTGGCTGCGTCCTTGGGCAGCAAGTCCTCGGCGGACAGACGCTTGGAGGGGTATGCGCTGGCCGGAGCATCGCTGCCACCGCCTGCTGCAAAGTCCACGGCTCGGTACTGCTCGTTGCTCAGCGGCTCCGATGGCAGCACGGCGCCTGCGCCGCTGGCACCGGGCAGGCCGCTGCTGCCCTGGGGCGCAGGGCTGCACACATTGGTCGCCGGCATGGACCCCATCACGGGCATGTCATCGACCGGCGCGTACGCTTCCGTCGTGAAGCCGTCGGATGGCTGCATGCTGGCATTGAATCGCTCGTGTGCGACCTGGCGCGCGGGGGCGGCGGCGACGTGTGACTTGTTTGTGCGGTACATGGTGATTAGCATGGCCAGAATGATCACGACGAGCAGGACCATGAAGGCCCGAAATCCTAGCGTCTTGTCCATGGTTGCTTGTGTCCGTTCTGCTATATAGCCTGAATAATATTAAGAGATAGGAGGGAAAATTTTTAAGATTTTCGGATATTGCACACGACTCTCACTCGGCTCTCTCTCTCCGCCGCCCCTGCTGCTGCGCCACCATCGAAGTCACAAAGCGCTTGGCACGTACGATGAAGGACGTTAGGAATGCGGCTGAGCTGACCGTGTACTCCTCGTCATCTTCTACTTCGTCCTGCTGCACGGGCGCAGACGTGACCAACATCCCGACAAACCCGAGCACGCAGAACAGGGCCGCCAAAAACAGGAGGCCACGCATGTCAGCATCAGCGCACGTGTCGCAACTCTGAACTCAGCGGCGAACCAAAATGCAGGATCACAGACGCGCGGTTTCATTGCTGTCGTCACTGTCAAGGCATGCGCTCGTAGAAGAACAGGTACGGGTCGTCTGGCTGCAACTCGCTGAGATTATTGACGGCGTTCACATGGATCATTGCGTCGTCAAATACGACCCACTTCTTGTCCACGCGGCACACCGCGTAGTAGTGACCACCCTGTCGACTGCTGCCGCGATGGCAGACGATTCCCGATAGCCGGTAGCGCTTGCTCTTGCCCTCCCGCGGTCGCATAGCCGCTGCCGCGACGTCGATCTCCTCTTCTATGCCCCGCACCGGCGCGCCATCCTTCTCCGACGTGCCGTGCGCAAACCGCATGACGTGCAGCACAAGGACGCGCGGAAAGCGGGCAACCTTGCACTCACGCCGCGCAGTGACGTGCTCATCGCATCGGTCGCACTTGTAGCCGCGCACGTCCTCGACGGAGCTCCAGACACCCTCGACGTGGTCTTTGATGATGCTCGCCGTCCGGGACGGCCGGGAGGGCGTTGAGAGGACGATGGGTAGGCTCACAAAGACGTCGAACGATTGCGTGACATGCATGCACCGCGGGCAGAGCGTCAAGAAGGTCTGCTGTCCGTACATAGACTTGGTGAGCCGAGACGCAGTGCGCGCGACGTGTGTCTGCCAGTGTTGCTTGAGGTCCTTCATGACCTGCTCGCGGGCACAGGCTCGCGGGCACAGCACCCCAGGCGCTGGTGATGCCGGCGTCGGCTCGGGCTGGCGGCCGGCCGGAGACGCCGAGGAGACTTCCTCGAGCGCCGCGATCAGCTCCATGAGGAACTCATGGGCGTCGTTCTGCTCGCCGTACTCCAGTCCTCCCCGACGTTGGTGGCGCGCAAGCGCCTGGATGAGGGGCACTGGTACGATCGCTCTCGACGGTCTATTCCGCGCCCACTTTTGTTCCAAGACCTCGCGCAACGCGCGGTGCGCGGCGTTCTCTTCCGCGTCCTCACCAACGGGCCTCTCGAGAGTTCTCGCCGTCAGCACGGGCGTGTGGCCCATGCATTGCAGCACTGCAGACATGTAGCATGAGCTGCCCACGTTGGCGATGCCTACGAGGCCATGCAATGTATCATAATGGCTGAGCTCTGCCACGCTCATTTCTGATTTTGGGGTTCCGGTTTCAGCATTTCCTTTTATTTATGACGCGTTAACTTTAAGTGCGGCGCGGCAGCATGGCCCTGCTCGAGGGGAGCACCAGGGAGAAACTGCTGCACAACTTTGGCCACTGCGTAAAGTTTTGCTCCCTCAGGTGCGCTCGCATGGCGTCGACGAGCAGGAACGCGTCGTCTGCCGCGGCACCGGTTGTTTGCAGGACGTGCAACATGACCGACGTCATGGCGCCGGTGTACTGGCGCTGGCCGTCGACATTGTACGCGTCAGCCGACGTCTGCGAATCCAAGCAGCCGGAGAGGGCCATGATGGGGGCTCGAACTCGAGAGTTGGAATTCTCCATGGTACACGCACGACCCTCCCACGAGTACTTCAGGTCGACGACGGTGCCGGAATGGCAGCTATCGAATACGGCAATGACGCGCGTCTTGGGGTTGAACTGCTCGAAGAGCTTCGCGAGGTAGTCGTCAGGGATCACGCCCGCGGTCGTATAGTCGCTTGGCACGAGGCACTCGTCGTAGCCGTCGAGCTCATCCTTGGACCTGTCCACCACGCGCGTGCCGTGCCCGCTGTAATGGATCCACACAAACTCCAGGTCCTCCTTGTACGTCAGCACGGCGAGCTCAGAGAGCTTGCGTGTCATCCCCATGGCGGACGTCGCGGTGCGCCCAGCGGCCGTGTCGTCGGTGGCCACGTCGCACACCAGTTCGGCGCCCAGGCGGTTCATGAGGTACGCCTTCATGTTTTGCACGTCGTTGATGCAGCCCTGGAGCGCGCTGGACGGCATGTGTGCGTAGTTGAGGCCGAAGAGCAGGGCCCGCGCCCTGACCGTCGCCAGTGGACCCTTGTCGTTTCCTTGTTGCGGACCCTTGACATCATCGACAGCCTTCTTGCTCTTGACGCGCATTGTCTCTCTCCGTTTGACCTGTGTGCGCAGCGCGTACTACTCGTTACAGCACAAATAAACTACAAGCCTATGCAAAGCTACGCAAACCCATACAAACCCATACAAACCTTTAGTCGTCACGATGTCCCAAGACCACGCACTCGTCCAAGCCCTGCTGACATCCGCATGGCGCGTCGTGTTTGGGGGGCTGAGCCCCACGCCCCGCGATGTCTCGGACGCCCTCCGCGCATTGGGGACGACGCTATCACCCGAACAGGCGCGCCTGCATGTCTACATTTTTGCCGCGAATAACTGGTACCTGCGGTGGCTCGGCAACTGCCCCTACGGCGTCAAGGTCATGGAACGTCTGCGACAGGCCCTGTCGTCCTCCCCAGATGCCGTGCAGACGTCGGACGTCCCCACGTCAGAAGCGACCGCAGAAGCCCCTGCCGCCGAAACACCGAAGGACGTCAGCCTCGGCACGCTCCTGACCACGTGCGCGGACCCGCCTGGTGCTCGGCACGAGGACGCCCTCATGTCGCCCGCCGACTGGCGGCAGTACGCGCTAACGCAGGACTTTTTTTTCCAGGCCATGCGCATGATCGGCTGCCCGGTCGTCACTGTTCTGGGGTACGTTCATGGCGTCCATGACTGTGTGCGGGGGCTCCTGGGTGGAATCACACGCGCCTTTGCAGGGGCGCCCAGCCGGCCGGCCGTCTTCGTTGTGGTTGGGGACGGGGAGCCAAGGTTCGCCGAGCTACAAGACGAGTTTGAGGTGCGGCGCGTGTCATCCGAGGAGCACCTACGGGCGCTGCCGCGCGTATTCGCTGTAGCGATCACGGTTGACCTTTGACCTCCGCCGCGCCTCCAGGAGTCCAGGACGAGCATTCCGGACCTCTCACAGGATGCCAACATCCTCATCGCACGTCCTTGTCGGTGCTCTGCGCGACCACCAGCAATCGTGCTGCTCGAGGAGGAGGTCACCACTTGCGCGCCACCGCCCTCGCTTCCCTTGAACCTGCCTCGTGCTGCATGGGCTGGCGAGCTCTTGAGAGCGCTTGCCGAACGGCGACTGCAATGCATCCAGCAGTCTGCGACGTCGACGCCCGCACTCATCGACGATTACATCGTCAAGCGGTGCATGGCGACCGCCTTCTTTGACGGTGTCGGGGGCTCCTACGTCGCGCCGGCGTCGCGGCGTCCGTGGAAGGCCGTCGTCGCTGTCGACAACCGCAAGAACCCGATGACGGTCTTTGCCATTCTGAACACGTTGATGTACCTCCACTGAGACGAATGGGCAGTGATCATCTTTTGCACCGGCGAGGCCCGAGGCTTCTACGCAGACGCGATCCCTGGCGCCACGGTCGTCTCGCAGGGCGTGCCCTGCCTGGACAGGGCCCGCTTCAGCATCGAGGACTACAACAGCTTCTTCAAGAGCCCTTGGCTCTGGGAGCGCTTGCTCAGCCTTGGCGCACGGCACGTGCTCACCGTCCAGGACGACGGCATGCTCGTCCGTCCCGGACTGGACGACTCGGACCTGTTCAGATACGACTACGTGGGCGCCCCCTGGGTGCGCGCGCCATGCAACGCTGACTTGGAGCTGCGCACGCGAGGGCGCATGACTCGAAACGGTGGCCTATCGCTGCGCAAGGTCCAGAGCATGTTGGAGATTGCTGAAAAGAAGCGCCATGTACTCTTTCACACCAGCATACAACCCGAGCCAGAGGACGTGTTCTACGCCACGGGCGTCGTCGAGGTCCTTGAGCGACCCGACGCATTGTGTCCCGGTGAGGAGGCGATGCGATTTTCGAGCGAGCAAGTGCTCTGCGGTAAGAGCTTCGGGTTCCACAAGCCATGGCCGTATCACTCGGCCGAGAGCTTTGCGGCGTTCATGGCACCGCTCCTCCGGTCACAGACGCTCTAATGAACTTTTGGTCAAAACTTTCACGTGACATTACAAGTCGAGTCGAGTCGAGTCGAGTCCGACATGATGACCGACGTCGTCGATGATGAGACCGACAAGATGAAGAGACCGCAAGCCGCTTATCTTGTATCCAGTTCAGACGAGTCTGCGTCGGACGCGATCAACTTCCAGTACGAGCCGCACGGGCTCCCTTACACGCCGGAGCAGGCGCGCGCGTGTCGGTCGTGCGTGGTGACCCGGCTGCGCCGCAAGTCCGCGACCCAGCCCTCTGAGAAGCACGAGTTCCACAGCGAAAAGCTCACTGCTTTGTCGACGCATCGCATGGTGCGCGAGCGCTGGAACGCGCGCGCGCGAAGTGCCCTGACCAACGAAATGCAGTGGGTTCAAGTTCCGAGGTGTGGAGCGCCAACCTCGGATCAGGCGCCTGATTCCAACAGAGGCATGCACCACAGTCACGCTCAGAATGCGGCGCCCGTATGCCAGCCGTAGGACCCACAGGAACAGCGAGACCAGGACGCTGCAGCCATGGGCGCCGGCACCTCCGTGCCCGCCATTTTGGAGGCCGACATCCGGCTCCTCCTCGAGTGGCAGAACCTGTCCAAGACGTACTCATGGCTGCACGACCACAGCAGCCACATGTTCCACTATGTGAACCTAGCGCTCGTCGCGCCGATCATCTTGTTCAGCGTCGGCTCCGGGGCGTACACGCTCTTCTTCAACGTCTGCAGCGTCGCCATCGTGCAGCGTCTCATTGGCGTCGCTGGGATCGCGGCGGGCACGTTGACGACGATCTATAACATTCTCAAACTGGACAGGATGCAGGAGTACCACCGCAATGCCGCGCTCGACTTCCAGCACCTCGCGCGCGACATCTGCCTGGAGCTCCACTTTTTCAGCTCAAATCCAGGCCAGTCGCGCTATGCCAATGTCAGCGAGTTCATGAAGGAGTGCATCAACCGGTACAATACGCTCGTCGACAATTCCCCAACGATCCCCAAGCACGTCATTTACAAGCTGGCCACGCGTAAGCACGTGCGCAGGACCCTCGGCGCCGAAGAGTTCCGAACCCTCACGAGCGACCCGCCGCGCCCGCTGAGCCCGGGCATGTCCGCAAGCCAGGAGATCAGCAACAACATGGACATGGTCCAGCTCACGCTCATGGGCGCTTACGAGCCCAACCGTCTCGCCGCATCCCCAGGGCAGCCAGGGGGGCGCTTCCTGGCTGGCGTCAACAAGCACCTGAAATACATGCGACCGTCCAACATGTTTGGTCGCACCAGCGAGCACGGTACGACCACGTCCGCAGACAGCGGCGGCGCAAATTTGCAAACCCGGCGGAATAACGACGCCGAGATCCATCGTCTCTTTGACTTTCAGCGGACACTGACGCAGACCCGGCAACAGATCTAGTCCAACGTCAAGACTAAAGTCAAGTCCTGACAACGTACGCGTGCTGCCAGAACGGGCGCACCCGGGCGTCGCGCTGTTCCCGCGGCTGCTGCGTGCACATCATATTCGTCGACTGCCCTGGTGCGAATGTGACCCCGGGCATGGGTGACGAGTTGTTGCCGGGGCGGAAGGAGCTCGGGTACTGCTGCGTTGCTCCCGGTGGGGGGTTGGCAGAGAGCAGGTTTTGGTTGATGAGGTAGGACACGTCTGGGATGACGGGGAAGTTGCGCCAAGGCGCTTCCCCGGGAAACGGCTCGCCCGTGTACCAGCCGCCGTTCACGGAGGGCGGTGGTGGAAGCTGATACGTCCAGCAGTGCGCGTCGGCGTTCGGAGGGTTATAGTTGGCAGCCATGTTCTGAACGTAATCTACTAGTCACTTGAGAAATAATGAAAACATAAGAACAAACATATCGGGGAGAGGGTTTTGAGACATAAAATGCGTGCGCGTCTTGGTTGTTCGCCATGAGCCGAAGCCAGGGTCGCCAGCGCCGCGCCCGCTTCCCCGTGCGGCGTGGGCATGGGCCTGACTCGCAATGCCAGGAGCAAGAGTTGGCGCAGCTGCTCGCGGAGAACGAGGCCCTGCATGTCAACCTAAATCGCTACAAGGACGGCATCGGCCAACACTACAAGAACAAGAAATGAGACCGCTTTAAGAAGCACGCTAACGAGCACAAACTCATCCACACCTCCTCCTCGGGCTTTCCAAACATCGCCGCCATCAACCCCGTCAGCCGCTCGTTCTTCAAGCTCTGGGAGTCGATCGCGGACCACCGGGACCTCTTCACCCGCCTGGAGCGCGAGGCGCCGCTCACCGCGGTCTTCCTTGCGGAGGGCCCCGGCGGCTTCGTGGAGGCGTTCTGCAAGTACCGGTCAGTGCACGCCGCGCACGCCCGCGATCGTCTCTACGGCATGACGCTCCTCTCGCCAAACAAGAGCGTCCCCGAGTGGCGCATCCAGGGCGCCGCGAGCACGCACCGGGGCGCAACTTTCCACATGGTCGCGGGTGCGGACGGCAGCGGCGACCTCTACAACATTGCCAATGTGGACGCGCTGGTCGTCGCGGCGGGCGCGGGGTACGCGGATGTGGTCACCGCCGACGGCGGCTTCGACTTCAGCGGAAACTTTGAGATGCAGGAGCAGCTGTCCCTGCGCCTGATCGCGGCTGAGATCCTGTGCGCATTGCAAGTCCAACGCACCGCAGCGGATGCGGTCTTCTTCCTCAAGGTGTACGACCTGCGGCTCGTGGAAACGCTAGTCCTCCTCGCCATCCTGGCAGACTGCTACGACCACGTCCACGTCACCAAGCCGCTGACCAGCCGGCCCGCCAATTCGGAGAAGTACATCATTTGCACCGGATTCAATGGGTCAATCCACCACGACCCGCAGACGCTGCGCGTACTCCGCGACGTCGTCACCACCGGAGACACCTCGCTCTTGCAGCGCATGGCCGTGCAGCGGCTCTCCGGAGACATGCTGCGCGACATCATTTACGTCAACGGCGTGCTCACGCGCACGCAGATCGCACATATTGGGAAGACGCTCGCGCTGATCGCAGCTTATGACGGGTCCGACGCGCATGAGCAGCGGCGCTGCATGGATGACCTCATGCGGGCGCAGGTGGTCGCATCGCGCGCATGGTGCGAACAGTATGGGGTCGGCGTCTCCAAGAGCGCGCTACTCGAGTACGAGCGCATGCTGCAGCCGCGTTCGTAGGTGAACCGCACTCGTCGGCTGATGAATTAGGTCCCATCAGGTTTAGGTCAAAAAAAATGAGCTTGTCCGAGGAGCAGGCAGGCTTTGTGCACGCGCCGCGAGACGCGCACCAGAGCTTGCAGTCGTGGGTGGGCACGGGCAAGACGTTTACGCTCATCGAGCGCGTCTTCCACCTAGTGCATGTGCACAATGTAAGCCCTGCGTCCATCGTGGTCACGACGTTCACAGTAGAGGGCGCGCACGAATGTCGATCTCGTCTCGCTGCTCGGGGCATTTGTGGCAGCGAGGAGATCTTAGTGGGCACGCTTGACAGTCTGGCGAATCGCTGGATGCGGCAGTTCTTTCAGCCGGCCGACTACTACACCGGCGTTCAGGAGTACGGCGCGCTGCTGCTGGAATTCCTCCGGTCCGCGGGCGGGACGCAGATCAAGGAGACGGTCAAGTACCTCATTGTTGACGAGTTCCAGGACCTCAGCCGAGTGCAACTGGACATCGTGCTCGAGTTTGACAACGGCGGCAGCTTCATCATCGCTATTGGTGACGTTGCGCAGAACATCTATGAGTGGCGCGGCTGCCATGGACACTTCCTGTCGAGCATGCCGCAGCGCATCCCGTCCATGCTCGAGTCGCACCTGACCATAAACAGGGGCTGCACGCCGGAGATCTTGGCGGCTGGCAATGCCTGCCTCCAATTCCTGCGCCATGCTCCCGACCGTCTGATGCGCCCCGCACGGCCCTCGAACGGCACGCTGCCCATCATGGACACCATGGGCCCGCACCGCCGCCTGGGGACTTACGTCCAGAAGCTGCTGCGTTCATACAGCTCCAGCAACGGGGTCCCGGGGGCATGGCCGTGCTCAGTCGCTACAAGCAGGCGCTCTTCAACATCGAGGAGAGCCTCATCAAGTCGAACCGATGCGCGCCAGCGCAGAACGGCGTCATCCCCTTTGTGACGTCGGCCAGCGTGGGCAGCGTCGACAGCGCCCCCAAGCGCAAGCCCGGCCACGTGACCCTAATGACATTGCACCAGTCCAAGGGGCTGGAGTGGCCGCTGGTCATCCTGGTCCTCTGGGACACGGACGTCATGGATGAAGAGTGGCGACTCATGTACGTTGCGATCACGCGTGCCAGGGACCGCCTGCACATCGTCTCTCCAAGCAGGGCCGTCACGGACGCGTTCCTCCAGCGCCTGTCGGTCAGCTCACCGCGCGGTCAGCTCTTTGCAATGTCGTGCGATGACAGCGGCGCGGGCAGGGCGCAGCTCTGGGAGAGCTCCGCTGTCACCGCAAACTCGGAGCAGCTCACATGGTTGACGAACCCGCAGCTGCGCCCCCGGTTTGGTGTGGTGCACCTCATCCAATCCCTCACTTGCGAACACATCCAGGAGATGCGCGTGGGCATGCTCTTCCCGGCGTCGAGGGGCAGCCTTCGCGCCGCACCCGGCTGTCGGATGCGGCTGCTCCAGTTTTCCAGGCGCGCAGACGTCTTTGAGGACGTCAAAGAGGGTTCAGCGGCGGCGGGCCAGAAGAACCTTGACCAAGAAGATGAGGTCGACGCCAGCGGCTTCCAGCTCGAGTTTGGCAAGTTTGTGGACCGCTTCTTGACGCGCATGATATGGCTCGCTGCCGGAGGCGGAGGTGCGCACGAGCTCGTTGACAGGGACGCGCTGACGCTCCTCGAGACTGTCTTCCTGCCTCGCGAGCAGCTCCGCATTTGCGAGCGCTACGCGCACGCGGTCACGGCATTCCTAGAGTCCAAAGACATGACGCCACAGGATTTCGTCGACCTGCTCGACCGCCTGGTCCAAGCCGGAATCGACCGTGACGACATCCGGAGCCTGACCGACGTCTTCGCACGCATCTCCATGCACTGCCGCCATGCCGCCACACCGCTCGCGCGCATCCGGCTTGCCGACGGGCGCGCGCCTATGCACGTCCACGAGCTGGCGCGGCTGCGGCGGGCTTATACCACATACACCTGCGCTGAGTCCAAGCACGCTGTCTACGCCACATTTCGGGTGTCCCTGTGCAGCGTCCTGCTCAAGGGCCGCAAGAGCCTGTGGTACCACCCCGACGCGTACGCGTGGTTCCGCAGAAAGCTCCCCGGCCTGCTGCCGTGCGTGCGCCGCTTTGTGGCGGACCTGACCACGAGCGTGCCCCCCGGCTGCATACGGCTCAAGCCCCTGTTCACGCACCGCAACTTGCTCCACGGCGAGGCGGACCTCGTGACCCACGACAGCGTCATTGATTTCAAATGCTCAAGGCGCACGCAGGACTTTGCGTGGCTCGCGCAGTGCCTGTCATATGTGGCCATGGAGGGCTCAGGGGCGCTCAACCGGGTCCAGGTGTTCAACCCACTGACGCAAACCATTTGGGAGTACACCTGTGCGGCATGGGATGCGGCGACGCGCCAGGACTCTCTGGCATTCCTCATCTCTACAAGAACGGCAGCGGCGACGCGCCCATAAAACCTGTATAAATTGTTGGCATGAATCTAGATTGCAGTCGTCTCCTTGCCCGCGTGGTCCCAGTTTTAGTCCAATTTGTGTAGCAGAAGTAGACAATGAGCGCCGACGAGCCGTTCCATGCTTTCAACCGCGCGTTCAAGGCGTTCATCAAGGACCTGATCCGATCGTACCCCAATGCGCCAGAGTTCAAGCTCACCAAAGGCGGCTACAAAGTGATCAAGGCGGTCAACATCAGGTACGTCCAGCTGTACTTTCGCAATACGCTTGGGCCCTACAGGGACTCCGTGATGCGACGCGACGATTCGGCGCTCCTCACCTCGTTTACACTATCTGACGACTTCACGCCCGTGTACCGAATGATGGTCCCCGTGTTCGTGTCCATGTGGGTCACGTGTCCACAAGAAAACAAGGACGCCGTGTGGAGCCATTTGAGCTACCTGTTCACGCTCAGCGACGCGTGCCAGCAGTGATCTCTGCAAATGAGTACGAACGTACGACCGGCCGTACCACTCTCGCCTGGCCGCGAAGTGAATAAGTAGCCCCCATGTTCAACAGGTGAATGTTCCTTTATTTTGAGTGCATGCTTCCGGGCGCGAATGAAACTCCGCTCTAGAACGCCGTCAGATGCGAGATCGATGAAGAAGGTAATACATATCAGCTACATATCAGCTACATCGCCGCAGTTTCTGAGCATTTCTTCTGTCTCGCAGCGCGTGCAGATCACTGATGATGGTGCAGGAACGTCCACCCACACGCACTGGTTTAAAGCCTTCCAGATGCCGTCGGCCGAAGACATAGCGCTCGTAACCGTGGTCGAGCTTGATAGCGCTCGGCGGTTTGTGCATGTACCCTTTCGTGTGTCGTCTGAACACAAACTCCTCGCCAACGAGATTCGCGTCATCGCCGACGCGCCTCCGACGTCAGCTGATCGCGAGCTGACGAGCGCGCTGACGTCGGCCCTCCTCGGCTCCCAGTTGCGTGTCCGATTTGACAACCGCACTGAGCCCTATGCCGCCTCGGTCACGGCGGCACATAACTCCATCATCCGCTGCCGGGCCAGCGACGCGTTCACGCTCGCGGCCAAGCGGCCGCGGGGCGCTGCCTATGTCTTGACGAACGATGACGAGTTCCCCACCTTCACGGTGAACTTCTCGACGGAGGATTGGACGCCCGCCGAATGCGCGAATTACTCTGCGATTCAGCACTGCGGCGTCGACTACGTCGTCCAATACCTCGCTGATGATGAACGTTGCGCTCGCGTCCGAGAGATCATCGTGTCAAACAATGACGAGGACGACGACGAGAAAGATGTCGGCGGGGACGACCCGCCGGGCGAACCCGCGAACCCGGAACCCGCGGGCGCCATCTTCAAAGATGACCAGATGAAATGCCCGGCCTGCAAGGTCAGCCCAGTCACGACAACCCGATCAGGAGGCCCGTCGCGCAGCGGGCGGCAGTATTCTGGCTGGCTGCATCTCAAAGACGTCGTGCGCATCCGCCAGGAGTGTGAGACCATCGAGTATGCGATGCGCGAGCTCCGCAACGCCATGCTCTGCTTGCATTGCGCGCGTGTCAGCAGTGATGCAGGCTCGATGCCCTACCACAACCCCTGCATCTTCTGTTACCAAAAGAAGGCTTCTACGAGTGGCCGCATGTGCAGCCACTGCACTACGCCGGTTTCCTTTTCCTCGACCATCAAGGGGCTCGTCACTGCGACCCTGGCGTCCGAGGGAATCAAGGTGGGCCCTGCCGGAGCGGGCCCGCCCACGGACAAGAACGTCACAATCCTATCGGTCGATTCGCCAACAATGACGGGCAGCGTGATCGCGGTCCACGGGGGCGACTCTGGCATCCCGATCACAATTTACGACTACCTGCTCAAGGACATCCACAAGAATGTATTCAACGCGCACAAGGGCGGCTTCACCAACAAGCACGGCTTTCTCTTCATCATGTACGTTCCCGCGGACAAGCAGAATCTCGAGGTCATGTCGTCGGCCGCGGTAGCGCTGCGCAGGTGGCTGATGGTCGCCCACGCCCTGGGCGGCGCCGGGCCTTGCGCAGAGAAGATGGACAAGGACAAGGTGCTGACCGGATCCGACGCCCACGGCCGTATTTCGACAATCATGGTAAACGCGATCGGCTGCAATGCGCCCGTCTCATCGTCCTCTCCCACGGGAACTTCAGCGGCCGGCGTCCTCCATCGGCGAGACTTCATCAACGGCGACTGCCTCCAGCGGGCATGGACTATGCTGAAAAAGGAGCCCAAGCCGCTGTACGCACAGCACGTGACCCCAGTCGCCATTGTACCTGACCGGAACCCGGGACAGACATATGGCGTCGCCTTCGAGATACTGGCGTCGAAATACACCCTACCGTACGCCAACAATGCCAACGGTCACCAGTGGCGTTTCAGCTTCCACCCTCATGAGGACCGGTGGCTCAATGACTTCGTCGACAAGAAGGCTATGGAGTTAGTGGACCTGGGCCGATTAAATGTCGATGACGGTTGGCTGAAACAGGCGCTGAAGAATGTGCAGTAGGACTAAAAAAAAATTCACTGGACAGAGTGTAACGCGCTGTACTTCACCAACGGGGACAGGAACTGCCAGTCCCATGCCTTGTCTGGGAATGCCGAAATCATGATCAACTCACGCCAGTCCCACGAAAGTCCTCACGCATGTGAAGCAGTTGGGGCCTCAAGTAAAACACCGGCAGGATCAAAATCTCATCGAGGAGCTCCTCGATGGTGAACTCATCTGAGAGCGTAAACCGAGTGTGCCCCACCGATCGCGCACGCGCTCGTACCAGCTCCTCATGATGCTGTCTTTAAATCAGTTGTACGACAACTCGTCCACCCTTCGTCGTACCGATGTCGAAGAGGGCGCACAATAAAAGGGTCAGGGGCTCTATGACGTGCACATTCACATGGAAGTCAACCACAGTCAAACCATGTATGTCATCATACCTCAGAAGGCGGCACTGCTTGGCAAACAGGCATCAAGGAATGACGGTTTTACCAGGTTCCACGACAAGCTCATGCAGGCGACACGAAACGTTCTCGGCACCACAATCGGTGACATCAAGGGACGCTTGCAGAACGTCGACAACCAGCTATACCAGAAGGCGGTGTGGTTTGACAGATCTGCTGACATAGATGCTACCAAAGTCGGCGTCCGGATGGATGTCGAGGTACTCTCGATCACTCCCGTTGGTCGAGCCCAACGCGACACCACCTCGCGGGAACTCGACGATGTGACGCCTGCTACGTTTTCGGTATTCAAGGACCTGCACAATGCGTGCGTGACCCTGGCGAACGGGCTCATCGGCAAGGTGAGCCCGTGCCTTGTTACTGGAGGGATCAAAACTCGGACCCGTGCCTAATCCGATCTGCCGACAGGTCATCTGCATGACACCTGGCGAGCAGACCTATGGCGTCGTCGTGGCGGCGGACCTGAAGAAGAAGACGGGTGTCACCATGCTTGTCAAGAGCGCGACCGAGGGGACGGAGGTCCGCGAGTGGTCGGTCCTCAAGGTCGAGGAGGTCAAGGTGATCTCCGCCTCCAACGCATTTGATAAAGCAAAAGAGCAGACGAGACTTCTCAAGCGGACCGGGGTAATCGTGACGCGCGGTCTGATTTTCGCGTGTTCGCATCAAGTCAACTTTCCCCTCAAATTCAAGGACGAACTCGGCGACCAGGACGCCTTCGATGACTTCGGCAACGTCGGGACTCCGGTGCTCCCATTGCGCGGACTCCCCGCGCGCAGGCATGCGGTCGCCGGTCGCCGCGTGCCCAGCGCCTATGACATCACGCCGCGCATCCCGGGTGATCGCATGACGTGCCGGTGGAAGGGCATCTACTCGCCCAATGGCATGGACCTCACCGTGGACTATGACGATCACCTGGACGTCAGCACTGCTGCGGTATATGTGCCGCTGTTTGTCATCGGCAAACTCTCCATCGGCAACTCCATCAAGAACTCGGAACAGCTCTTCGTGCGCCTGCAGAACTACAGCGTCTGCCAGCGATGCGGCGGCAATGGCAGGGGCTTATCTACCCACCGCTGCTTACTCCTCAAACGCGAAAAGGTCTGCCTGGCATGCTGCACTGCGGGCGTGAACAACGACGACAAGCTCTTCTGCGGGACGTGCAAGCACGTCAGCATGCCGCACGCGGGGTTCGACCACACGGCCACGATGGCTCCCTTCATGGAGCCCTTGCGGCTCTTGTACGCGCTGCAGTACGATGAGTGGACGTTTAACAGCGAGATGCGAACATTCCACGCGCAAAACCGCCAGGAAGACAAGCGTTACGACTACGGCTTCAACGCCTTTTCGGGGCGCGCCGACTTCGAGGACATAGTCGTGCGGGTCGAGATCATCGAATCGGCGGACGTCAAGTATCCGTCGTGGAACGACAAGATGTTCAACATGCACATCATCACGCAGGCGCAGGCGCGCAAGAAGAAGCGTGCGCTCTTCATCATCTGGTATTCTGCACAAGACCAGCAACTGGACCTGCTCATCCTACGTCAGTGGATGCGAGCCATCATTACGCACGCCCACACCCTGCCGACCATTGACAGTCGCGGGAACGCCAGTGTCACCGTGCTAGTCTATGGACGGGACAAGGTATCGGGGCGTCCCACGAAGAAGAAGAACAGCGGCACGGTCATCTCCAGATCGTTGTGGCCAAAGTTGGACTGGAGCACGGTGAAAGAGCGTGGTTACATCAATGACGTGCTCGACGATTCCGTGGCGATGGGGAAGTTTTTTGACGCGCTGGTCGAGTCGAGGACGGGGCCTGCATTTGAGGAGAGACGGTTGATCAACGTATCCAACTGCATGTTCCTAGACGTGCCCCGTGGCCACTGCCCAACGTCTGAATGCGCGTGGCGGTACACTGTGCACCCGTTAGAAGTCGATATGCTCAAGACGGCGGGGAAGGTCAACGATAGAGATATGGTCGATGTCAAGAAGATGCTCGAGGAAGCGATGAAGAAGCGTCGGACTCAACTGAGCCTGCTCGATGAGAAGCCGACGACGTAATGCCATCAGACAATTCAAATGGAAATGTGAAAATGACATGGCACACTATGTCCTGTATGGGCACTGGCTGCGCGACGCAATCTTGCATACTGGCGGCTTTCCGTACAGCCACTCAGCAAAGCCTTGCTGGTCATTGGGAATGGTCGTCGCGGGGTTGGTGACGAATTGGCGGCTACTCGCCCGGCGGTGAAAGACGTCGTCCGAGTCACGGATGAGCCCGCTACCCGACGAGTCAAAGAGCGACTCGGCTTTCCTCGCGACCGGCTTGCGCTGGATGTCGCAGGCACCGCCGCGCTGCGGGTTGAGCACGTAGTCGCTCTGGAGCACGTTCATGAACGGGTTGTCGGCCGTCGGGCGCGTGCACTGCCGTCGGTCCTTTTTCGCTCTGTTCGCGTCAGAACACTTGGCCACGGGTGCGAGTAGGCCTTCGCGCATGACGCGCGCATTTTCCGCCGCGGACTGGTACATGATGTATGTGCCCGCCGCGGCCGCGAGAGGGATGAAGAGGACGCTGGTTGACCTTCCGGCGATGAGCAGAATGATGGTAAAGTAAACGCTGAAGCGCATGATGGCGTTGAGCTGCTCGGGCAGCGTCATCGTGCGGACGGGGAAGAACCGGAGCAAATGCTCGGGATCGATGAAGCCCTGCGGGTCCTGAAACCATATGACCTCGGTCGCGTTCGTCGTGTCAGTCTTGGCCATGTTTACACCCTATGCAGCGGACTATATACAATTCACGTACAATTCCTACAGCTTGGCTTACAGCCGCGCGGCGGCGAGGCTCTTCTCAATTATCCAAGAGCTGGACTGGACTTTGGGGCCCAGGCCGTAGACCATTGCGATCTCGTTCGACCTTCACACGTCTTCCTCTGGGCAGGGCTTCAAGGCATCCACGTCGCCGCCGTTACCAAAGTGCGTAGGCCGCTCGAACTCATCGGAGCGCCCACATATCATTTCAATGGTCTTGCATACCGTCCTGTCCTCATCAATGCTCAGGATAACCTTGTCGACTGTTTTGAGCGCCCCCATCACAGCGACGCGATCTTCCTGCGGCATAAAGCTGTAGCCTTTTTTGAGCACTGCCTGCGCGTCATTGTTGACGATAAAGTACACCAATCCACCTGGGCCCACAAAGTCCCGCGCGCGGGCACAGTAATCGACATGCCCGCGATGAATGGGCTGACAGTGGCCTGAAATGATGATGACGCGCTTTGAGTCTGCGGAGGCTTGTGACATTTGTTTTTTCGTAGGGTTGATGGTTATTCGTAGTTTACCGCTACATTGTACTAACTATTTTTACGGGGAATGTGTGTCTAGAGGACCATGACCGTTGACTGCTTTTCGACTCCATTTCCGACCAAGAGCGAGATCTTGTAAAACGTTGACAGCGCCTCTACCTCTTTATAGCATAAAGCGTCATCCTATTTCCGCCCCAAAACCCTACGTAACACGCAAGAAGAACAAAAGAAATGATGGTGGCGCATATCTCAGACTGGCAACCCTGCAGCGTGCAGCTGACTTCGTACTTTGGCAGCTCCCATCAACCCATCTGGTCTGCTCATGTGGGCGCGCTGATCGGCATGAACGGCACGCTCATCAAGGTCATGTCGCACATGGGCTTGCACGTCATCCCCGTCTCGTGCCTCATGTCTGCTCCACACGTAGTCGAGGGTGGCGGCATCAAGACCGTGATCACACCCCTGTGGGGCCGCACCCCTGCTGCGCCGCCGCCGCCATTCATGCCGCCGCGGGATGTGCAGATTAAGCTCGGGAGAGGTGTACCCCGTTTCATCCCCATCCCGACCCCCGTGTAAAATAAACGTTCGCCAGTCCGAGGAAAATGTTTAAAATGTAACATCACGACACTTCTTGTTCTTCCATGAGACCATGAGACTTTTTTCCATGAGACTTGTTGCGACTGGTTGATACTGAATCGCTCGGAACTGTTCGGAAGCGCTCCAACGGCAGGTCAAATCGATATAAAGCGTGTCTGTCAATAGTCGTAATGTTGAAGACGAACGCGCGAACATGGATTCGCATCACCGAAGAGTCACGCGCGCGCTTCTGGAAAAGTATGTCAACCAGAACAACATCGTGGTCAGACACCAGATAGACTCTTACGATGACTTCATTCTCCACAAGCTTGAGCAGATCATTACGAGCTTCAATCCCATCGAGATCAATGAGCAGTACCTGCCAGACCGCGGCCAGTACAAGCACCGCGTCATGCTGTGCATTGAGAACCCCACGCTGGCGCGGCCCATGATAACCGAGAAGGATGGCCAACAGAAGATCATGATGCCCAACGACGCGCGCCTGCGCAACATGACGTATGCGTCGCAGCTGACCGTCGACGTCCTCGTGACTACGAAGGTCCTCAACCTGGACAGCGGCGAGTACACCGAGGAGAGCCGCCGCCTGACCTGCGTGAACCTTGGCAAGATCCCCGTCATGGTCCGCTCGCGCTACTGCAACCTGCGCCAGAACGTGGTCCCTTCGCCCTACGACGAGTGCCGCTTCGACTATGGCGGCTACTTCATCATCAACGGCAACGAGAAAGTCGTGATCGCGCAGGACCGCATAGCCGAGAACAAGGTCTTTGTGTTTGTGAACAACAAGCCCACGCCCTACTCGCACGTGGCAGAGGTCCGGTCCGTGTCGGAGCGTCGGTTTGGCATTCCTAAGACCACGGCCGTCAAGCTGTCGACGCGGGGCAACCAGTTTGGTCGCTACATACGCGTCAATGTGCACCACATGAAGCACGAGATCCCGCTGTTCGTCCTCTTCCGTGCGCTGGGCGTGCAGTGCGATCAGGACATTGTCCGACACATCGTCGCGGACATGTCGGACCCGATCATCAACGAGCTCACCGGAAGCATGGACGAGGCCAGCAGCGTGCGCACACGCGCCAACGCCATGGCGTACCTGGCACGATTCATCTACGTTTCCTCGGCATCCTCGACCGCGACGACGACGACGACGACGACGACCTCGACGACGACGAAGCCCAGCGATCTTGCCCAGACGACGGCCGCGGCGCCCGCGCCGGCGCCGACACACAAGCCCCCCTCGTCTCACCACGTGCCCCGTCCCGCGGTGAACAAGATGGACGTCGTCATGAACCTCCTCGAGCACGAGCTGTTCCCGCACATCGGCACGGACCTGTACCTCAAGGCCGTGTTCCTGGGGTTCATGGTGCGCAAACTGCTGCGCTGCTGCCTGGGCGAGTGGCCGCTGGACGACCGCGACTCCTACGTCAACAAGCGGATCGACACGCCCGGCATCCTCGTCGCAAACCTCTTCCGGCAATACTTTTCCAAGACCGTCAAGGACATGCGCAACCTCATCCTCAAAGACGTTGTCAACTGGCCGTGGCGGGCCACCAACAAGCTCATCAACGTGGTGACAAAGAACAACGTCTACAAGCTCATCAAGCCCACGATCATCGAGTCGGGCCTCAAGTACGGCCTGGCCACCGGCAACTGGGGCGTCAAGTCGTCGCGCCAGCGCCAGGGCGTGGCCCAGGTGCTCAACCGCATGACCTACATGTCGACGCTCTCGCACCTGCGCCGCATCAACACGCCCATCGAGAAGACGGGAAAGCTCGTGCAGCCGCGGAAGCTGCACCCCACGCAGTGGGGCGTCATCTGCCCGTCGGAGTGCTTCGATCCACAGACCCCCATCCTGATGTGGGATGGAACTATCAGGGCGGCCAAGGAGATCGTCGTGGGCGACCACCTGATCGACGACACCGGCAACGCCGTCAAGGTTAAGAGCACGTGCGCCGGCATCAAGACCATGTACGAGGTCATCCCAGACCAGAACAACTTCATGAGCTACACCGTGACGGACAACCACATCCTGACGCTCATGGTCGATAAGCACAAGAAGGTCAGGACCCACACCCACAGTGGCACGATGTGGTGGTTGTCGTGGTTTGACAAGGAGGACATGCGGTACCGGTACAAGGAGTTTGACGACAAGGAGGGCCTTGACAGGTTCTCCTCGATGCTGGACGACGACAACGTGATCGATATCACGATCGACCAGTCGCTGCCCAAGCACGTCCGCGAGAACCTGTACGTCTTCAAGTCCAGCGGCATCAACTGGGAGCACAAGGCTGTCGCTCTGGACCCCTACGTCTTGGGCATGTGGCTGGGCGACGGGCTGTCTTCCGGCTACGGGTTCATCACTGCGGACGAGGAGTTGCACAGCAAGTGGACCGAGTGGGCGGCTCAAAACGACGGCACAATCACCACAAGCCAAAGCCGATACAAGTACTTCATCAGCTCCACGACCGACAAGACCCAGCCGGGCCCACTCAAGAAGCTGCTGAGCCAGTACGGGCTGATCAACAACAAGCACATCCCGCGCGAGTACCTGGTCAACGACCGCATGACGAGGCTGGCGGTTCTGGCGGGCCTGGTCGACACTGACGGCCATGTGAGCGCAAACGTGATCAGGATGTGCCAGGGCGCACCCAACTACCAGGTCCTCTACGACATCGAGTTCCTCGCGAGAAGCCTGGGATTCTCGTGCCACATGAACGATGGCGTCTGCTCCGACACCGTGGAGGGCGAGAAGCGGCGGAAGCCCTACAAGGAGCTGTCGATCACGGGACCAAACCTGTACGAGATCCCAACCGTCCTGCCGAGAAAGAAGCTGCACAAGTTCGACAGCCCAGGTGTCTCGGAGAAGCGGTGCTTCCTGCAGAGCTCCTTCAAACTGATCAAAAAGGACGTGCAGCCGTTCGTCGGTTGGCAGCTTGAGGGCAACGGGGGATTTCTGCTGGGAGACATGAGCGTAGTCCACAACACTCCCGAGGGCGCCTCGGTCGGGCTGGTCAAGAACCTTGCCATGACGACGACGATCACGAACGCCTCAAGCGCGGTGCATCTGCGACAGTTCCTGCTGGACCTGGGCATGGGGCCGTTCGTGGCCGGGTGCGACATCACGGCGTTCATGCAGATGACGGCCGTCTTTGTCAACGGCAGCATCCTGGGCGTGCACGCCGACCCGCCCATGCTGTACCACGCGCTCAAGCGCGCAAAGCGAGCGGGGCGCATCCACGTGCAGACGGGCGTCGTGTGGAACATCTTCCACAACATCATCGCCGTGTGCACCGAGGGCGGCCGCTGCTGCCGCCCGCTGTACATCCTGGGCGGCGACAGCGCGTCGACCCGGGTGACCCCGCAGCTCGCTGAGCGCATTCTCGCCGGCGGCGCGGAGGCGCCGTCCTGGGCGCAGCTGGTCATCGGGAGGTGGCACACGGCGGATGAGGACGGGGACATCGCGGGCGGCGACGAGGGCGACGAGCCCGACGAGCCATCATTGAGTACCTGGACGTCGAGGAGGCCAATTACGCCATGATCGCCATGGGGCCGCTGGCCACCGGCGACTCGTCCTGGCGCCGCGACGTGCGGTACACGCACATGGAGCTGGACCCGTCGCTCATGCTCGGCGCGATCGCGGGGACCATTCCGTTTTCCGACCACAACCAGGCGCCGCGCAACACGTACCAGAGCGCGATGGGCAAGCAGGCCATCTCGGTGTACGCCAGCAACTTTCGGCACCGCTTCGACACCGTCGGCCACATTCTGAACTACCCCCAGCGCCCGCTGGTCAACACGTACATCTCAAACCTGCTGCACGGGAACGAGCTGCCCAGCGGCATCAACGCCATCGTGGCGATCGCAACGTACTCGGGGTACAACCAGGAGGACTCGATCATCATCAACCGCTCTGCCGTCGGGCGCGGCCTCTTTGTGTCGACGATCTTCAAGACGTACCGCGAGCAGAACAACAAGAACCATTCGACGGGCGAGGAGGAGTTCTTCTGCAGGCCGGACAGGACCACGACCGCGCTCAAGCCCTTCAATTACGACAAGCTGGGCGCCGACGGCTTCGTGCCGGTCAACACGTACGTGGACACGGGCGACGTCATCATCGGCAAGTGCATGCCTCAAAAGTTTGGAAACAGCATCATGAACAAGGACACTTCCGTCGTCCTCAAGTCGAACGAGCGCGGCTACGTGGACCGGAACTGCTACAACGACAACTACTTTACCAACGTCAACGGCGACGGGTACACGTTCGCCAAGGTCCGCATCCGGCACGAGCGCTCACCCACGATCGGCGACAAGTTCAGCTCGCGCCACGGCCAAAAGGGCACGATGGGCATGAGCTTTCGCGCTGAGGACATGCCGTTCACCGCGGACGGGCTCGTCCCCGACATCATCGTGAACCCGCACGCTATTCCCAGCCGCATGACCATCGGCCAGCTCCTCGAGTGCATCCTGGGCACGGCGTGCGTCACCTACAGCGCGTTCGGCGACGCCACACCATTTACGGGCACGACGGTCGAGGAGGTCGGCAACCTGCTCCAGCGCGCGGGGCACGCGCGCCTGGGCAACCACGTGCTCTACAACTCGAGGACCGGCGAGCAGATCACGACGACGATCTTCATGGGCCCGACGTACTACCAGCGGTTGAAGCACATGGTCGAGGACAAGATCCACTCGCGGTCGAGCAACGGACCCGTTGTGCTGCTGACGCGGCAGCCCGCCGAGGGCCGCGCGCGCGACGGCGGCCTGCGCCTGGGCGAGATGGAGATTGAGTGCCAGTGGAGCCACGGCATGCTGCACTTCCTCAAGGAGCGCTTCATGGAGTGCAGCGACAACTACCGCGTCTTCACGTGCCGCAAGTGCGGCATGTTTGCGGTATGCAATCCCGACAAGAAGATCTACTCGTGCCGCGCCTGCAAAAACATTACGTCGTTCGCCGAGATTCGTATCCCGTACGCCTGCAAGCTCCTGCTCCAAGAGATTCAGACGATGAGCATTGGCGCGCGGTTCCTGACCGACTGAGAGAGAGAGAGAGAGAGAGAGAGAGAGAGAGAAATGCGGTCCTGAAGGAAGGCTGCAGCTGTTGATTGATCCCTTACTACTTCTTCCCTTACTGCTTTCCGGTCGAAATGACATAAGGGAAAGTCGAACGAGTCGAATCTGCTAAAGACTGTGAAAGAGTAGTAGCTGAAATGTAGCGGAAAGATCAAAATAATTGACGATAAACTAGGCACCCGTCATCTGTAACAACTGACTGTCGAAGTCAAAGAATGAATACCGATACCATACTCATCGATGTGCCACGCATCATTGCGTCAAATGCCTACTGCAAGGTCCTGCGGGACCGGAACAAGCGTGAAGGGGGCGTACCCCCCCTCGAGCGGTGGTGCCCAGACCTGCGTTTCCAGCCAGATGCAACCCAGTACAGCGCGCTCTGTGAAGTCATTGTCGGCGTCGCCCTAGTGCTCGTCGACGTGCGGCGCTTTGCCTGTGGAGAGCGCAACGCCTTCGTGAACATGGGGCAGAGCGTGTGGATGGATGCAGAGACTGTGTTCAAGGTCGGCTACCCGGACTACCAGCTGCACCCGCTCATTGACCCCCTGGCGGAGATGGAAGTCTACACTGGCAGGCGCTGGGTGCCCCTACGGGCCACGCTGAGCTCGGCTGAGGTCTACGAGTTTAGCTTCCCGCCGCTTGCGGCCCTGTGGCACTCGTCGCCTGCCAACTTCATGGTCTGATTGATGGTCTGATTGATGGTCTGATTGATGGTCTGATTGATGGTCTGATTGATGATCTGATTGATGACCCAGGTTTTGGATTACGTTTTTGATATAGACCACAAGAATCGGTGGATGGAGTGGAAGAAAAGGATGAACGACACCTGTTGTTTTTGTACAGAAATCGTACAAGTTGTGGAGGACCATGTTTACAGCAACTTATCCCAAGTGGAAGTGGTTGCGTCATGGGTTGTCCCAAGACTAAAATGAATCCACTCTAAACCCCAGTGCTGCCGAAGCCGCCTGCACCCCGCGCGGTTGCGTCAAAGTCTTCGTAGACCTCGACCATCTCTACGTAGACCTGGCGGCGGAAGATCAGCTGACAGCACCGTAACGGAAACTTGATGGGGGGTGCCGCTGCGTCGATCTTGGTCAGAGCAACCAGGAGGTTGCCTCTGTAACTCCGGTCAATGATGCCGATGCTGTTCGTCAACATGTAGCCGCTCTTGGACAGCGACGAACGCGGCACGACTTCGGCGTAAAACCCATGGTCCACGGAGATCCGGAGTCCCGTGTCGAACAGCGCGACCGTGGGTGTCAGCTGGCGGACCATGGCAATGACGGAGATGTCATAGCCCACATCAGACGTCTTGGACTTGGCAGGCAGGATGGCATCCGTCAACGCGCGGAACACGCGGCATGCGGGCAGGACAGCCTCCGACTCGCTCGGCACGCTGGACTCGAGGCACTGGACGAACAGGGGCCTCTTCTCATTGTCGCCTGTAGAGGGTGAGAGGCAGTAGAGTCGCCCGAGGAGATCAATGCAGTTTGTGTCGTGCCACTTGACGCGGTCGGCGCAGAGGAGGCACGGGATGGGGCAGGTCGTGACGACCTCCACGAGGAAGTCCACATCACGCGTCGAGATGTAGCACATCGGTGGTGACGCGCGCGGTTCAATTTTGCCGGCGTCGCTGTCCATGACTCCCCGGAGGAACGGCCACAACATGCCGTCGCCCGCGCCGAGCGCCTCTCAAAGATCACGAGAGAGGTCCTTGCTGTGCAGACCGAGCCGGTAGTAGTACGCGTCGTCCATGTCTTCTATTTCTTACTGCTGACATGCCTTTCGTTTATGCCCATCATACTCTCGCGCAAGCGCTTCTCGAAGCAGAGCCGCGTTGACGGTCTCGGGCGACGTCTCCTTCATAGAGATGTCGGCAAGCACGCGCCCGTACTTGTCCATACCGTGACACTTGACCCAGACCGTGCATACCTGCTGCTGCAGCAGCTCCTGCATCTTCCCTCGGGTCAGGTGCCGTCCGTGCAATCCCGCGGCGTCAAAGTCTGGCAAGAGCAGCTCGACAACGCGCAAGCGCGCCCGCTCCGCCAGCTGGCGCTCTGCAGGGTCCCGGCTAGTCATCTCGGCCGCGTCGATGCCGGCGAGGCGCAGGTTCAACTGGTACACGCGCCCCGGAAAGATCTCGGCCGCGACCGTCACGGTGTCGCCATCGTGTACGTCCAGCAGACGGCACCAACAGTGAAGGCCGCTGAGGTTGAAGCGCGGCGTGTTTGCGGAAGTCCATGGTCCCCATGATGTCCGGTAGTGCGCTGAGTCTGGCTCTGATGATACAGCTTCAGCGATCATGTCTTGAAGAATGGGCGCGGTTATTTGAAGCGAACTTTATACCTTACAATTGTAGATATCTATTAAAGGTCATGGCCAGCACTTCATCAAAGTCCCACATCTCCCGGAACGTCATGTTCTGGGTCCTGATCGGATGTCTGGTCATCACGGTCATCGTGACGGTCATGATGATGTACCGGATGTCCTCAAAGGCCAGCCTGCCTTCCGTCACAGTGCCGCCCGCGCTGAACCCCGTGATCATGCGGAACGCCACGAAAGCCACGGCGAGCGCCCCGAAGGTCGAGAGCTTCGCCGACACGGAGGACGAACGGGACATGGACGGGCCAGACACGGAGGCGGGCAAGTCCCCAGATGCGGACGGTGGAGTCGTCGAGGAGCCGTTCAGTGAGTCGTCGGGTGCCAACATGGTCTACATCTACAGCACCTCGTGCGGCTGGTGTGATCGGTTCAACCCCACCTGGAAAGACTTTGCAGACCGCTACGGCGGCTCACTCAACCTCCTCAAGATCGAGGCGCGTTCGGAGGAGGCGCGCAAGTACAACGTCGCGGGCTACCCAACGGTCTTGATCGAGCGTCCAAACGGTTCCTCAAACGTGCTCTTCAACGACGACCGCACCGTGGAGAACCTTCTCAAGTTTGCGCGCGCGCACGAGGCGTCATAGGGGCCAGCCATGAGCTGATGAACCCATTCCGGTTGAAGACGGCCTTGTTCTGGTACACCCGGTTGCACATGGAGCACATGGGGATGCAGTTTGTGATGTTCAACTCTTTTCGAGGGTCCAGATGCGCCTTTTCCAGCGACGTCTGCAGACGCTTGTTCTTGAAGTGAGGCTCGCCTTCGAGCGACCCGCACGACGCGCAGCGATAGTCAAACTTCTTCTTGAGGCGGTTGAACTGCACGTCCGTGACCTTGATGACGCGGTGCTGGCGCTGCTGGCGGGCGCTGACGCCGCCGAGGCTCAGCAGGCAGTACTCGCCACGTTTGAGGATGACGTTGAGCTTGGGGTGGTGGCAGCCCGCGACGAGGAAATTGTAGCCGTGCTGCATGCCAAAGTGGCGGGGCTGCGGGTCGGTGGAACTGACGCGCATGCGCCGGAGGAAGCGGACGAGGTCCAGCTTGTTGACGATCTGGCCAAGGCGGGACGCAAAGAACGTGATCATGAGACCTTGGACGGTGAAGCGGTTCCCCCGCTTCTGCGTCCAGCGACGCAAGAGCGGGAGCCGAGGGCGCTGCGAGGGCGCATGTCTCTCGAGCAACTCCTTGAGCTGCGCGTACTTCACCTCCACATCGCGGACGCTGCGAAGCTCGAGTTCGCTGCAGCCTGACTTCACAACCATGCACGTCCATGGCTGCACGTTGTGGAAGCCTTATATGGTTACACTCTGTCAAGTGAATTTTGTTACACCTAAAAAGATGAGGAATACCAGGTTTTCGTCTCAGGGTGTAGCAACATCTAATGATTAGGGGGACTACAGGCACCGCTGTGGGGCCATCACGTCCAACGCGTTCATGAATTGTTGGTTGGACCTGTCAAAGATGGAGACGAGGATGCAGATCAGGACAAAGAGGATCATGACAAACACTGCCAAGAGGATGCGCATCACGTCTGTGTTGTCTTTATCGGTGCAACCCAACATGGTGTTGAGTTCCTCCTGCACCGACTCAGGGATGCTGCCCAGGTCAGCGATCGTGTCCTTGAAGCGCCAGTATCGACGGATGTCATTCACGACGCGACCAGGGTTCGTAACCAGCGTCACATAGGCAAGCCCCAGGACCGCATGATGAGGAAGATGAGCATGAGCGCCATTTCGACCGTGGGAAAGGGCACTGCATCGGGTGAGGAGATGTAGCTGCAGTTGTCATAAGCCTCGATAATCACTCGCGCTTGCTCATAGAACTGTGCGGGGTTAATATTGTCAATGGTGTTCGTACTGACGTTCAGCGCGAGATCGCCAACGACCTTTGAGAAACGCTGCGTGTTATAGTTCTTGGCAGACCTGTTGTGGTTCATCTTGGCGTACAACTTGTGGCGAGTGACCGTGAGCATCGTGATGACAAACATGGAAATCCCGAGGATGCTCAGGAAGACCTTGCTGAGGTCCAGGCCGACGTACATGCCCTGCATCAGTTTCTGCGGCACGTTTGTTGCGCCCTTGAAAGAATGCCGAAGCCTAACGTACTCCCTGTCAAAGAGGATGATGTAAGCGATCAGCATGAGGAAAACGACCAGGACGCTCGCCACGGTCAGGTACATTGCCATGAGGTCGTAGGATTTACGCTCGGCGGGGTGCTTGGGCATAAAGGCCTGATAGCGCTTGACATCGACTGATAGATTGCAAACGAGGCTCCGCACATACTCCTTACTGTTCTTGATGTTGACCCAATTGATCTTCTGGAATTGCAGCAGGGACACATATCGGCCCTTGGCGGCCATGCTATCGGCGGCGAGGCTCATCGCGTTACGGAAGTTGATAATGACGGCTTCGCGCAGACGTTCCTCGTAGTACGTCGGGTTCTGGGGCGTGTTGTAGTACGCCGAGAGCTCCCTATCGACGTCGGTCTAGTAGAATTCAGGGGGGATATCTGCGGCCAGTACGTCGCGAGCATATTGACAGTGTCCCGCATGGCGGTCTCGGTGAGGTAAATAATGAAGCGTTCCTCCTGCTGCGGCACCGAGTACGAATGTTTCGCGCCGGCTTCTATGTAATCAGTCTTGTACTGTGCCTGTTTCCAGGCGCGCACGATCGTTAATATGATCTGGCGAGCCTCCGAGTCCGTAAGCGTGCGCTGCTCGGCGCTCTGCGGCGAGAGGTAGCTGCGCAGCGTCATCATGGACGCGCTGATGTTCCTCAGAATGCCCACGGCATCAATTGATGAGATGCTGAAGTCGAGGAGGCTATTCATCGCAGTCTGGATAGCGGTGTACTCCTTGCTGTGGAGGCCGGCAGGGACGCCGTTGCCGAGCGTTACCTGCTGGATACGCGTTTGCTGGACCTTCGAAGCCCAAATGTAGCTGTTGAGCCATCCAGGACCCCGCAACGATAAGATGTATTTATCCTGATCGGACATCGCATTGACTTCTTCATCGGTCGGCCGCCCGTAGTTATTGGCCCACAAGGCGCTTGAGTTCTCTTCCCATAATCTAAGGGCGTCCTCGTACTCCGTACTTGTCTCAGGATGCCAATGCCGCAGTTGTACAAGAACTTGAGCAGGTCCCGCTTCGTCGTGTCCCCATAGTTGACGAGGGCCATGATCTTGCCAAAGGATACATTGTTGTACACCTTGGGATCGCCCGAGTTGGATGTGTCAGCGTCGTGGTCCAAGGAGTCGTTAAGCGCCCACACCTGGTAGCGGGCAACGATGCCAAAAGACCAACAGAGGGTCATGATGACGGTCAGGGTCATGAACAGCGAGAATGCAATGACCGTGGTTTTCAGGAAGTCGTGCACCACCAGGTAATCTTCGTCACCTTTGCCAGTCACCTTTGCCCTAGCCTTCTTCATGCGTAAGACCCACTTCCAGAAGAGTATACCCGCGATGATGATCGCAATGATGAGGAGGAGGAATGGCACCACCCCCAAGGAACGAAATTTGGAGCCGTCCTTGGATTTCAAATTGAGGTCCCCCAGGAATATACGCAGAGACTCGTTGACTTTCTTCCAATCTTCGTAGCTCGAGCTCTGGGTCTTCCAGGCGTCCCTGAAGCGCATCAGAGGGTCAGCCACGGCCACGGCGCAGCGCAACATGTCGTCGCCTTGTTTACCCGCCGTGTAGCCACTCGCGCGGAGCAGGTCTTGGGCTTCCTGCAGGTACGTGAGCTCCTTCAGATAGAACGTTGATCCCACGGCCATTGGTCCAGTTCTTAGTTATCATCTTGAAATTTACAGCAGCCTTTCAATTGCACGCGTCCGACACTTTCATTTGAGAGCATGTGCTGCCCCGAGCATTGACGTTGTACATTGACCTTGATCTTGAGATGACCTTGACCTCGAGAGCGTAAATTGAGTGTACGTGCTTATAGGCTGTCGCTGAGGAAGCAAAGAACAAGGTCTCGCGTCTGCTAGGGTGCAAGGAGACGCGAGGGAGAGGCCCGATCTATACACAAAGAAGATGCGGTGTGCCGAGTGTAAATTGCCGCAGTATTAGTAAAGTCCAGAGGCCAGAGTCTAAAGGCATGGCTCAAAAGGGGTACTCCTTCTTCTCCGCATGCAACGCATGCACTCCAGACCACGCCGGGACCGGCGAGTACGTCCTGCGCATCTCAAAGCAGATCTGTCAGAACGTCAGCGTCCTTGTGACGTACATGATCGTGTCCGCTGGAATCCTTGGGTGCATCGTTTTCCTCATCAACGACATGGTCGACTCGTGGCGCCAGTGGCGCGTGATATCGACCCAAGCCAACCCCGTGAGTAAGTACATGGCGGGCACGTACGTCAGCGGCGGCGACGACGAGGTCTACCAGGCGGATGTTGACAACCCCGTTGACACAACCATTCCGTTGGGTCACAAGATTGCCGATGGCATGAAACGCCTCGAGCAGCGGTACAGCGCGTACAACCAGCAGATCACAAATTACAGCAAGAACGTGCTGCACGTCAAAGAGCCGGATGACCTGGTCGACCGCAATGTCATGGACAGGTCCAAGGACGACTTCAACCATGACATATTGCGCAAAGTGGACTATAGCGGAAAGGCTCAGTAAGGAAAAAAATGTATATGATGTGCCCTGCGTCTGGCAGTTACCCTGGCTCGGGGGAGAGCGTTCTCATGCGGCTGGCTAATGCCATCCTCTTTGGATCTGCCGTTGGTGCGGCGTCTGCGACGTGGCTCGTAATCGTGACCTACGCCCTGAAGCAACTGCAGCGCCCCCCGCTGGTCGTGTATGAGGTCGTCGCGGATGAAGTCGCGGATGAAGTCGCGGATGAAGTCGCGGATGAAGTCGCGGATGAAGTCGCGGATGAAGTCGCAGATGAAGTCGTTGAGGGCCAAGTCGAAGGCCTCTCTCCCGAGATCGATGCTCCCGCTGTCCTATAAGTCGTCATAAAAGATGTATTTCTTGGCTTCACTGGAAACGAGCGAGCACTGTTGCATAGCCGCGGGCCTTGTTCCACGTGGGCAGGATGGGCAGGTTGTTGTCGACCTCGTCATCCTGGTTGCAGCGCATCTCTTCGACGTGAACATGGCCGTGACTCGGACCTAATGACCGGACCGGACGTGCTTCGCTGCAAATGCGCTGATGTGTGCGTGCTGTGCATCCTCGCAGTCGTCGCGGGTGCACTTCTTCCTGTACTTGTGCACGAGGTAGGCAGCGTCCTTGCGCCCTGCTAACCTGAAGACGCGCTCGCATGTTGGAAAGCCTGGGCCGACGTGGAGCAGCTTGTGTGGGGCGATCTGCAGGTCGTGCACTTTGTGCGCGAGAAGGAACAGCGTGTGGCGGTCATCAAGGCACGTTGAAGAGGTACGAGTAGACTTTTTTTGCGCTCTCCGGCATCACGATGAACGCGTCCATCAAGAGGACGTCTTCAAGCGACCTGCCCTCGAAGAGTGTTGGGATGAAGTGCCCTACGTGCATTGTTGCGGGGCAACCGAGTCCCGAGAGCGTCTCCTCCATACGCTCACTCGCTTCCCGCAGGGCAAAGGGTACGAGCACGCGCACGTCTATGCCCCACTTCTTCTTGCCAGGCACATGTCTGCTCGCCTGAATGACCTGCGCCGCGGTTTGTGTAATCGTCTTGACGATATTGCCACCGCTGTAGACTGCGTCTTCGAGGATGATGATTCGTTGTTGCTGATTGCCCCGTCCCTTCTTGGTCGTCGAGAGGTACCCGAAGAGCGCGTTGAGTTGAACGATAGCAACGCGACCCTGAGCAATACATTGCATGAGCGCGTCTTCACGTGAATGCAGCGCGAGCGCGAGTGTGAACGAAGAAGAAGAGTTCCACGAGGGTATGACAAATACATTCTCGACTTCGTTCTCGACTTTTCGACGAAGTTCAAGGTTGAGACACGCGCTCGTGGCGTCTGCAAGCTCTTGCAGCGAAACGATTTTGGCGTCCTTGAATAGCTCTCTCAACGTCTCCTGAACGCACTTGGGTTGGCGCGTGATGTACCTGTCCAAATACCAGGTCGTGTGCAGCACCGATGCGTTCAACGCGGCGGTCAGGGGCTTGACCAACGGCGCATAGAACCGCGACAGGATCTCTTCTCCGACCAGCACGCTTGTCTCATCGGATACGTAATCCTCCGCGGACGCGAAAAAAGCAGACATGTCCATGTATGCGAACGACCAAGTATATAGAAGTCTACTTGGGAAAAATAATCCCTGATCTCATGTTACACTCTGTCAAGTGAATTTTGTTACACCTAAAAAGATGAGGAATACCAGGAAACGTGAAATGGTGTTGCAACATGCACTCTCAAGATAGACGCTCTCTGGCGCCCCATGTGTATTCTCTTTTGGGAAGCTTGCGTAAAACCATCCTTCAGGTGTCGCACTCATCTATTCATCGTTGGCTCAGGGACCCCAGCCGCAAAGCCTACAATACTTCGCGACGGTTGCAACTGGGCAAACCTGCTGGCCATCACTGCAGCTCTCCGGGCCGCTATCGCGAGCAATCCACTGTTCTCTTGTCGCAATCTTGTCAAACTTATCCTTGACACCCTGAACATCAAGATCTCTGCTGAACTTGCACGCAGTGTCATCAAGTCGTCTGGGCTAATTCGAAAGAAAAAAAAGGAGTACAAGACGGACAGTGTGACCGGCGTCGTGCGCAAAATCGGGTGCAACTTCGAGGGGGAGTTGGGCCACATGGTCACCGCGCTGAAGAGGCCGTGGCAGTAGCTGACATTGAGTCGTCAGGCCTATGAATATTTTAGCCTTAGGAAGAGTTAAGAAGAGGATGTTTCATACCCTGGTCTTCTCGGGGGGCGCCACGTACACGGCCGCCTTCATTGGTAGCATCCGCTATCTAGAACACACATGCCTACGGAAAACCGTACGCAAAGTCGTCGGCAGCTCCGCGGGCGCGATGTTCGCGCTCTTCTTCATGCTGGGCCTCTCCAGCGATGAGATGCGGGCATGGTGCAGCGAGCTCATGCAGGAGTACGCCATGAATAAGCTGTCGCTAGAGAACGCGCTTGACTTTTACGAGCTCTGCGGCATTGACAAGGGCGACAATGTGCGTCAAGCGATCTGCGCCACGTTGGCAAAGTACGGTGCGAGGTTCTTGTCGAAATCTTGCGACCGAAGCCCCATTTCTTGGACGTTCAAGGACCTCGTTCAAGCCACCGGCGTTGACCTGTGCGTGTGCGTCCTGAACCTAACGCACGAGGCGCATGAGTACAAGTGCGTCGATTTGACACCCGACATGCCCGTTGTCACGGCCATCTTGGCGTCCATGTCCTTGCCGCTCATGTTTGCGCCTGTGCGCTATGAGGAGTGCCTGTACTTGGACCCCCTCATTGGCCGGAACTTTCCACACGACTTTCCGGGCTGCCCCACAGCGCCCGACCAGGCCAGGGGCGTCTTGGGGCTGCACGTGACCGGTACCAAAGACGTGGACTGCAGCCCGGACGGATTCGCTGGCTTCCTCATCGTGCTGACATCTGTCATCTTGAGCCAACACCAGCATGAGACGCATGACCAGTTCACCATGGTACGCATGTTGATCGAGGACGAGAGCATCAAGAAGTTCTCCTTCGATACGCTCGATTTTACGTGGACGCCCGAGGTAACCACGAAACTGGCCAAACTCGGGTACATGCGGACTCAGCAGGTCATAGACAAGCTCATCACTAACTGCTCATTGAACGCATGTGAGAACCCAGTTTCAGCAGCTGCTCCATCATGAAGATGAGCAGGACGCCGGAGAGCACGTACATCAGCATGTCCATCACAAACGTATTATCACGCGCGATGATGCTGTGCGTGGACGCCGAGACGTCGAATTGTTCGTAGACCGCAGGAGTTCGGGTCGGCGTCGGAGTCAGCATCGGGGTCGGAGCGGGTGTCGGAGCGGGATCATTGCGAGGGATGGCGTCATCAGAGGACCCGTCGTCCAGCTGCTCAGGGTCTGGCTCATGTTCGTGAAGCTGACCCGCCTCCTGTGGATTGGCCATGAGGAGGTCGCCAAAGTGGTCAAAGTCAGTGTAGGAGGCATCGTCGTCGAAACCGGGAAACATGAGGTCCTGCGCGGTTGGCAAGGTGACAGGATCACAACCCGTCGTCAGTGGAGGCTGCAACTTTTCCGTTGTGTACGTATCCATGATGTTCTCCAGGAGGCGCTGTTCGGATGTACGTTCCCGTTGTTTAGTCGCCTTGGACGCGCGCTCCCTTTTGCCAGACTTGTGCCTGGATTTGCTGCTGCGCTCGGCGACGGACGTTCCAGCCGTACCCCATGCCTCGGCAAGAGTCGCAAATGTCATGATGGCCATTCTGATGGTCCGGGTGGGGCGTGTGGCACGTGGACGTCGCCCCTGTCCACGTAATTATTTTGAGCGACCAATAAAATTCTTGGAATTTGATAGCTGGCTGTCTGCGCGATTACCTGCTGAAAGGGTCTGTTCCAGGATGTCTGCCGATCAAGACGGTATGAGGAACACATGAGGAACACATTTGAATTGCATGTTTAATGCATGAATATCATTGCTCATACAAAATTTGCACAACACCATTTACGCCCCCAACCGCAATTGTATTGCCCCCACCATCGCAGAGATCCACAAGGCCGTTTAGAGCCCAAACTCTCCCTCGGGTGTCCCACCCCGACCCCTCTACTACTACCCGACCTTTCTCAACCCTCCCAACATTATCACATGCGTTCCAGCCTCTAATGCACCCCAAATTGCTCACAGCACAAACCCGTCTGGCAGCCGACGTACTTGTCTGGCGCATTTGCCACTCAGGGAATTAATGCACTTGCCCTACTGCAAAACTCCTCTCCAATGACTCACAATCCTCTGCGACGCGGGTTGAAATTGCTATGCGCCGTCATTATACATCTCACACAGGCCCTCTGCAGCGACTCCTGCGACACTCTTCCAGATCTCAATAATGCGACCAACGACATGCTCAAGGATGCACGCGCACGCATGCATGCGCCACTCTATCGGGTTCAGTTCTATGCTCTCGCGCGAGCTCTGGCGGAGAAGGAGGATCGCCATTGCTAGACTAACTGCTATGATGACAAAGGACAAATGGTCACTCAGGGCATTGGCTCGCACGCATGAGACTATGTGCGCAAAAACCAGGACAAAGACGGTCAGTACAATCATGGTGCGCAACAGTATCGCCATTGCTGGCTTGTTTGTTTTTATGAACCGGCTTCCGCTACCGAAAGCTATACTTGAGTTCGGGTGTAGCATACGCGCACCTCAGAACTTTCTGATGTTCTTGAGGATGTCGAAAATGTCCTTGGCCTTCATGATCTCTTCCGAGCGCACGCAAGCCGCATCGTCGGGCATGTTGCTGAATTTGATGCAGGACACCATGCTCATGTACTTGATGTCCTTCGTCGAGTCCCCGTTGAGCAGCATAATGAAACGCTGCAGCTTCTGCATGTCATCGTCGGAGAGGTCGAAGAGATCGAGCGTGTCACGAATGGCCGTGCGATCGATGTCCTTGACGGCCACCTTGCTGACTGGGAGGGAGGGTGGGTGGGAGGGAGGGTGGGGAGACGAATCCAGAACAGGCCCCATGTTGACGTTGGCAATGACACTTACAGAACCACGGGACCTGCTTCGCATCGTCGAAGATGACGGCGACGATGTATGGGCCATCGATCGTGACCCTATCAGATGGGGTGTCATAGTCATAGACATAGTACAGCGTGCACCTCTCGACCTTGTTAATAATGACCACGGTGCTCGCCGCGACCTTGGCAACGCACTCGATGTCGCACGGCATGGTCAGCGTGTCAGTCACAGTGTCAATGTCAAGTCGCGACTCTACGCTGACTCTAACCTGACCAGCCCTACGTCGCTATCCTTCGTTTGCTCTCTCTGTCGGGTTCGCGGCGTCTTATGCTTTATCAGAGCTTTATCCTATACAAGCACCCTACGACTAGTACGCCTCATTCCGACATGTCGTACAACGACGATGGGGCCGCGAGCCTCATGCTAGCGACTCTGCGTACACCGCTCGACCCCGCCCTGTTTCAAGGCGACACAGCAGAGCAGCGTGCTTTCCTTCGCCAGCATAAGGACATGTTGACGCTGTCCACGTATGAGTTGCTAAAGCTCAAATATACGACGTTGAAGCGCCTCTACAAAGCTCTACCCTATCTCGTGTGCGTCATTGTCTTCCTCGTCTTCATCATTGCAATCGTGGTGTCCATACCTTTCGTCACGTATGGGCTTTGGACCGTCTTACAGACGCACCCCACGGAGTTGCTGTCCATCGTGATCCTCTTCTTTGTCGTGTACTGGACCTGGTACACCGTCGTGCGCGATCTTTGATTGACGACAAACAACAATCAAGCCGACATCTGAAGCACGTCATTCAGATACTTTGCTCCAACAATGATGTTCTTCAAGTGTTGCATGAGTTCCTTTTTCTCATAGCAAATGCTGCTGCCGCTCGCCACGATCTGACCTCGGGTCGATGTCGCCGCTTGCGGATACTCGCCCTGCGCTTCCTGGACCTGCAGGCTTGGCTTGACTTCCTGGATTCCTCTGGCTTCCTGGATCGGCTGGTCCTGCTGGATGTCACGGACCGACGGCGGCGGCGCAGTTGCTGTTGGCGTCACATTGATCTCGACGTTGAGATCATCCTCCCCGTCGGTGTATGCTCCTGCTGCTGCGTCGTCGTCCTCACCGGTCTCCTCTGTGAATCCCTCATGGAGTACTGGGGCGTACATTGGTGACGAGTATGGCGCGACGTTTGACTGTTTGTTTGCCATGAATCCGCTGGGAAGCATGTCCAGGAGCTTTGCCGTCCTCTGCTGGGCTCTCCTGCTCTTGTGGCATGCCTCCGCCTTCTTCTTCTTTTTGTCATGGATCACCTTTTTTGCCTTGGCTGCAGGCTCCTTGCTGGCTTTTCCCTGGCTCTTCGTTGGTGCCGGCGTCGAAGTCGGCAGAGGCTCGGTCACGAAGCGTTCGCGGGCCTCGAGTTGTCCTCCTCGATCACGTTGAGTCAAGCCATACACCACAACGGCCACACAGGCCAGCGCACCAAAGAGCACGGCAATCATGGTGACTTTGTTTGTCATTTTGCGTACGTGTTGGTTGACTTATGGGACGACACGTGGTAGGCCCATGAGCGCATTGTTTCTGGAATCGGTCGAGTTTGCCGATCGCTGAATCGGGCTCGAGAAACCGCTTGAGCCAAGACATCACATCGAGTTTGCCGATCGCTGAATCGGGCTCGAGAAACCGCTTGAGCCAAGACATCACGTAACTGCCGCGCGCCCTGTTAATGTTGGGAGCTCTGCGAACAGTGTATTCAACCATATGTCGTGGTCGAGCTTAACCCATGCCGCGTGTCTTTTGAAGGTGCAAAGTCGGACTCTCCCATGCCCAAGCTTTTCAGTTTCAAATTGATGGCGCCTTCTCAATGCGGACGTCAATGAACTATAAAATTGTCGGCCCTGTGCACTTTCGAGGTGGTCGCCGTACAAGTCCCCTATTGAAAGGCCGACGGCGCGCCCTCCGCCCTTACGCCGACCGCAATGTATGAGTTGCCGCTCTCACAGAATTACCCAGGCCCTACCTGGCATTACTCAGGACTTTTACTCGCGGATTCCTCTCGCGCGCAAACATACATACTGTCATCGCGAGACTATGACGCCCAAGCGCTCTGTATCGGAGATTCCCTGCGGCTCAAGCTTGATCGATATCGTCCAGCGCGTCCGCCTCGCGAAGGACCCGATTCACGCGATTTGCTTGTCGCTAAAGGCAGGCCAGGCCTGTAAGCCTTTGACTGCCTGTTCTTGTAAGTGGCTGAAAGCTGTTGAAACAAGGGCCCTCTGGTTCGTGTTGAGCGATCGACCACGGTCCACTTACTGACTGTCGCGCTCGCGCCTACCTCCCATGTCGCTCGCGCTCGCGGTTCTACAGCGGGTAACAGCAGCGACGACACCCGGATGGCGCGGCTGGAGGGGGGCGACGTAGATGTGGCGATGACGATCCCGAACGGCATGTCCCTCGAGAAGTTCATGCGCCAACACGGCTTTGTGGTTGTCCAGGTGGACAGCTAGCCGCTCTGGAATGATCTCGCCTAAACGGTCGAGTAGACACAGTCCTCAGCCCACGCAAGGACCTCGTCGGTGGCGGCGGCTGCTGTAGGATGCTGCTGCGCTAGCTGCGCCGCTGAAGGGGGCGTCGGCGTGTCCTCTCCCCCGAAAACGTAATCGAGGAGCTCGCGCGGCACAGTATCGACCGCCGCTTTACCAGTGCTCGCGTGGGCGGGTGCCACGGCTACTGCGGCGGCCGCCCCCAGAGGAAAGGGCGAGACTGCGGATACGGTAGATACGGACGAGGATGTCGCCAGTGCCGGGTGCAGCGCTGCTGGGGGGGCCTTGAGCGTTGAGCTTGGTCCCGGAGCGAAGCCAGGCACGGGCGCGGGTGCGGGTGCGGGTGCAGGCAGGGGTGTATGGGGAGGCTCGGGTGTCGAGGCGTGACCAGTCATACTATTATTACTGGCAACCCTACTAGCACTACCTACATGCTGTTGGTCGGCGAGAATCCGAACTAAAAGAATATGTGTAACAAGGACAAAGAGCACAAAAATGACGCTATTTTTCACGGCGGTACCCAGGGACATAGTGACATAAAAACAGTCGTATTACTCTTAGTGGAGATTAGTTAATGATGCAGAAATGATCCTGCATACGCACGGCTTTTGCCTTGACAAGAGGACGCTGACGCCGAGCGAGGTCAGCCAGCTGCGCAAGGAGTTGACCATGGTCCCGCTGAGCAACGGCATGGTGAGCGCGTCCGAGTCAGGACCTACGCGCTTCCCCATCTAACGCGAGTCCCCCAACTACATCTTCATCCCAAAGTACTTTGGACTCCAGCGCTATGGTGCGCCCACCCGGACGCTGCTGGACCCCGGCGTCCCCTGCGCATCCTTAACGTTTGCGGGGGAGATGCGCGTGGAGCAGCGGGCCCCAATTGACGCGTTCATGCGGGCCGCGAAGGACCCGCTCGTCACCGGCGGCATCATTTCATTGCCGTGCGGCCAGGGCAAGACGGTCGTCGCGCTAAACATCATATGCCAGTTGAAGGTCAAGACAATGATTCTGGTTCACAAGGACTTCTTGCTGACGCAGTGGCACGAGCGGATTCAGCAGTTCGTGCCGCAGGCTCGGGTGGGGCTCATCAAAGGCAAGTTCGTCGACGTCGTGGACAAGGACATTATCATGGCCAGCGTGCAGAGCGTGAGCATGAAGGAGTACGCTGGTGACGTGTTCCGCGGCATCGGGCTCCTTGTCGTAGACGAGTGCCACCGCGTTGGCACAGAAGTCTTCTCGCGCGCTCTCCAGCAGCACGCTTTTTGCTACACACTAGGCCTCTCGGCTACCGTGCGCCGCAAGGATGGCATGACCAAAGCGTTTGTGGCGTTCCTTGGGGACGTCGTGTACAGAGGCGCCGCGCGCACGGATGCGGTGCACGTTGTCCAGCACCGATACTATGACGCTGACCCAGCGTACTCGCGCGAAGAGCTCATCGGCAGCCTTGGCAAGCCCAACATTTCGCGGATGATCAACAACATCTGCGCTTGGCGAGACCGGAACAGCTGGATTGCGCGCTACATACAGCACGTCCTCCGCAAAGAGCCAGCGCGGAAGGTCCTCGTTCTCAGCGACCGGAAGGAGCAGCTCGCAATCCTGCATATCATGCTCACCGACGCCCAGATAACGTCGGGCTACTATTATGGCGGCCTCAAGCCCAAACAGCTCGCCGAGTCAGAGAAGAAGCAAGTCCTGTTGGCGACGTTCGCGTACGCATCCGAGGGTATGGACTGCCGAGGTCTGGACACGCTGGTCCTCGCGTCGCCAAAGACGGACATCGAGCAAAGCTGCGGGCGCATTCTTCGAGAGAAGGCGGAAACGCGAGTGCATGTGCCGCTCATTGTGGACGTCGTCGACGCATTCTCGCTCTTCGAGCGGCAAGGCGCCAAGCGGCGCGCGTACTACCGCAAGCATGCCTACACAGTCGAGAGCTATCGAGGAGACCAAGAGCAACAAGACCAGAACGACGGAGATGACGATGCCGCGGATCAGACGACGACACAACGAGAGCCCTACGCGTTCAGGCCAGTAGGTACATCGCAACACACTGGTGCGCGCGTCCAATGACCTGTCGCTCCAGTTTGCTATCATCATTCGCTTTATTCGGGTTTATTCGGGTCGAACTCAGAGCTCAAACTCATCTGCTGCTGGGCGCGGCGTTGTTCAGCGCGGTGCAAGGCAAACTCGACCCCCGTGCTGATGGCGGTCGCCGTGCTCAGGATGCCAGTGGTCACTGCGATGATGCCCACTGCCATGGCCAGCTTGTCCCACTGGCGGGTGACAATGCCGTAGTTGGCGTACAGGATGGCGCAGGCCACGGCGATGAGGGCCGCGGCGTTGACCGTGTTGATCACCACGTTCAGGGTGTCCCGTGATGTCCATGCGGCGTGCGGGATGCGTCCGCTCCACATTCGCTCTACAACATGGTTCAGGACGTAGATAGCCACCGCGGCAAGCAGGGTCATCACGACTCCAAAGGCCGTGATCTTGAAGGCGGTGCTGGTCCTGAGCGTCTGCCGTAAACTCTCTGACATCAGAACCCTCAATAATTGTCCTCAGCGAAAATCTTTTGCTGACGACTCATATCCCGTGGCTCTCACGCGTGCCCGGTCGGAGAGCACCATGCGCAGCCTCTGCCCTTCACCGATGGCGGCCGCCGCGCTCAGGACGCCCAGAATGACGGCGATCATGCTCACCGCCTGGGCCACCGTGTCCCACGCGCGGGTGACAATGCCGTGGTTGGCGTACAGGACGGCGCAGGCCAGGGCGATGAATGGCGTGGCGATGACGACCTGATTCAGCACGACGTCAACGGGAATCGACATGTCATTTTCCGACTCTGGAAGAAGCGAGTACAGTGTGTCAGTGGCCACCACCCCCAGGGTGCCCAGAATTGTCATGATGACCCCGACCACGGTGACCTTGAAGGCGGTGCTGGTCCTGAGCGCCTGCAGCATGCTCTTGACCTTTGATCACTTATTATGAGACCCCATGTTTTTGAAGGTTGTCTGTACATGAGTATTGATCAAGGCAACCAATCTCACCCGTTAAATTCGGAATGCATTGATGTCTTACAGCAACTTTTCGCAGGCATGTCGCAGTTTGCTTTCATTCGAAATGAGTATACAATTTGACTGTTCGGGTCATATTGCGATGTCAGCGCGCCACACAAAGGCCGTGCTCAGGTGGCTCGTGAGCTGCCCCTGCCCCGCGTCTACCAGCGCCTCGACAACGCCCGATGGCATCAACGTGCCAGGCGCGACGGGCGATTGGAACTTGAGTCGCCCGGGAGATGCGGAGCCTTGATCGTGATTCATTTTTCGCGAGTCCTGGACGTCAAACACAAATGAGTAGGCGCCCTTGTGCGCCACGTCGGGCTTGGTGAAGTGGTACAGGCGGGACAGCAACACAACTTTAAGGATGTCGTGGTGCACCGCGGAGTAGCCCTCCTGGGCAACGTCAATCCGCGCAAACGCGTCCCGCCACACGCTGAGCGACTCGTCGGCGAGGAGCGCGTCCCCACGCGCAATGCGCATGGTCAGCGCTCGCGTGTCCGCGGACCTCCCATCGGTAACTTTGTTTACGACGCGATCCCAAAACGCGCTCGACATGCCGGTGGCGCGGTACAGGTCGACACCATTGGTCGTGGCCGAGGCGGCAAGCTTGTATATGTTCAGCAGCGCCGCGTGGTCACTCGCTCCGTACGCGCCGACGACTTGCAGCGCGGGGTCCACGCTCCGGTGGCTGCTGGTGCCAGCATTGCGTTTGCTGTCAGACCGGCTGCTGACCGGCAGGAGGACCGATGGGTCGGGCGCTTGCATGTCCACGACGCATGCGAGCGCAAAAGCGCTCTCGTCAACGCCGTTGATCGCTCCCATGACGTACATGAGGGCCGCCCACGGCGACAGACGTGCGCCAGCGACAACGCCGAACACGAGACTTCCGAGTGGGGTCAGGCGACCGTTGATCGCGGATTTCAGGTCGGCGAGACTCCCGAACCTGTCCACCTGGTGCCAGTGGATGTCGTTGAAGTGCAACTTCTTGTCGGCCGCACCGGGCGCGTAAGCATCGATCATTCTGTAAAAGTGCATGAGCGCGAGCGCGCACGTGACCTGCGCCACCGTGGGCGGCGTGATCAGCTCCTCGCATGAGGTAATGAGGTTTGCGACATCGCCGTGCATCAGCATCGCGAGCAGCTCCTGTGTGATGTCCATCTGCAGGAGGCGCGGCTGCGGGTACCCTGGCTGCGCCTTACGGTGCATCTCCGAGAACAAGTGATACACAGTGCCGGGCCCCACGCGCCCCACGCGCCCCTCGCGCTGCTGCATCTGCGCCTGCGTCGTGAACTACTTGCGGATGACACGGCACCGGCGGCGCGCATCCCACAAGCTGCTGAGTTCCAGGCCGGAATCGATCACAAATTCAAGTCCCGGGAATGTGAACGACGACTCAGCCACGTTGGTAGCAAAGATGACCTTGCGAATGTATGGGTCAGGTGCGGCCGTCAGGGCGGCCGCTTTGCTATCTCCGGGGGCCTTGCTGTACAGCTCCGTGCACAGGACTGCGGCACATTGCTCGGTTCGGCAGGCGTCACGAAAGCGCCTGCAGCCCGCCACTGCGTCAGCGGACGTGGGCACGAACCAGAGGACGTCTCCCTTCCCCTGAGAGGCGTCTTGGATGATGTTTTCCTGCAGGCGCTTCAGGCCCGGTGCATAGTAGTCGCGCGGCGGCTTGCCCTGCTCGTAAACGTGTGTGACGGCAAAGCCCTGCGAGCCCCGCGCGTGAATCACGCGCACGCTGATGCTCCGCTGTTGTCTGAAGATGCGCTCATCAATGGTGGCGCTCATGATGACCAGCCAAAAGTCGGCTCGGTTCTTGAGGATGTTGAGCGACGTTTGCAAGAGGAAATCCACAGGCGGCGGGCGCTCATGCGCTTCATCTATGATCACGCACGCGTACTGACTGAGCAGCGGATCGCCACGAGCTTGCGCCAGGAGCATGCCGTCCGTCAGGTACAAGACTCGGGTCGCGCGTGACCTTGCTGTTGATGGCGCACCCCTGAACGCGTACCCGACGGCTTCGCCCAAAGGGACGTCCATACACTTCGCAGCGTACTCGGCGTTTACAAGCGTCGTCGACGACTTGGGGTTCGTGACCGCCACGGCCCTCAACCCCGATCCCGATCCCATGCCCGGTCCAGACCAATCAGAGCTCAAAACCTTGGCAGCAACCTTGGGCACGATGACAGTCTTCCCACTCCCAGTTCCTGAAATCACGATCGTAACTTGCACGCTGCGTAACGCTTCGACGAGCCCTGCAACAACGCCAGCGTCCTTGTACATCGGCAGCGCAGCCCATCGTGCGGCAAGCTCCCTGTACGCGGTTGTAAACGGCTTGCCGTTCAAGTAGTTCGTCCCCAAACCCTCCGCGTCAAGAAAGTCGTCCATTCGCGCGCTCGAAGCCTAGCGAAGCCCAGGAAAGTTACACTGAGCTCAGACAAAAATAAACCCCGCCGTCAGGCGGGGGCAATGCGGGCCTTCTTCGCCCGGCGCAGGGAGCGCTTCGACCTGTCCTCTTCCTCTTCCTCGTCCGAGTCTCCGTCCGAGTCAACGTCCTTGTCATTGTCCTTGTCCTTGTCCTTGTCCGGGTCGTCGAACAGCAGCAGGAGGTCATCGGCTTTGATGTCCGTGTCCGAGTCCATGAGGGTGTAGTCGTCTTGAATAGCCACCTTCTGCCAGTTGGCATTGATGATTTTTGTGATGTTCATGAAGGCCATGCGCAGCTCGTCGGGGCACTTGACGCCAGTGATGATGACGACGCCCGTGCTGAACACAAAGATGGCCAGCGTGTCGTTGACGTAGGTGTAGCGGTTTTCGCACAGAATGCGGATCTGCAGTGCGGGGTGCTTCCCCTGGCCGGGGTTCCACGAGCAGAGGCCCGCTTCCCGGCAGGCGTTGTGCAGCGCGCTCTTGTTGATGCGACTGCCGATCCAGAAGTTGGTGTTGATCATCTGGACCTCGAAGTTCAGCGCCTTGACGCTGCCCTCCGGCGTGCCTCCAATGACGGACAGGATCTTGCAGACGTAGACGAGCACATCGACGATCTGGTTGCCCTCGACAGGACCCGTGATGTGCAGCATGGCGTTGTGAAAGAGCTTGACGTCAATGGTGTTGCGGAACCTCGAGTTGTTGTTGTTCTGGTCATCATTGTTCTTGTTGTTGTGGAACTTGATGCTCACGGAGTTCTTGAACCGCTGACTCGCGATGGTGACATTGGGGTGAATCTCCCGAATCTTGTCAAGGACGTTGCGCGAACGCAGGTAGACGAGCTTCGTGTCAATCTCGTACGCGTTGAGGGCCGCGGTTGCCGAGATCGTGGCCACGTGCAGCACGTTCTTGTTCTTGTTGCCCTTTTGCCGGGTTGGCAAAAACGTCATCCGCTTCATCTTCTTGTGACCGATGTTGGCAAACTTTAGCGTGTAGCGCATCCTTTTGTCAAGCTCCTCGGCCTTGGTCATCACCCTCGGATGAATGACATTCTTGTAGAAGATGCACTCGGACTCGGTGGCGACCTCGTCCCTATCCGCCTGGGTCGTCTGGACTTCCGAACTCACGAACATTTCTCTGTCTCTCTTCTCGTCTCTCTCTCACTTGAGTCACACCACTCCGCTCCACTCCACTCAACTTACAGGCCCCGTTGCTCGTAGGACTCAACACGCAGTGCGGATGCATCAATGTCTGAACACCTGAGCACAACGCCTTTTATATCTCTGAAGTCGGGGTCGTCGTCGTGCGCTACGCAGTACGTCGTACGACCTACGCCCTACCTTACCTACGCCCTACCTCAAGCCGCCAGATGACAGCACGGGCACGTTGCGTTTGTCTCGAACCACTTGCACAGACCCGACTGCCGCGACCGCGTCAACGAGCGAGTGTTTTCCTTAGCGTCACAGCAGCCGTGGTACACATGGCCACATCGCAGACTGACCACGACATCCGCATCCGCAAAGCGCTCGTGGCAGAGCGCGCATTCATCTGAGAAGCTCGCGTGAGATCGAAGCTCGCGCCATGCTTTCACGAGCCACGGATTGGGTGCGACGTGTTCGGCGACTTCCATTGTCCACCCGCTCTGCACAAGCGCGACCGCCTCGGCGACGGTCTCAGCGAGCTGCCCCGGCGCGATGTCCCCCTGTGCGAATGTGAACCGACGCCCCATGATGCGTTCAAGGATGCGCTGCAGCGCTCCTGAGCAGTCGTGGGGAGTCAGGACGGTGTACACGTAGAGAGACGTTGCGCTGCTCGCTAGCATGTTGACATCAAACGTCGGTCGCTGTATGCGCCACAAGCGGCGGACCATCGTGGTCACGTCAAGGTCGATCGCGTGTTCGGGGTTTGTCGGGTCGAAGAGAACACGGAACGCGCCATCGACGCCCAGCGTGGGCACTACTTTGTAGTCTACGCGCAAGACAGAGAGGAAGAGCTGGGCTGCGTTGCTGTCCTGGAAGCGGCACTTGATGGAGCGGAGCGCGTGCTGCTGCGGCGCGAACACGGACGCCGTTGACCGCATCACATCGTATAACAGGAGATCACGCACGCATGCGCCAAAGACGTGGCCCCACATGGCCTTCGCGAGCGCTGCGATGCGCTTGCAGTGTTGTGCGCGCACATGGACGTCCAGACACTGGGGCCGATAGACATTTACACTCGACATTAACATGAGGACATGCGCGTTCACGTTATACCGCTTTCCATGATCTCAGTTGCTCAGGCGCTGACGCTTGATGCGAGCTGCCAGACACTCGATAGCGTGTGACGTCGTCGAGGGCATCACGACAGCAGCGACGTTCGTGCTCCTAGCCCTAGCCCTTGTCGGCATCGACGACGAGCCGAAGATCGCGGCGCTCAGGGCGTTGCCCTCGCCAGCGACCACGTGCCGCGCCTCTGCGCAGCCCGTGTCGGCGCACCAGCAAAAGCAGGCTTGCTGCACATTGCGCTTTGTAACGATGAGATAAACGTTGTTGCTCTTGTGCTCCCGGTTCACATTGTGACAGAACTTGCTGTCCAGCATGATGAACATTGTGTTCTCCTTGCGCGCACCTACGCGATACCGCACGCCCTCATACGGTGTGCCAGACAGCACGCCTTGCAGCGCTGCGTCGACGCCATCTATGATCCGAGTGTCCGACTCGTGGCTCCGCGCGGGTTCAGCGGGTCCAGCATCAACAGCGCTTGCCTTGACTTCATCCGGGATGATGGAGCACCTGCGAACCCATGTGAGCACGTCCGACCACGGGTCGTTGATGATCTCGACGTCCGGGTCGACCTCCGACATGTCGGAGACGGAGAACGTGACGACCATCCAGGGTAAGTACATCGACGGCGTCGGAGCGCGGGGCCCCTTGCTGGAAAAGGTCATGCGCAGCCCGGAGTTCCTGTACACCGACCCGTCCAGTGCCGCGCCCCAGTCCACTGCCATCATGGACGCCGTGACGTCGTGCGCAAGGTTTGACGTTGTTATGCCCACGAGCGCTTGCGCCTCGCTGGCCGTGACGTGGACGTCTTGCCACACAAGGTGCAGCCCAGTCTTCGTTGTCGCCGATGTCGCCGATGTTGACTTGCAGACAATGACCGCCCCCCGCCGTAGGCTCAGGGGCGCGCACGATAGGATGCACCTGGCCAGGTGATGGAGGTCGGCGTCGGCGGGGGGCGTCGGCACGTCACTGGCCTTCAAGTCGACGTCCATGAACATTTTGAACCTGCCGCCGGTCGCCTCGCACGCCGCCAAGCGCTCCACCACGCACAGGAGGTCGTGCGGCGGAGCCCGCGCCTCGATGCGGCTCGCGTACTCGGCCAGGAACTCAGGCACGCGCTGGTGGGGGACGTGCGCCTTGCCACCGTCGAGAAAGACATGCGTGGCGCGGAGAGGGCCGGTGTAGTTGGCGGGCAGCCACATGCCCTCACGCATGAGCCATTGTTTCATGCTGTGCGATGCCATGTCCCTACGCTGAATGAATCGTCAAGCTCCTGAGACTTTATGAGCTTGTTGCTCTAAATCAAAGATGTGAACAAGTGGTAAACAAGTGGCAGGAAGAGCCAGACATGCAGCTGCCACTCCCTCCGCAGAGCAGCTCATTTCGGGTCTTCGTGTGGACTAGCCTGACCATAGCCCTCATCTTCATCTGCGTGATCGCAGTGTCCATGGGTGAGAAACGCGGGCGCCTCACCAGCGACGACGAGCAACTTCGGCTGAGGCGCAGCGGGGGTGCGCCCATCTTGCGCTTCGACGCTGCCAGCCTCTACACGGCCGGCGTGGCGCCGATCATCAGGAACGCTGACGGAACGCCCGCGGTGCTGCCGCCAGAGCCCACGCTGCCACCCGAGCCGTCCCCGCCGGAGCCCGTTCAACTCATCTACTCCAAGCATTCACACCTGTGGCAGCTCGGGACGCAGGACGTCCTGCAGCGCATGAAGCGCATGTTGAGCTTATAGACCGTAAGCAATGGCGGTGAGGGCTGCCACAGGCTGGACTTCTTGGACTCGAAGATTTAAACTGTTGTTAATGTAACTGCACCTCACACAAGCCTGACATGGACCCCACGCGCCAGCACCAGATTGTCCGCTTCATCACCGACTACCTGCGACCCAAGGGCGCCAAACAGCACGCCGACGCGCGCGAGCCGTTCCGCAATGCGGACGCAGCGCATTACGCGTCCGCCACGGGGCAGATTCCGCGGCCGCTGCTGTCGGCGTACCCATGGTATCACTGGGACACCGGCGTGCGTATGTCGAGTGCGGGTACCGAGAACAGAGTGTCGTCCGCACCGTCGCCCGCACCAGAAAACCGCATAAAGAAATTCTGAGTAGAAAGGAGAAGACGAGAGCCGCGGGGGGTGTGGCCTCGGGTGTCCGAAATCGAACCATGCACGTCGGGCAGATCTCGTTTTGCAACAGCATTGGGTACAACATCAAGTCCGACGAGGACAAGGAGCGCATTTGCAAGGACTTGCAGCGGTTTGGCATCTCCGTGCTCGCCAAGCAATTTGACCGTTTCGATTCCCATGGCAATGGGAATACGCAGAACATCATCAAACATAACCCACACCTGCTTAGCGCGCGAACGCACGGCAACCCATACTTTTTGTATTTGACGCGTGTGGCGGGCGTGCCGCAGTGCATCTTCATCGACCGCAAGATTCAGCACGGCTATTTCCAGCCGCGCATGATCATGACCAAGCTCTGGTTCAGTGAAAGTCTGTTTTCCGGAACCATTTTCGAAGGTGAAATGGTTCGCTGTTCGGCAGAACAGGATTGGGTCTTCATCGTCAATGACGTCATCGTCGAGCGCGGCGCACTGCTGTCCAACGTCAACCTGGTCAAGCGCCTGAACCGGCTCTACGAGATACTTGATCAGGAGTTCATGCCCGACAGCTTTGACGTGTGTGCGCTGCAGGTGAAGCGATACTTTACGCTCGACAAAGTTGGCGAATTGCGGGACATGATCCGATCCTTGCCATACCCCATCCGCGGCATTGTGTTCAAATCCCTTTACATCAAGTTCCGGGACATCCTTCTCAAGTTCCGGGACGAGAGCGAGGTTGCGCGCGCGCGCATCGACATGCGGCTCCGCCGCACCAGGGTCACCTCCGGTTTCACTGCGAACGCATTAACGTTCACCGCGAATGAAAAGACTGACAGAGACAGACCTGAAGAAGTCCTCGATGAGATCAGGGACGAAACGCCCGACTCGAAGCAACCGTTCTCGCCGGCGCAGGGCCCGCGGCTCTTTGATGTCCGCAAGACGGCGTTGCCCAACATTTACGAGGTCCTCGACCGGAGGAGTCTATCGGTGACGACACGGGGCTCGACAAAGACCAACGTCGCGTACATACCCAACACGACCACCAGCCGAGAGATGCGTAAATTATTCGCAAACTGCGGCGTCAGTGACACGATCACGTTGAACTGCACGTTTCACCCGAAGTTTCGCAAGTGGACGCCGATCCCACTGCCGGTGTCGTGTTGATACAGGCGCCGGGCGAAACGGCGGAAACCAGGCCCTTGAGGAACTCCTCCGCGCGGTTCAGAGCCTCCGTGTCGTCGACGCTTGACGCCGGCGCCTCGATGAAGACCTTGCGAGTTACGTCCGGTTTCTTGGCTTTTCTGGGCTTAGCCTCCTCCCCGGGGAGGGGCGCATGTTTGCTGTACTCGATAAAGAGCGTCAACTTGCTGTTAATTTTGTACCCGATGCGCGACACGTCCATAATGGCGCGCACCGCTTCTTTCGCGGACGGAAACATATGGAACGGTAAACGTTCACGCCGTTTCAGGATGGATATGACCGGACAAGGCGCGGCGCAGGCCTGAACGTGTTCGACCGCCTCGGAGTAGACGTTGTTGTTATTGTTGTTGTTGCTTGCCGATGATGTCGATGCAGCGGCGTCATCCACCTGAGGCGGGTAGTGGCGATGGTACACCATGCCCTCGGTGAAGTAACTTCGCATCCGTGTCATGGTTGCCGGGGGGAGGCGGCGCCAGCTGGGTTGCGCATCAGCGTAGTTTACGATGTCGGAAACCAGGCCAGCCAGAAGGTCAACGCTCCGCAAAGTCAACCCCGACGGTGTCGGTGTAGGCGTCGGCGTCACTGCGCACAAGTAAACGTCTACGACCAAGTCCGACGGCGGCATCATTGTCTGTCGATCGCCGACAGCGCGCCCCGTGCTCTTGTCACTCTCTTCATATTTGCTTTTATGTGATGATGAACAGACTTTTTTCCCAACGTAGTTAAAAATAAAAGATTGTCAAAATGAGCGGTTTGGGGCGTTGCTTGTATCAGGCCAGCGGCAACCTTATTTGCGGTCTGGGTCAATCGGCAGAGTCAGTCGCCGGAGATTTCCGTGATGCCGAGGGGTTCCAGGTCTGCAACAGGAAGGATGCCGACCTCATCGCGTCAGACCGCGGGGCGTCCAGGGGCGACCGGCTCTTTGTCAATGACTGCATCCGGGGCGGAAGGTACGTACTCACAATGACTAAATACGGTCTCAAGATCTACAAAGCGGATAGCAACGTCGACATCACGCCATGGTTCCCCAAGAAGCCAGACCTCATTCCCATCGAGGGTGCCACCATGGCCGTGATTGGTCCCCAGGGGCAGTTCGCAGTCATCAACTCAGCGAACGAACCATTTTACCTGTTCGAGGGGAAAGCTGAAGTTGATGTGTATCGCCTCTTCATGAAGGAGCACGGCGAGATATGGATGGTGAACACAAAGGGAGAGGTGGTCTGGAAGCTGTCTATCGATGAGATCAAGACGCGTTGGGGGAAGAAGAAGTAACCCCATACACACAAGAACTCAGAAAAGTCACTTTGCGCCAGAGCGCCAAACGTGACTCGCAAGAGTGTGTCCACGCAAGTAGACGTTCCATAATTACTTTTCCTTCATGTGAGAACGTACGACACATTCCAAATGTCCATTTAACGTCGCGTCGTTGCTGCTGGTTGACGATCTACTCTACTCAACTCTATCAACTCTCTACAAAGTGCTGATATGGATGAGTATACCAGCAATGGTGTTGACGTTATATTGAAGCGTCATGCCGAGGCGGCGGAGGCTGATGGGGTCGCAGAGGCTAAGGAGCGGAAGATTGAGGCCACGGTCAAGGACGGTTCACCCGAGGACGTCGATATGATGATCAAGGCTACGGAACGGGAAGTCGAGATCGCCGAGAGGGTGATAGAGGCCAAGCAACGGACGCTCGAGGTCGCCGAGAGGGCGGTCGAGGCCAAGGAGCGGGCGCTCGAGGCCGCCGAGAGGGTGATGGAGGCCAAGCAACGGGCGCTCGAGGACGCCGAGAAAGCGACCGAGGACGCCGTGAGGGTGATGGAGGCCAAGCAACGGGCGCTCGAGGACGCCGAGAAAGCGACCGAGGACGCCGAGAGGGTGATGGAGGCCAAGCAACGGGCGCTCGAGGACGCCGAGAAAGCGACCGAGGACGCCGAGAGGGTGATGGAGGCCAAGCAACGGGCGCTCGGGCACGCCGAGAAAGCGACCGAGGACGCCGAGAGGGTGCTCGAGGCCAAGCAACGGGCGCTCGAGGACGCCGAGAGGGTGATGGAGGCCAAGCAACGGGCGCTCGAGGACGCCGAGAAAGTGCTCGAGGTCGCCGAGAGGGTGCTCGAGGCCAAGCAACGGGCGTTCGAGGACGCCGAGAAGAAAGTGCATGCGCTCGAGGACGCCGAGGAAGTGCTCGAGGTCGCCGAGAGGGTGCTCGAGGTCGCCGAGAGGGTGCTCGAGGCCAAGCAACGGGCGCTCGAAAACGCCGAGAAGAAAGTGACCGAGGTCGCCGAAGCGGTGCTCGAGGCCGCCACGCTGCAAGGTTGAGACGAAGCGATGTCAAGGCTGAGCGTGGTATCACAAGGCTGGCGGGGAAGACCATGGAGCGGTAATCCTGTTTTGCGGTCTGGGTCAGTCAGTCGCATGGTGAAGGTCGCAGGTGGAAGCTATCTGTCTATGAGGTAAATGCGCGTTGGGGCGCCAGAGAGCCAAACATGACTCGCAAGAGTGTGTCCACGCAAGCCGATGAGGTAGTCATGAGTTTGGGAATGTCAGCGCGGCGTGGAAACATGACGCGCAGCTGCACCGGCCCACAGACAACGTCCATGATGAGCGCGTCTCGATGCGCAATGTAATCTCGTAACCGGGCATGCCGCTGGGTACTCTGCTGCTGGGTAATCTGTGCCGTGGACTCGGTGCAGTAGAGGGGGCCAATGGCGAGACGCGCGTGCAGGTCCACTTCCGATTCAAGAGAATGATCGGATGAGCCCCCTGTTGAGCCTTCTATGGCTACCAAGATCGTGTTGCGACCGCGTGTGTACCCAGTGCTGATGAGAAGGGCGAGGACATCACAGTGGCTTACACGGACAATGGGTGGGCACCATGGCATCCGCTTCTTACGACCGCGCTGGACGTCGGCGCCCAACCAGCTACTCGCGTTCAAGTCTAACGTGGCGTTGATCCTGGCCAAATGCTCATGCACTCGCACCGCATCGGTAACCGACAGACGGCATGAGGTAACGGCGCAGCTCATAAACGTGAACTGCGGGTGCGTACACTGACTACGCAAGCATGCACGCTCGAATCTGGCAAGCGCACTCCGGCGGCATGCTGGGCGACCAGACCCGTTGATCCAAGCCACGAACGTATTTTGAACGTCGACACGTGCTGCTTTGTCGACGAGACGGACATTTCGCAGAGTGCGCGTATCCACAGACAGCATGAACAAATTGGATGCGGGGCCTTCAGTAGTACTCACCGCGTACTGATAGATACAGGACAAGACGTCACTCGAGAGAGGTGCAGCGGTCATAGACAGACTGGTCGACACGGCGCGACGAATAAACCATTATACCACTATATAATGAAGACCCGTTATACTCTGTCAGCTACCGAGCGCGGGAAACTGTGAGAGAAAGTTCAAGACCGCCTCGATCAGGTCAGGGGGCCAGTTCTTGATGATGCTGGCGATAAACATAATCAATGGCGGCACCTGCGACGGTGCCATTGGCGGCGCAAGTGAAGGCGCAACTGAGTTTGAAGGTGCTAGTGGGCCGCCTCGACTCCTAGGAGGCCAGGTCCTTGTAACTTGACTGCCGGTGCCCCAGGCGAGGCGAGGCGCCCCAAGCCTGGCGACATTGCGCCAGGTGCTAGTGGGCGTAACGGAGTAACTGAAGCGTGGCGTGCCTTGCCGGCTACGCTACAACATCACGCCCCTTCGTAGGAGCTGTTGTCCTCAACAGACTTCACGAAGAGTCCATCGGCACGGGCTGGGCTGCCCAGTAGGCATCCACCAGCGCCCTGTCAGTGATGGCAGCATCTGCTACCCAGGAGGCTGCTTCACGGGGCAAGCCCTCCCATTTGACCAAGAAGCGGTGCATTTGACGAGTGCGCAGCTGCTTGGTCTCGTGGCGAAGGATCGCTTCAACCTTGGCGGTTGGGCGTCCCACGGCATCAACCGCAACCACAGGGGCAGGCGGCGCAGCCTCGGGGGCTGCCGCCGGAGCCGTGTCAGGGGGGTTTACACCCGTCGGCGTTCCACCGGCGGACGGAACATAAGGCCGGAGCAGTGAAGCGTGAAACACGTTGTGAAACGCATATTCAGAGGGCAGGGTCAGGCGAAACGCGACGCTCCGGCCTCCCACATCCTCGGTTACCAGGAAAGGTCCGATGTACCGCGGCATAAGCTTCTGAGGGCCAGGGCCCATATTCAGGTTTCGAGTACTTAGCCAAACCAGCTGCCCAGGCGCAAACCAGGCCAGGCGTGTTGCGTACGTCTCAATGTAGTGACGCGCGTCAGGGTCACCTCCTGCCAGCTCGCGCAGCAGCGGAGTGCGAGGGTGGAAACCGTAATTCAGGAAGAAGGGTGACTCTCCGGTCGACCGGTTGCGAGCATTGTTGATGGCAAATTCTGCTGCGGCCAGCCAGCGATCCCACTGGGCCTGAGAGGACGAGTCACAGTAGTTGCGGAGCATATCCCCGAGAACTCGGTTAACTCGCTCAGTCTGCCCGTCGGATTCGGGATGGACAGCCGAGGACAAGTTCCGTCGGGTTCCAAGCCTAGCCATCAGAGTCTCCATAAAGTCGCCAGTCCACCGCGGGTCCCTGTCCGTGACAACGGACAGCGGCACCCCGTGTAACCGCACGACCGTGGAGAAGAACAGCTCAGCAGCCTTGCGCCCGTCAAGGCCCTTTTCCTTGCATGGCACCAGGTGAACCATTTTGGTCAGCCGATCAACGAACACCAGAACAACGTTGTTAGCACGGCCCTGGGTTGGAGGCAGTCCAAACACGAAGTCCATGGACACGCTCTCCCATGGTTCAGAGGGGATTTCCAGTGGCTGAAGTGTGCCAAGGGGCTTCCCCGAAGCAGGCTTATTGCGCTGGCAGGCTTGACAGCCTTGCACATGCTCAGCCACATCAGCGGCCAGAGAGGGCCAGGTCAGACGGCGGCGCAAGATAGCCACAGTCCCATCCCTTCCAGGATGCCCAGCCAGGGGGTCAGCATGCGCACGAGAAATTACTTTGCGGCGTACGACGAGGATTTTCCACTCACCCGCCCCCTCCTCACGGAGCTACAGACCTTCCTGGGTCTTAGCCAGCCCTGCCACATTGGCTGGGTCCTGAAACCAGGTATCGTGCTCAAGAGCAGAGAGCAGGCGGGCTCGAAGTCCATCCAGGGGGTCTGTGGCTGAACGAGGGCGCCGTCCGGCGGCCGTGTCCATCAGGGCAAGTGTGGGCAGGCGCGAGAGCGCATCTGCCACCACGTTTAGCTTGCCAGGCCTGTAGACCCATTCGAAATGGAAAGTCTCCAGGAACTCAACCCAGCGGGCTTGCCGCCTACTCAGGTGGGCTTGAGTTTTCAGAAAGGTCAGAGGGTGGTGATCCGTCACAAGGGTGAACGGGATCGAGCTCTGGAGGTAGCACCTCCACTCCCTAAGAGGGTTAACCACACCCAGAAGTTCTTGCTCGCCGGTGGTGTAATTCCGTTCAGCAGGAGAGAATTTCTTGCTTGCAAAGCCACGGGTCGACCCTCCTGAAGCAGGGTGGCGCCCGTGCCATTCATGGGAGGCATCAGAGACGACCTCAAAGGGTTTCAAGAAGTCAGGAAAGCTCAACACCACATCAGTAGACAGCTGTTCTTTCACAGCTTCAAAGGCTCGCAACGCCTGGGAAGGCCAATGCTCAGGCAGCTTGGGGAGCTTGAAGAGCTCAGTCAGAGGAGCCGACAGTGCTCCAAAACCGGCAATGAAGCGGCGGAAGTAGTTGGCCAGGCCCACAAAGGACCGCAGTTCTGTCATGTCAAAAGGCCTAGGCCAGGTCTTGATGACCTCAACCTTCTTGGGATCCATCCGGATGCCCTTAGCACTCACGACGTGGCCTAAGTACTTGACCTCAGGTCGCCAAAATTCGCACTTGCTCATTTTGACCAGGAGTTGCTGTTCCCGCAACTTGGCCAGCACCAATCTGAGGTGCTTCTCGTGCTCTTCAGGGCTTTTGGAGTACAATAAAATGTCATCCAGGTACACCGTAACATAGCCCGCTCTAATGAAGGGTGCCAGCGTGGCTGACATGGCTGCCTGGAACGAGCTTGGGGCATTGACCAAGCCGAATGGCAGCACCAGCCACTCAAAATGGCCCAGAGGGGTGGTGAAGGCAGTCTTCGCCACGTCAGAGGGCTCAATCCGGATCTGGTGGTACCCAGAAGTCAAGTCCAGGGCCGTAAAGACCGTGGTCGGTCAAGGGTGTCATCTATGCGGGGCAGCGGGTACCGGTTCTGAATTGTCAGCTTGTTCAGAGATCTATAATCAATACACATCTTCAGGCCCTGTTTTCTTCTGTACGAAGAGTAAGGGGGCGCCGTATGGGGAGGTGGATGGCCGGATGAACCCTTTGGCCAACAGGTCCTTGACCTGCTTCTCAACCTCAGTCAGTCTGGTAGGCGAGAGCCTAAACTGAGGTCTATGAGTGGGCCCAGGCTTCAGAGGGATCGTGTGTTTGACAGGGAGCTCACGCAGGGGGGGCAACCCAGTCAGGGGAGCAAACACGTCCGCAAAGTCAGAGAGCACAGAGCGTAGCACGGGGTTCTGGTCTGCTTCCGGGGGCAGCACCAAACCCGGGGGCTCAAGAGGCTTGGGCGCTGGACCAGGCGCAGCCTCAGCAGTGTTCAGGAGAGGTGCAGAGGGAAGGGGGCCAGAGGTGTCCACCTCAGGCGAGCCAGGGGCATCCGCCTCCCGCACCCAAACCACCACACCTCTCGCCCCAAGAGTCAGCAGGTCCTTGGAGGCTCGCTTGGCCGAGACCATCTTAACCAAAGTAATGGCCTGACCTTCCTCAAGCAAAGCAACTTGAGGTGCGGCCAAGAGCGCGGCATCTGAAGAGGTCGGCACCGGGAGCGCTTCCGCGCCCGCCGAGCGCGCGAACTGTAACCCAACGTCCCGTACCAGGCTGTTGCACCTCCAGCGCAGACTCGCCAGTGCATATCCGAGTTCTAAAACGCTTTAGGAAATCGCGTCCCATCATCAGGTCAACAGAGGCGGTCAGTTTTGGCAGTACCAACACGCGAAGTGTGGTTTTCAAAGGGCCAAGCCGAAACGGAACGCGGCACTTCCCCAGGATGGGTGCTTCACTCCCATCAGCCATGCGAACAGGTGCAAACAGCCCAGGCGTAAGCCGAGCCGTTGGGCGAGGTCGTCAGCGATGAAGGTGTGAGGGGACCCATTGTCCGCGAGGGAACGCACACGCGCCCCGCTCAACACCTCAAGGAAGATATCAAGACCTTCGTCCGAGTTATCAGCTGCAGCGCACCGGCCTCTGTTTCTGGCCGGGGTGTATCAAACCCGCAAGCGGCATCAAACAGCTGAGTCCCAGGAGGCAGTGTACGCCAGAGGCGCCACCGCCACGCCAACAAGCTGCAAAATGCTCCACGGAGCACAGCGGGGACCAGCAAGGCCGCTGTAGTGCTTGGGTCATGTTCTTTGCAGCGCGCGAAGTGCCGCAAGAACGGAGCAAGCTGAGAATCAGGTGGTCGAAACCACACAGAGTGGCCAGTGCAGTCGAGAGTCGGAAAGGGTCGCGTCGCAGAGGCAAAGTCCTTTGCCACTGCGTTACAGCCTCTGCTATCAGCGAACGCATCAAGAGTGAACTCGCGCCCGAGTTCAGCAGCAGCCTCTGCGACTAAGTCCATCCGGACGAACCGCGAGACCACGTCGGTGCCCGTCGCAACCGACTTAGCGTTCTTCTCTTCGCTGTACCGCGCCCCTTCCTTCGCGAGCGTGCCCACAGGTCGATACGGGGCTGCACTCAAGCGCAGCGGCGGTCGGCCGGTGCGCGCACTGCGCTGGGATGCGGTTTGACTTCTGCGGGCCTGCCGGGGCGCGAGCCCCTGACGACGCCGCTATGCACACACGAGGGCGAAGGATAGTGCGGCCACAAGGGCGTCTGCACCCCCGCGAGCAAGAATCACCGTGCTGCAGCGGTGCTCGACTCCTGGCAGTGTGCAAGGTGCAGCAAGCGCTGGCACCAGCAGCATATAGAGTGCTAGCCTGGCAGCGACTCTAACGCGACAGCGTCACTGCTGTTGCCGTCAAACTGTTGTCTGAGGACGCATGTCCCCGGACTTGGACAGCTTTCACCCAGAACGGAACAAGAGTGCATTGTGTATATGCGCTTATTTGCTTGCAACAGTCGGCCAGCCCTTCGCGGCCTTTGGTCGAGGGCCTCTAGGCACAGACCCGGCCCATGCCCATGCACTCGAGTGTACCCGAACGCCGCTGCGTACCCACAGGTCCCACACCACAAGTCCCTTGACAACTCAAGGCACAATACCGCTGGCTATACTGCACTTCGCAGCTCTTATGACAGAATTATCAGATAAGGCAGATAAGGCGAACTCACCTCCGCGACCACGCGCCCGTGGGCGTCCGAGGCTTCATTCTGCGTTTACCATCGACGCTTTCGCTAATGGAAACACTATCCTGGCGGAGATGGGGACCACCGGCGGGGTGCAGACAGCAGCGCCTGTCGGTGGTGTACCATACGGACCTCATCCCGTTCGCCGTCCACACGTGGCTGGAGCGAGCGTTGCAGCCAGAGCAGCCCTTACCTGGGCCAGCAGAGCTCCTTCAGCTGGCGGTGAGGATGTTGCCTGACTCTTTCCATCTCCCAGTGGTAAACCTGCTCCTTACGAATGGCCCTTTCCCCCCATCTCAACAGAACGAAGCGCCTTTGCTGAGCAGTTTTGTGATGGAGGAGACTGCATGCCGTGGTAGCCGCGGCTCTGGCGCCTCGAGTGGCTTCTTGCACCCAAGAGCCATGGCCCTACTCAGCAAGCTACTGGAGCTTGCTCGGGCCGCATATGACGCTGCCAACCCTGCCGCCTACGGCAAAGCTACAAAGGACAGGGCTGCGCGTGATGCGCAGGCCCACCAGGACCCCGCTGCGGACCTGGTGGCGGCGGCGGCATGTGCTGGAGTGCGGGGCGCTGGAGGCCCCTTCACCGCGGCGGACCTGGTGGCGGCGGCGGCATGTGCTGGAGTGCAGCGCGCTGTGCCCCCCTGCGCCGCGGCGGACCTGGTGGCGGCGGCTGCATGTGCTGGAGTGCAGAGCGCTGAGCCTCCCTGCGCCGCTGCGGACCTGGCGGCAGCGGCGGCATGTGCTGGAGCGCTGTGCCCCCCTGCGCCGCTGCGGACCTGGCGGCGGCGGCGGCATGTGCTGGAGTGCGGAGCGCTGGAGGCCCCTTCACCGCTGCGGACCTGGCGGCGGCGGCGGCATGTGCTGGAGTGCAGCGCGCTGAGCCCCCCTGCGCCGCTGCGGACCTGGCGGCGGCGACGGCATTTGCTGGAGGCCCACATGGACTGGCTGCTGGCGACGCCCCCAGGCCCTCCAGTATCCCCTCCGTCCCCGCACCTCCCGCGACGCCCTGCACCTCGGCCGCTGCCGCCGGCTCCCCTCCCCGCCGTACCCTGGTCCTGGCGCCCATGGCACAGCGGCGCGGCCTGGGGCGCCGTGCTGCGAATGAAGAGGGCCGAGGCGAGCGGGTTGCTTGCTGTCACCGCGACGCGGGCTGCTGAGGCCGGGTCCCAGCTGGCTGCGGCTGCTGGATGCGGTGCTGCGGATGGGCAGGGGGGCCGGCGCTGATGGAGGGGGGAGGGAAGGAGGGGGGAGGCAAGGTGTGCCCGGTGGGGTTGTGGGGTGCAGGTGTGGGTGGATGGAGGTCCTCTTCACCTCTCGCTAGTCCTCTTCACCCCTCGCTCGTCCCAGATCGCCTGCAGGCTTAGAAAAACGCCTCCCCACACCCCCATCCCATCACCCCAATCCGACCCCTCAGGAGGCGGCTGACACAGCCGGGGCGAAAGCGGGGGACCCGGAATGGTGGCGGGCGGCGGAGGCTCGGGCGACGGCGACGGAGCCTGAGGCCGAGGCGCGGGGGTAGCGCCTCGGGGGCCGGGGCGGGGGCGGTGGTGGGATGAGATGGGGTTGGTCATACGAGGGGCGAGAGCTGGTTGGGCGTTTGGGTGCATGGGGAGGGGGGCAGGGCACGCGGGTGGTCCAGGGCATGGAGTGGGGCCCGGACTGTCAGGTGGCCGGAGCGAGCAAGGTCACTTGCAGCACGGCGGGAGAAAAAGGGGGCGAGCAGCCCTGCTCTTGCAAGCAGTGAAGTGCAACCCCGTGCTAGCCTGGGGCTGGGGCGCAAATGGGCAGCTGCCAGAACCCAGACTGGCACCGAACGCGGAGGCTAGCGCCGAGCGCTCTGGAGGTATAAATTGGACCGTAGCGTGGTTTGTTCGCAACAGGAAGAGGATGTAAAATATATCATGAATGGCGGTGTCTTCGCATGAGCCCCTTTGCAACACGCACAGGGGCGGCACGTGCTCCTCAGGGGGGCAGACGTGCGTAACAGCTCACGCAGTTGGCTTAGCAGGCGGGGACAGGGCGGCAGTGCGCGCACGCCGTGTGGGCAGGGCCAGACACAGGCAGGCAGGCAGCGGCGGGCGGGGGCAAACACAGGCACACACAGAAGCCAAAGCAAGGTGCAATCCAAAGGCGCACATACACGGCCCTACACGGCTGGAAAGCGGGGGAAAGCGCCGTGGCCACCCAACAGTCCCCAACAGCAACCGCAAACAGTAAACGGCTTTCACAATTGTAGACAAGAAAGGTAGTCAATTGCTTACGCAATAGCAGCAACTACAATGAGAAACACGCGTGAGCGGGGGCTCCGACGGGTCCCGCGGGGTTGGGGCCGGTGATCCGGTCCGGGGCGTGCGGAAGCGTCTCTCGCACGCCGGGAACCATAATATGGTCCCAAACGTGCGAAAGCCGCTTAACCCGCAAGACAGCCCGCTAAGCACCCAACAAGCCATCATGAATGCTCCCAGGTCGATACGGGGCTGCAATCAAGCGCAGCGGCGGTCGGCTGGTGTGCGCACTGCGCTGGGATGCGGTTTGACTTCTGCGGGCCTGCCGGGGCGCGAGCCCCTAGCCGACGACGCTGCTATGTGCACACGAGGGCGAAGGATAGTGCGGCTACAAGGGCGTCTGCACCCCCGCGAGCAAGAATCATCGTGCTGCAGCGGTGCTCGACTCCTGGCAGCGCGCAAGGTGCAGCAAGCGCTGGCACCAGCAGCATGTAGAGTGCTAGCCTGGCAGCGACTCTAACGCGACAGCGTCGCTGCTATTGCGGTCAAACTGTCGTCTGGAGGACGCATCCCCCCGGACTTGGACAGCTTGCGCCCAGAACGGAGCAAGAGTGCATTGCCTATATGCGCTCAACACGCCAAACGTTTCTTGCACCAGTCGGCCAGCCCTTCGGTTGAGGCGCAGACCCGCCCATGCCCATGCACTCGAGTGTACCCGAACGCCGCTGCGTACCCACAGGTCCCACACCACATGCCCCCTGACAACTCAAGGCATATTACCGTAGGCTATACTGCACTTCCCAGCTCTTATGACAGAAGCCAACCATGGCAGATAAGGCGAACTCACCTCCGCGACCACGCGCCCGTGGGCGTCCGAGGCTTCATTCTGCGTTTACCATCGACGCTAATGGAAACACAATCCTTGCGGAGATGGGGACCACCGGCGGGGTGCAGACAGCAGCGCCCGTAGGCGGAATACCATCCGGACCTCCCGGAGCGCCTACATTGTCAGAAGCAGTAGCACAGGACATTACTGCGGCTGGAGAGGACACTCCTCCACCCCCTGGCGACGAGGAGTGGCGGAGCCCGGAGCCCGCAGTCAGCCCGGCACCTCGCGCTGTGGAGTGGCGCACCGCGTTCACGTGCTGTGCGCCTTGCGGGTGTCCGTCTTTCATGACCCCTGAGCTGGCGGCGTACGTTAACGCCTGCCAGACCATTTGCGGTGATGACTTGCCCGCTCCCGTGGCCACGACGGCAACGAAGACTGTATACTGCCTCCCCACTGCTAGACCAGTGCGGGAGTTCGTCTTCACCACCTTCAGGACCGTGCAGCTCGCGGATGGCCCGCATGTGCTCTCTTGGTGCACTTGCGAGAGCTCCTGTTCCTCGAAAGCACGGCTTTTTGACCGCGATTCGCTGCCTGGGTGGCCTCGAGCTGCCGTGCTCGAAGAAGCAATGCACGCATGCGTGCACGCCCGGGCGCTCCAGGTGTGAACAATTGTTTGTGGCCTCACGGTTGGGTACTGGACTAATGGACTAATCTCACTGATTTTGGCTTCGCAGGTCTGGTGCGGCTGGCGCCGAAGGTCTTTCGAGGAGCTGCACCCGCCCGCGCGGGACTTCCAGGCCGGGCCTCCCCCACCACGGCACGAGCTGTCTTTCCCAGGGGCGGATGACCACATGCGCTGCGTATGGGTTGCTGGAGATCCTCTCTCCACCGACGCAGCTGTTGTCTATCAGCGCAGCGGCATCTTCCGCTGTACGGCATGCTCCGCAGGCAAGGCGTGCCGACACGTACGTCAGCATACCGCCTGCGGGCTCGCAGGCCATGCCGGCGTGCCTATGGATGCTGCCGACGGCTCTCCAGATGATGACAGCATTGCTGAACTCGACAAACTTATCAGCAGCTTCTTGGACGAGGACGGGAAACTGAGAGTCACTGCCAAAAGCAGGGTGCGCTTGGGCCTACGGTTCGTGTCGGGGTGGGTCGGGCAGCCTCACCACCCTGCCGCGTCAAGCGCTTGCTCGGATTCTTACCCCTACCGCGCTTCGTCCACGCTACCTCCCCCAGGCACGCATTCTCGATGGGCTTGTGCATCGTGGTGTCCAGCGTGTTTACCCAGAGCACTCGTCGTTGTCCTGCGAGCTCCTCCCGCAACCAAAACCTGGCCAGGCCTGCGACAAGTGCAAGGCCCCTTGGGAAGGGGCATCGCGCCACCGCTCAAACTGCACCGTCTACGGCATGTCTTGGTTTCGTGAAGTGGAGGTTTCCCACCTGAGGTGCAAGACGCCCAACTGCACAGGACGATTGCACTTCGACGGCGGCGAGATGGGGATACTCAACCTCAACGACACGGACCTGTTCAGCCATGAACTGCTTCAATGGTAAGCATGGAAGCCTCTAGCGACCCCTGGAGCCCACCCAGCCCTGGGCCCGTCGCCTGGGCCCGTCGCCTGGGCCCGTCGCCGGGACCCGAGCCCCCACGCCTCTCAATCTGAGTCCATTCAGTCCTTTGTTGCTGTGGCCCGCAGGTATAGCATCCAGCTCGCAACCACCCGAGTTCCGTTCTACTCACTCTGGGTGGCCGTGGTGAAGTCGTACGTGTCGCGTGGCCTGCTTGCGCCTGGGTCCCCAGAGGAGCTGTACTACGCCAACAAGCGCGCTGTGTAAGCCTGCTTCATTGTCCACTGACAATGTTGGGGCCTGTGCGCAGACTCAACCTTTTCTTTCGTCCCCACCGCTTTCGTCCCCACAGCTTCCAGGCTGCTTGGCTCAATTACATCGCCTTGCAGGACCTCGACTACACGCCGGCCTTCACGTGCAGTTGCCCTGGCGGACAGTGTGATGCCGTGATTGCTGACGGCATCATGGTTGGGATGAAGAAGGAGAAGGTGGGTGCGTTCAAGCATGATCCGTTCATCGGGGGTTGGCCTAATGACAGCGTTTGACACGCAGAGCCACCTGGTGAAGCCGTGGGGGCCCAGCCCCAGCGAGGAAGCTCGGGCGGGCTCGTTGCACAGTGGCCGCTCTTTGCTTGCCGTCCCTGCTCTCCGATCAACACTCAAGAAGTTGTGCGAGTCGGAGTCTGTCAGGATCTCCACGGATGAGTATGAGCGCTTCTGGATGGCACTGGACACGCAGGCTGGGCTCCGCCAGTACCTGGTGGGCAGGGTTGGAGGGCGATGGAGGGAGGGAGCGGCAGCTTAGCTAGGAGAGGAGGGCTCAGACATTGATTATCACTGTCTTACGAAGGCGAAGTCTTGGCCAACGGCTTCCGCCCCTTCCCCACCCTCACGCCCTTGTGCTGCAGTCCGACTTCAAGTCGACCACGGTGGACGGGGTATGCATCGACGCGCCAGCTGGTGTGCGACAGCTCTTGCGCGCCATTGCTTCTGAAAGCCCAGTGTGCGCTTTCATCCCATTCGCCGTCCACACGTGGCTTGAGCGAGCGTTGCAGCCAGAGCAGCCCTTACCTGGGCCAGCAGAGCTCCTTCAGCTGGCGGTGAGGATGTTGCCTGAATCTTTCCATCTCCCAGTGGTAAACCTGCTCCTAATGAGAGGCCCTTTCCCTCCATCCCCACAGAACGAAGCGCCTTTGCTGAGCAGCTTTGTGATGGAGGAGACTGCATGCCGCGGTAGCCGCGGCTCTGGCGGCTCGAGTGGCTTCTTGCACCCAAGAGCCATGGCCCTACTCAGCAAGTTGCTGGAGCTTGCTCGGGCCGCATATGACGCTGCCAACCCTGCCGCCTACGGCAAAGCTACAAAGGACAGGGCTGCGCGTGATGCGCAGGCCCACCAGGACCCTGCGCTGTCCGGTAGGATGAGTGAGGAGCAGGGGCACGGGGCGGCTTTGGCTGTCTACCTGGCACCTCCAATGAAACTGTCCTTCTCCTTGACCCCTCTTCACAGACGCGGGGCCTGACCTGGAGTTGCTGGGCCCAGATGCGGAGTTTCTGCGCACTGGCTTCTTTTACCCCTCCATGCCAAGGGTGCGCAGGCTGGGGCGGTACCTGGCTGACTTTAAGAGCCAATCTACTGGCAGTGCTCGATGCACAAAGTATAAGTACGATGCTAAGAAGTTGACGCCTGGGCTCTTTGTGCTTCACTGTTTGAAGTGTGGCGCGTGCCTGGGGTTTCACATGATGCGTTCGGCTGAGTCGCCCCAGGCGCTTTTTGAAGTTTTGTACACTCGGTTTCCACGTTGCCCAAAGATCATAGTGTACGACAATAACTGCCACGGTCACGCATACTTCCTCAACCGCCAGCCGCGTTGGGCACGTAGCTCGTTATTCCTCATAGATAAGCTGCATTTCGCGGGACACAGCGGTTGCTGCGGGGCATACAACATAGCGGCTTACCCGGAGCTGTCACAACTAAACTCACAACTTGCTGAGCAGCGAAACGCAAGGCTGGCTTTGCTCAAGTCCCATTGCGCATTCATGACTCAGCCCATGTTTTTGATATATGTGCGGTATTTTCTGTTTATGAGGGCTCTGCTTGATTGATTATTGAGTGAGCATCCGGGTTAACACTCACGCGCTGGACCCCCTGCGCCGCTGCGGACCTGGCGGCGGCGACGGCCTGCGCTGGAGTGCGGAGCGCTGGACCCCCCTGCGCCGCTGCGGACCTGGCGGCGGCGGCGGCCTGCGCCGGAGGGCGTTGCGCTGGAGGCCCCTTCACCGCTGCGGAGCTGGCGGTATCCGCCGGTCCACAGGGTTGGTTCAACCCTTCCTGCCGTCGGTGTTTCTCAACACCATCACCCCAGGCTTCGCTGACGCTTGCGGTATTGAGCCTTGCCCACACTCGCAGCAACGATGAAGCGGCTTCACCAGGATTGTGCTCCAGTGCAGGGCAGCGGAATGCGTTGGAGGCCACTTCTTCGTGCCCTGCCGCCGGGTGAGCTGTACAACGCACATGTGCCGATGTGGCGGCTGTAGGATGGACTAGAATAATGGGGTTTGGACTGCCTGTGCCGGTTGACCTGGAGCAAGGGGCGGTCAGCGCGTCCACCCGTATGGTGGAGGCAGGATAAGCTGCGGTAGAGCCCTGTGCCGGTGTGGCCACTGCAGGATGGACTGGGGGGTGGATCAGCATAGCTCTCGGCTCGGCTCCCGTTGTGGCGGCGGCAGGCTGGGCTGCGGTTGTGGGGCGGCGGACTTTGAGGCGGCTCTGCCACACGCCTCCAGCCTATCCTGCCGCCTTCAATCCGGTTTGACGACCGCAGGATAGGCTGGAGGCATGTGGCGGCAGAATACGGCTTGGGGGTGCACTGTCGACAGGCCCCTTTCGCAGGCACCGCAATGCCCCGTTTCGCCCGGCCTGCGTCCGGCAGCCACGGACCCGGCGATGGGCACAGCCACTGGAAGGAGCGGTGTGGGTCCCGGCAGCGATGTCACTGGCGGAGGCGTTGGCGAGGAGAGGTGACGCACTGCTGGAGCCCCCTGTGCCGCTGCGGACCTTCATGACTCAGCCCATGTTTTTGATATATGTGCGGTATTTTTTGTTTATGAGGGCTCTGCTTGATTGATTGTTGAGTGAGCATCCGGGTTAACACTCACGCGCTGGACCCCCTGTGCCGCTGGGGACCTGCCGTCGGCGGCGGCATGCGCCGGAGCGCGGAGCGCTGGACCCCCCTGCGCCGCTGGGGACCTGCCGTCGGCGGCGGCATGCGCTGGAGGGCGTTGCGCTGGAGGCCCCTTCACCGCTGCGGACCTGCCGTCGGCGGCGGCATGCGCCGGAGTGCGGAGCACTGGACCCCCCTGCGCCGCTGCGGACCTGGCGGCGGCGACGGCATGCGCTGGAGTGCGGAGCGCTGGACCCCCTGCGCCGCTGCGGACCTGGCGGCGGCGACGGCCTGCGCTGGAGTGCGGAGCGCTGGACCCCCTGTGCCGCTGAGGGCGTTGCGCTGGAGGCCCCTTCACCGCTGCGGAGTTGGCGGTATCCGCCGGTCCACAGGGTTGGTTCAACCCTTCCTGCCGTCGGTGTTTCTCAACACCATCACCCCAGGCTTCGCTGACGCTTGCGGTATTGAGCCTTGCCCACACTCGCAGCAACGATGAAGCGGCTTCACCAGGATTGTGCTCCAGTGCAGGGCAGCGGAATGCGTTGGAGGCCACTTCTTCGTGCCCTGCCGCCGGGTGAGCTGTACAACGCACATGTGCCGATGTGGTGGCTGTAGGATGGACTAGAATAATGGGGTTTGGACTGCCTGTGCTGGTCTGGCGGCGACCGCATGCCTTCGAACAGAAGACCCATGCACCCCACCCCATGTTGCTGTCCCGTCGTCGGCAGCAGGTTGACCTGGAGCAAGGGGCGGTCAGCGCGTCCACCCGTATGGTGGAGGCAGGATAAGCTGCGGTAGAGCCCTGTGCCGGTGTGGCCACTGCAGGATGGACTGGGGGGTGGATCAGCATAGCTCTCGGCTCGGCTCCCGTTGTGGCGGCGGCAGGCTGGGCTGCGGTTGTGGGGCGGCGGACTTTGAGGCGGCTTTGCCACACGCCTCCAGCCTATCCTGCCGCCTTCAATCCGGTTTGACGACCGCAGGATAGGCTGGAGGCATGTGGCGGCAGAATACGGCTAGGGAGTGCACTGTCGACAGGCCCCTTTCGCAGGCACCGCAATGCCCCGTTTCGCCCGGCCTGCGTCCGGCAGCCATGGACCCGGCGATGGGCACAGCCACTGGAAGGAGCGGTGTGGGTCCCGGCAGCGATGTCACTGGCGGAGGCGTTGGCGAGGAGAGGTGACGCACTGCTGGAGCCCCCTGTGCCGCTGCGGACCTTCATGACTCAGCCCATGTTTTTGATATATGTGCGGTATTTTTTGTTTATGAGGGCTCTGCTTGATTGATTGTTGAGTGAGCATCCGGGTTAACACTCACGCGCTGGACCCCCTGTGCCGCTGGGGACCTGCCGTCGGCGGCGGCATGCGCCGGAGCGCGGAGCGCTGGACCCCCCTGCGCCGCTGGGGACCTGCCGTCGGCGGCGGCATGCGCTGGAGGGCGTTGCGCTGGAGGCCCCTTCACCGCTGCGGACCTGCCGTCGGCGGCGGCATGCGCCGGAGTGCGGAGCACTGGACCCCCCTGCGCCGCTGCGGACCTGGCGGCGGCGACGGCATGCGCTGGAGTGCGGAGCACTGGACCTCCCTGCGCCGCTGCGGACCTGCCGTCGGCGGCGGCATGCGCCGGAGTGCGGAGCACTGGACCCCCCTGCGCCGCTGCGGACCTGGCGGCGGCGACGGCATGCGCTGGAGTGCGGAGCGCTGGACCCCCCTGCGCCGCTGCGGACCTGGCGGCGGCGACGGCATGCGCTGGAGTGCGGAGCACCGGACCCCCCTGTGCCGCTGCGGACCTGGCGGCGGCGGCATGCGCCGGAGTGCGGAGCACTGGACCCCCCTGCGCCGCTGCGGACCTGGCGGCGGCGACGGCATGCGCTGGAGTGCGGAGCGCTGGACCCCCCTGCGCCGCTGCGGACCTGGCGGCGGCGACGGCATGCGCTGGAGTGCGGAGCGCTGGACCCCCCTGCGCCGCTGCGGACCTGGCGGCGGCGACGGCATGCGCTGGAGTGCGGAGCACCGGACCCCCCTGTGCCGCTGCGGACCTGGCGGCGGCGGCATGCGCCGGAGTGCGGAGCACTGGACCCCCCTGCGCCGCTGCGGACCTGGCGGCGGCGACGGCATGCGCTGGAGTGCGGAGCGCTGGACCCCCCTGCGCCGCTGCGGACCTGGCGGCGGCGACGGCATGCGCTGGAGTGCGGAGCACTGGACCTCCCTGCGCCGCTGCGGACCTGCCGTCGGCGGCGGCATGCGCCGGAGTGCGGAGCACTGGACCCCCCTGCGCCGCTGCGGACCTGGCGGCGGCGACGGCATGCGCTGGAGTGCGGAGCGCTGGACCCCCCTGCGCCGCTGCGGACCTGGCGGCGGCGACGGCATGCGCTGGAGTGCGGAGCACTGGACCCCCTGTGCCGCTGCGGACCTGGCGGCGGCGGCATGCGCCGGAGTGCGGAGCACTGGACCCCCCTGCGCCGCTGCGGACCTGGCGGCGGCGACGGCATGCGCTGGAGTGCGGAGCGCTGGACCCCCCTGCGCCGCTGCGGACCTGGCGGCGGCGACGGCATGCGCCACGGGCGGGAGCTCAAGGGAGGGCAGGCAGTGTGCCGTTGACCGCAGTTGAGGGGAGCCAGCCTCACATGCTGTTGAGGAGGTTCCTGACTCGCCCCGGGCAGGTACCGTGTCAGCCCAGCCCGCTGTCCAGGCGTAGCCGCTCTCACCTCAAAACAATACCATCACGATACCGCTAGTGCTAGTGCTACACGGGTGGTAACAGGCCAAGAGGACCGGACGTGCTGGCACCCAGCCATGTTGGAGGTGTGGTCCAGCGTCCAGCCCTTGCTCAGGGCTGTCCCCACTCGTCCTGAGTCCTGCCCTCGCACCACCAGCTCGAGTAGGCGGGGCAGGCCTAGGCTTGTTGCGTGTGGCCTTTCGTGGGCTCAGGTCAGCGTTTAACCTGCCGAGAGGTCGCTCTGGGGGCCAAGGCTGGGTGCAGGAAGGGTCGGGGCAGGCCTAGGCTTGGTGTGTGTGGCCTTTCGTGGGCTCAGGTCAGCGTGTAACCTGCCGAGAGCTCGCTCTGGGGGCCAAGGCTGGGTGCAGGAAGGGTCGGGGCAGGCCTAGGCTTGGTGTGTGTGGCCTTTCGTGGGCTCAGGTCAGCGTTTAACCTGCCGAGAGCTCGCTCTGGGGGCCAAGGCTGGGTGCAGGAAGGGTCGGGGCAGGCCTAGGCTTGGTGCGTGTGGCCTTTCGTGGGCTCAGGTCAGCGTGTAACCTGCCGAGAGGTCGCTCTGGGGGCCAAGGCTGGGTGCAGGAAGGGTCGGGGCAGGCCTAGGCTTGGTGTGTGTGGCCTTTCGTGGGCTCAGGTCAGCGTTTAACCTGCCGAGAGCTCGCTCTGGGGGCCAAGGCTGGGTGCAGGAAGGGTCGGGGCAGGCCTAGGCTTGGTGCGTGTGGCCTTTCGTGGGCTCAGGTCAGCCATTAACCTGCCGAGAGCTCGCTCTGGGGGCCAAGGCTGGGTGCAGGAAGGGTCGGGGCAGGCCTAGGCTTGGTGTGTGTGGCCTTTCGTGGGCTCAGGTCAGCGTTTAACCTGCCCAGAGCTCGCTCTGGGGGCCAAGGCTGGGTGCAGGAAGGGTCGGGGTAGGCCTAGGCTTGTTGCGTGTGGCCTTTCGTGGGCTCAGGTCAGCGTGTAACCTGCCGAGAGGTCGCTCTGGGGGCCAAGGCTGGGTTCAGGAAGGGTCGGGGCAGGCCTAGGCTTGGTGCGTGTGGCCTTTCGTGGGCTCAGGTCAGCGTGTAACCTGCCGAGAGGTCGCTCTGGGGGCCAAGGCTGGGTGCAGGAAGGGTCGGGGCAGGCCTAGGCTTGGTGTGTGTGGCCTTTCGTGGGCTCAGGTCAGCGTTTAACCTGCCGAGAGCTCGCTCTGGGGGCCAAGGCTGGGTGCAGGAAGGGTCGGGGCAGGCCTAGGCTTGGTGTCTGTGGCCTTTCGTGGGCTCAGGTCAGCGTGTAACCTGCCCAGAGGTCGCTCTGGGGGCCAAGGCTGGGTTCAGGAAGGGTCGGGGCAGGCCTAGGCTTGGTGCGTGTGGCCTTTCGTGGGCTCAGGTCAGCGTTTAACCTGCCGAGAGGTCGCTCTGGGGGCCAAGGCTGGGTGCAGGAAGGGTCGGGGCAGGCCTAGGCTTGGTGTGTGTGGCCTTTCGTGGGCTCAGGTCAGCGTGTAACCTGCCCAGAGGTCGCTCTGGGGGCCAAGGCTGGGTTCAGGAAGGGTCGGGGCAGGCCTAGGCTTGGTGCGTGTGGCCTTTCGTGGGCTCAGGTCAGCGTTTAACCTGCCGAGAGGTCGCTCTGGGGGCCAAGGCTGGGTGCAGGAAGGGTCGGGGCAGGCCTAGGCTTGGTGTGTGTGGCCTTTCGTGGGCTCAGGTCAGCGTGTAACCTGCCCAGAGGTCGCTCTGGGGGCCAAGGCTGGGTGCAGGAAGGGTCGGGGCAGGCCTAGGCTTGGTGTGTGTGGCCTTTCGTGGGCTCAGGTCAGCGTGTAACCTGCCCAGAGGTCGCTCTGGGGGCCAAGGCTGGGTGCAGGAAGGGTCGGGGCAGGCCTAGGCTTGGTGCGTGTGGCCTTTCGTGGGCTCAGGTCAGCGTTTAACCTGCCGAGAGCTCGCTCTGGGGGCCAAGGCTGGGTGCAGGAAGGGTCGGGGCAGGTCTAGGCTTGGTGTGTGTGGCCTTTCGTGGGCTCAGGTCAGCGTGTAACCTGCCGAGAGCTCGCTCTGGGGGCCAAGGCTGGGTGCAGGAAGGGTCGGGGCAGGCCTAGGCTTGGTGCGTGTGGCCTTTCGTGGGCTCAGGTCAGCGTGTAACCTGCCGAGAGGCTCGCTCTGGGGGCCAAGGCTGGGTGCAGGAAGGGTCGGGGCAGGCCTAGGCTTGGTGTGTGTGGCCTTTCGTGGGCTCAGGTCAGCGTGTAACCTGCCCAGAGGTCGCTCTGGGGGCCAAGGCTGGGTGCAGGAAGGGTCGGGGCAGGCCTAGGCTTGGTGTGTGTGGCCTTTCGTGGGCTCAGGTCAGCGTTTAACCTGCCGAGAGCTCGCTCTGGGGGCCAAGGCTGGGTGCAGGAAGGGTCGGGGCAGGCCTAGGCTTGGTGTCGTGTGGCCTTTCGTGGGCTCAGGTCAGCGTGTAACCTGCCCAGAGGTCGCTCTGGGGGCCAAGGCTGGGTGCAGGAAGGGTCGGGGCAGGCCTAGGCTTGGTGCGTGTGGCCTTTCGTGGGCTCAGGTCAGCGTGTAACCTGCCGAGAGGTCGCTCTGGGGGCCAAGGCTGGGTGCAGGAAGGGTCGGGGCAGGCCTAGGCTTGGTGTGTGTGGCCTTTCGTGGGCTCAGGTCAGCGTGTAACCTGCCGAGAGCTCGCTCTGGGGGCCAAGGCTGGGTGCAGGAAGGGTCGGGGCAGGCCTAGGCTTGGTGCGTGTGGCCTTTCGTGGGCTCAGGTCAGCGTGTAACCTGCCGAGAGCTCGCTCTGGGGGCCAAGGCTGGGTGCAGGAAGGGTCGGGGCAGGCCTAGGCTTGGTGTGTGTGGCCTTTCGTGGGCTCAGGTCAGCGTGTAACCTGCCGACAGCTCGCTCTGGGGGCCAAGGCTGGGTGCAGGAAGGGTCGGGGCAGGTCCTAGGCTTGGTGCGTGTGGCCTTTCGTGGGCTCAGGTCAGCGTGTAACCTGCCGAGAGCTCGCTCTGGGGGCCAAGGCTGGGTGCAGGAAGGGTCGGGGCAGGCCTAGGCTTGGTGCGTGTGGCCTTTCGTGGGCTCAGGTCAGCGTGTAACCTGCCGAGAGCTCGCTCTGGGGGCCAAGGCTGGGTGCAGGAAGGGTCGGGGCAGGCCTAGGCTTGGTGCGTGTGGCCTTTCGTGGGCTCAGGTCAGCGTGTAACCTGCCGAGAGCTCGCTCTGGGGGCCAAGGCTGGGTGCAGGAAGGGTCGGGGCAGGCCTAGGCTTGGTGTGTGTGGCCTTTCGTGGGCTCAGGTCAGCGTTTAACCTGCCCAGAGCTCGCTCTGGGGGCCAAGGCTGGGTGCAGGAAGGGTCGGGGCAGGCCTAGGCTTGGTGCGTGTGGCCTTTCGTGGGCTCAGGTCAGCGTGTAACCTGCCCAGAGGTCGCTCTGGGGGCCAAGGCTGGGTGCAGGAAGGGTCGGGGCAGGCCTAGGCTTGGTGCGTGTGGCCTTTCGTGGGCTCAGGTCAGCGTGTAACCTGCCGAGAGGTCGCTCTGGGGGCCAAGGCTGGGTGCAGGAAGGGTCGGGGCAGGCCTAGGCTTGGTGTGTGTGGCCTTTCGTGGGCTCAGGTCAGCGTGTAACCTGCCCAGAGCTCGCTCTGGGGGCCAAGGCTGGGTGCAGGAAGGGTCGGGGCAGGCCTAGGCTTGGTGCGTGTGGCCTTTCGTGGGCTCAGGTCAGCGTGTAACCTGCCGAGAGGTCGCTCTGGGGGCCAAGGCTGGGTGCAGGAAGGGTCGGGGCAGGCCTAGGCTTGGTGCGTGTGGCCTTTCGTGGGCTCAGGTCAGCGTGTAACCTGCCGAGAGCTCGCTCTGGGGGCCAAGGCTGGGTGCAGGAAGGGTCGGGGCAGGCCTAGGCTTGGTGTGTGTGGCCTTTCGTGGGCTCAGGTCAGCGTGTAACCTGCCGAGAGCTCGCTCTGGGGGCCAAGGCTGGGTGCAGGAAGGGTCGGGGCAGGCCTAGGCTTGGTGCGTGTGGCCTTTCGTGGGCTCAGGTCAGCGTGTAACCTGCCGAGAGCTCGCTCTGGGGGCCAAGGCTGGGTGCAGGAAGGGTCGGGGCAGGCCTAGGCTTGGTGCGTGTGGCCTTTCGTGGGCTCAGGTCAGCGTGTAACCTGCCGAGAGCTCGCTCTGGGGGCCAAGGCTGGGTGCAGGAAGGGTCGGGGCAGGTCTAGGCTTGGTGCGTGTGGCCTTTCGTGGGCTCAGGTCAGCGTGTAACCTGCCGAGAGCTCGCTCTGGGGGCCAAGGCTGGGTGCAGGAAGGGTCGGGGCAGGCCTAGGCTTGGTGCTGTGTGGCCTTTCGTGGGCTCAGGTCAGCGTGTAACCTGCCGAGAGCTCGCTCTGGGGGCCAAGGCTGGGTGCAGGAAGGGTCGGGGCAGGCCTAGGCTTGGTGCGTGTGGCCTTTCGTGGGCTCAGGTCAGCGTGTAACCTGCCGAGAGCTCGCTCTGGGGGCCAAGGCTGGGTGCAGGAAGGGTCGGGGCAGGCCTAGGCTTGGTGCGTGTGGCCTTTCGTGGGCTCAGGTCAGCGTGTAACCTGCCGAGAGCTCGCTCTGGGGGCCAAGGCTGGGTGCAGGAAGGGTCGGGGCAGGCCTAGGCTTGGTGCGTGTGGCCTTTCGTGGGCTCAGGTCAGCGTGTAACCTGCCGAGAGCTCGCTCTGGGGGCCAAGGCTGGGTGCAGGAAGGGTCGGGGCAGGCCTAGGCTTGGTGTGTGTGGCCTTTCGTGGGCTCAGGTCAGCGTGTAACCTGCCGAGAGCTCGCTCTGGGGGCCAAGGCTGGGTGCAGGAAGGGTCGGGGCAGGCCTAGGCTTGGTGCGTGTGGCCTTTCGTGGGCTCAGGTCAGCGTGTAACCTGCCGAGAGGCTCGCTCTGGGGGCCAAGGCTGGGTGCAGGAAGGGTCGGGGCAGGCCTAGGCTTGGTGCGTGTGGCCTTTCGTGGGCTCAGGTCAGCGTGTAACCTGCCGAGAGCTCGCTCTGGGGGCCAAGGCTGGGTGCAGGAAGGGTCGGGGCAGGCCTAGGCTTGGTGCGTGTGGCCTTTCGTGGGCTCAGGTCAGCGTGTAACCTGCCGAGAGCTCGCTCTGGGGGCCAAGGCTGGGTGCAGGAAGGGTCGGGGCAGGCCTAGGCTTGGTGTGTGTGGCCTTTCGTGGGCTCAGGTCAGCGTGTAACCTGCCGAGAGCTCGCTCTGGGGGCCAAGGCTGGGTGCAGGAAGGGTCGGGGCAGGCCTAGGCTTGGTGCGTGTGGCCTTTCGTGGGCTCAGGTCAGCGTGTAACCTGCCGAGAGCTCGCTCTGGGGGCCAAGGCTGGGTGCAGGAAGGGTCGGGGCAGGCCTAGGCTTGGTGCGTGTGGCCTTTCGTGGGCTCAGGTCAGCGTGTAACCTGCCGAGAGCTCGCTCTGGGGGCCAAGGCTGGGTGCAGGAAGGGTCGGGGCAGGCCTAGGCTTGGTGCGTGTGGCCTTTCGTGGGCTCAGGTCAGCGTGTAACCTGCCGAGAGCTCGCTCTGGGGGCCAAGGCTGGGTGCAGGAAGGGTCGGGGCAGGCCTAGGCTTGGTGTGTGTGGCCTTTCGTGGGCTCAGGTCAGCGTGTAACCTGCCGAGAGCTCGCTCTGGGGGCCAAGGCTGGGTGCAGGAAGGGTCGGGGCAGGCCTAGGCTTGGTGTGTGTGGCCTTTCGTGGGCTCAGGTCAGCGTGTAACCTGCCGAGAGCTCGCTCTGGGGGCCAAGGCTGGGTGCAGGAAGGGTCGGGGCAGGCCTAGGCTTGGTGCGTGTGGCCTTTCGTGGGCTCAGGTCAGCGTGTAACCTGCCGAGAGGTCGCTCTGGGGGCCAAGGCTGGGTGCAGGAAGGGTCGGGGCAGGCCTAGGCTTGGTGCGTGTGGCCTTTCGTGGGCTCAGGTCAGCGTGTAACCTGCCGAGAGCTCGCTCTGGGGGCCAAGGCTGGGTGCAGGAAGGGTCGGGGCAGGCCTAGGCTTGGTGCGTGTGGCCTTTCGTGGGCTCAGGTCAGCGTGTAACCTGCCGAGAGCTCGCTCTGGGGGCCAAGGCTGGGTGCAGGAAGGGTCGGGGCAGGCCTAGGCTTGGTGCGTGTGGCCTTTCGTGGGCTCAGGTCAGCGTGTAACCTGCCGAGAGCTCGCTCTGGGGGCCAAGGCTGGGTGCAGGAAGGGTCGGGGCAGGCCTAGGCTTGGTGTGTGTGGCCTTTCGTGGGCTCAGGTCAGCGTGTAACCTGCCGAGAGGTCGCTCTGGGGGCCAAGGCTGGGTGCAGGAAGGGTCGGGGCAGGCCTAGGCTTGGTGTGTGTGGCCTTTCGTGGGCTCAGGTCAGCGTGTAACCTGCCGAGAGCTCGCTCTGGGGGCCAAGGCTGGGTGCAGGAAGGGTCGGGGCAGGCCTAGGCTTGGTGCGTGTGGCCTTTCGTGGGCTCAGGTCAGCGTGTAACCTGCCGAGAGGTCGCTCTGGGGGCCAAGGCTGGGTGCAGGAAGGGTCGGGGCAGGCCTAGGCTTGGTGCGTGTGGCCTTTCGTGGGCTCAGGTCAGCGTGTAACCTGCCGAGAGCTCGCTCTGGGGGCCAAGGCTGGGTGCAGGAAGGGTCGGGGCAGGCCTAGGCTTGGTGCGTGTGGCCTTTCGTGGGCTCAGGTCAGCGTGTAACCTGCCGAGAGCTCGCTCTGGGGGCCAAGGCTGGGTGCAGGAAGGGTCGGGGCAGGCCTAGGCTTGGTGTGTGTGGCCTTTCGTGGGCTCAGGTCAGCGTGTAACCTGCCGAGAGCTCGCTCTGGGGGCCAAGGCTGGGTGCAGGAAGGGTCGGGGCAGGCCTAGGCTTGGTGTGTGTGGCCTTTCGTGGGCTCAGGTCAGCGTGTAACCTGCCCGAGAGCTCGCTCTGGGGGCCAAGGCTGGGTGCAGGAAGGGTCGGGGCAGGCCTAGGCTTGGTGCGTGTGGCCTTTCGTGGGCTCAGGTCAGCGTGTAACCTGCCGAGAGCTCGCTCTGGGGGCCAAGGCTGGGTGCAGGAAGGGTCGGGGCAGGCCTAGGCTTGGTGCGTGTGGCCTTTCGTGGGCTCAGGTCAGCGTGTAACCTGCCGAGAGCTCGCTCTGGGGGCCAAGGCTGGGTGCAGGAAGGGTCGGGGCAGGCCTAGGCTTGGTGTGTGTGGCCTTTCGTGGGCTCAGGTCAGCGTGTAACCTGCCGAGAGCTCGCTCTGGGGGCCAAGGCTGGGTGCAGGAAGGGTCGGGGCAGGCCTAGGCTTGGTGTGTGTGGCCTTTCGTGGGCTCAGGTCAGCGTGTAACCTGCCGAGAGCTCGCTCTGGGGGCCAAGGCTGGGTGCAGGAAGGGTCGGGGCAGGCCTAGGCTTGGTGCGTGTGGCCTTTCGTGGGCTCAGGTCAGCGTGTAACCTGCCGAGAGCTCGCTCTGGGGGCCAAGGCTGGGTGCAGGAAGGGTCGGGGCAGGCCTAGGCTTGGTGCGTGTGGCCTTTCGTGGGCTCAGGTCAGCGTGTAACCTGCCGAGAGCTCGCTCTGGGGGCCAAGGCTGGGTGCAGGAAGGGTCGGGGCAGGCCTAGGCTTGGTGCGTGTGGCCTTTCGTGGGCTCAGGTCAGCGTGTAACCTGCCGAGAGCTCGCTCTGGGGGCCAAGGCTGGGTGCAGGAAGGGTCGGGGCAGGCCTAGGCTTGGTGCGTGTGGCCTTTCGTGGGCTCAGGTCAGCGTGTAACCTGCCGAGAGCTCGCTCTGGGGGCCAAGGCTGGGTGCAGGAAGGGTCGGGGCAGGCCTAGGCTTGGTGTGTGTGGCCTTTCGTGGGCTCAGGTCAGCGTGTAACCTGCCGAGAGCTCGCTCTGGGGGCCAAGGCTGGGTGCAGGAAGGGTCGGGGCAGGCCTAGGCTTGGTGCGTGTGGCCTTTCGTGGGCTCAGGTCAGCGTGTAACCTGCCGAGAGCTCGCTCTGGGGGCCAAGGCTGGGTGCAGGAAGGGTCGGGGCAGGCCTAGGCTTGGTGCGTGTGGCCTTTCGTGGGCTCAGGTCAGCGTGTAACCTGCCGAGAGCTCGCTCTGGGGGCCAAGGCTGGGTGCAGGAAGGGTCGGGGCAGGCCTAGGCTTGGTGCGTGTGGCCTTTCGTGGGCTCAGGTCAGCGTGTAACCTGCCGAGAGCTCGCTCTGGGGGCCAAGGCTGGGTGCAGGAAGGGTCGGGGCAGGCCTAGGCTTGGTGCTGTGTGGCCTTTCGTGGGCTCAGGTCAGCGTGTAACCTGCCGAGAGCTCGCTCTGGGGGCCAAGGCTGGGTGCAGGAAGGGTCGGGGCAGGCCTAGGCTTGGTGCGTGTGGCCTTTCGTGGGCTCAGGTCAGCGTGTAACCTGCCGAGAGCTCGCTCTGGGGGCCAAGGCTGGGTGCAGGAAGGGTCGGGGCAGGCCTAGGCTTGGTGCGTGTGGCCTTTCGTGGGCTCAGGTCAGCGTGTAACCTGCCGAGAGCTCGCTCTGGGGGCCAAGGCTGGGTGCAGGAAGGGTCGGGGCAGGCCTAGGCTTGGTGCTGTGTGGCCTTTCGTGGGCTCAGGTCAGCGTGTAACCTGCCGAGAGCTCGCTCTGGGGGCCAAGGCTGGGTGCAGGAAGGGTCGGGGCAGGCCTAGGCTTGGTGTGTGTGGCCTTTCGTGGGCTCAGGTCAGCGTGTAACCTGCCGAGAGCTCGCTCTGGGGGCCAAGGCTGGGTGCAGGAAGGGTCGGGGCAGGCCTAGGCTTGGTGCGTGTGGCCTTTCGTGGGCTCAGGTCAGCGTGTAACCTGCCGAGAGCTCGCTCTGGGGGCCAAGGCTGGGTGCAGGAAGGGTCGGGGCAGGCCTAGGCTTGGTGCGTGTGGCCTTTCGTGGGCTCAGGTCAGCGTGTAACCTGCCGAGAGCTCGCTCTGGGGGCCAAGGCTGGGTGCAGGAAGGGTCGGGGCAGGCCTAGGCTTGGTGCGTGTGGCCTTTCGTGGGCTCAGGTCAGCGTGTAACCTGCCGAGAGCTCGCTCTGGGGGCCAAGGCTGGGTGCAGGAAGGGTCGGGGCAGGCCTAGGCTTGGTGTGTGTGGCCTTTCGTGGGCTCAGGTCAGCGTGTAACCTGCCGAGAGCTCGCTCTGGGGGCCAAGGCTGGGTGCAGGAAGGGTCGGGGCAGGCCTAGGCTTGGTGCGTGTGGCCTTTCGTGGGCTCAGGTCAGCGTGTAACCTGCCGAGAGCTCGCTCTGGGGGCCAAGGCTGGGTGCAGGAAGGGTCGGGGCAGGCCTAGGCTTGGTGCGTGTGGCCTTTCGTGGGCTCAGGTCAGCGTGTAACCTGCCGAGAGCTCGCTCTGGGGGCCAAGGCTGGGTGCAGGAAGGGTCGGGGCAGGCCTAGGCTTGGTGTGTGTGGCCTTTCGTGGGCTCAGGTCAGCGTGTAACCTGCCGAGAGCTCGCTCTGGGGGCCAAGGCTGGGTGCAGGAAGGGTCGGGGCAGGCCTAGGCTTGGTGCGTGTGGCCTTTCGTGGGCTCAGGTCAGCGTGTAACCTGCCGAGAGCTCGCTCTGGGGGCCAAGGCTGGGTGCAGGAAGGGTCGGGGCAGGCCTAGGCTTGGTGCGTGTGGCCTTTCGTGGGCTCAGGTCAGCGTGTAACCTGCCGAGAGCTCGCTCTGGGGGCCAAGGCTGGGTGCAGGAAGGGTCGGGGCAGGCCTAGGCTTGGTGCGTGTGGCCTTTCGTGGGCTCAGGTCAGCGTGTAACCTGCCGAGAGCTCGCTCTGGGGGCCAAGGCTGGGTGCAGGAAGGGTCGGGGCAGGCCTAGGCTTGGTGCGTGTGGCCTTTCGTGGGCTCAGGTCAGCGTGTAACCTGCCGAGAGGCTCGCTCTGGGGGCCAAGGCTGGGTGCAGGAAGGGTCGGGGCAGGCCTAGGCTTGGTGCGTGTGGCCTTTCGTGGGCTCAGGTCAGCGTGTAACCTGCCGAGAGCTCGCTCTGGGGGCCAAGGCTGGGTGCAGGAAGGGTCGGGGCAGGCCTAGGCTTGGTGCGTGTGGCCTTTCGTGGGCTCAGGTCAGCGTGTAACCTGCCGAGAGCTCGCTCTGGGGGCCAAGGCTGGGTGCAGGAAGGGTCGGGGCAGGCCTAGGCTTGGTGCGTGTGGCCTTTCGTGGGCTCAGGTCAGCGTGTAACCTGCCGAGAGGTCGCTCTGGGGGCCAAGGCTGGGTGCAGGAAGGGTCGGGGCAGGCCTAGGCTTGGTGTGTGTGGCCTTTCGTGGGCTCAGGTCAGCGTGTAACCTGCCGAGAGCTCGCTCTGGGGGCCAAGGCTGGGTGCAGGAAGGGTCGGGGCAGGCCTAGGCTTGGTGCGTGTGGCCTTTCGTGGGCTCAGGTCAGCGTGTAACCTGCCGAGAGCTCGCTCTGGGGGCCAAGGCTGGGTGCAGGAAGGGTCGGGGCAGGCCTAGGCTTGGTGTGTGTGGCCTTTCGTGGGCTCAGGTCAGCGTGTAACCTGCCGAGAGCTCGCTCTGGGGGCCAAGGCTGGGTGCAGGAAGGGTCGGGGCAGGCCTAGGCTTGGTGCTGTGTGGCCTTTCGTGGGCTCAGGTCAGCGTGTAACCTGCCGAGAGCTCGCTCTGGGGGCCAAGGCTGGGTGCAGGAAGGGTCGGGGCAGGCCTAGGCTTGGTGCGTGTGGCCTTTCGTGGGCTCAGGTCAGCGTTTAACCTGCCGAGAGCTCGCTCTGGGGGCCAAGGCTGGGTGCAGGAAGGGTCGGGGCAGGCCTAGGCTTGGTGCGTGTGGCCTTTCGTGGGCTCAGGTCAGCGTGTAACCTGCCGAGAGCTCGCTCTGGGGGCCAAGGCTGGGTGCAGGAAGGGTCGGGGCAGGCCTAGGCTTGGTGCGTGTGGCCTTTCGTGGGCTCAGGTCAGCGTGTAACCTGCCGAGAGCTCGCTCTGGGGGCCAAGGCTGGGTGCAGGAAGGGTCGGGGCAGGCCTAGGCTTGGTGCGTGTGGCCTTTCGTGGGCTCAGGTCAGCGTGTAACCTGCCGAGAGCTCGCTCTGGGGGCCAAGGCTGGGTGCAGGAAGGGTCGGGGCAGGCCTAGGCTTGGTGCGTGTGGCCTTTCGTGGGCTCAGGTCAGCGTGTAACCTGCCGAGAGCTCGCTCTGGGGGCCAAGGCTGGGTGCAGGAAGGGTCGGGGCAGGCCTAGGCTTGGTGCGTGTGGCCTTTCGTGGGCTCAGGTCAGCGTGTAACCTGCCGAGAGCTCGCTCTGGGGGCCAAGGCTGGGTGCAGGAAGGGTCGGGGCAGGCCTAGGCTTGGTGCGTGTGGCCTTTCGTGGGCTCAGGTCAGCGTGTAACCTGCCGAGAGCTCGCTCTGGGGGCCAAGGCTGGGTGCAGGAAGGGTCGGGGCAGGCCTAGGCTTGGTGCGTGTGGCCTTTCGTGGGCTCAGGTCAGCGTGTAACCTGCCGAGAGGTCGCTCTGGGGGCCAAGGCTGGGTGCAGGAAGGGTCGGGGCAGGCCTAGGCTTGGTGCGTGTGGCCTTTCGTGGGCTCAGGTCAGCGTGTAACCTGCCGAGAGCTCGCTCTGGGGGCCAAGGCTGGGTGCAGGAAGGGTCGGGGCAGGCCTAGGCTTGGTGTGTGTGGCCTTTCGTGGGCTCAGGTCAGCGTTTAACCTGCCGAGAGCTCGCTCTGGGGGCCAAGGCTGGGTGCAGGAAGGGTCGGGGCAGGCCTAGGCTTGGTTGGTGTGGCCTTTCGTGGGCTCAGGTCAGCGTGTAACCTGCCGAGAGCTCGCTCTGGGGGCCAAGGCTGGGTGCAGGAAGGGTCGGGGCAGGCCTAGGCTTGGTGCTGTGTGGCCTTTCGTGGGCTCAGGTCAGCGTGTAACCTGCCGAGAGCTCGCTCTGGGGGCCAAGGCTGGGTGCAGGAAGGGTCGGGGCAGGCCTAGGCTTGGTGCGTGTGGCCTTTCGTGGGCTCAGGTCAGCGTGTAACCTGCCGAGAGCTCGCTCTGGGGGCCAAGGCTGGGTGCAGGAAGGGTCGGGGCAGGCCTAGGCTTGGTGCTGTGTGGCCTTTCGTGGGCTCAGGTCAGCGTGTAACCTGCCGAGAGCTCGCTCTGGGGGCCAAGGCTGGGTGCAGGAAGGGTCGGGGCAGGCCTAGGCTTGGTGTGTGTGGCCTTTCGTGGGCTCAGGTCAGCGTTGTAACCTGCCGAGAGCTCGCTCTGGGGGCCAAGGCTGGGTGCAGGAAGGGTCGGGGCAGGCCTAGGCTTGGTGGTGTGGCCTTTCGTGGGCTCAGGTCAGCGTGTAACCTGCCGAGAGCTCGCTCTGGGGGCCAAGGCTGGGTGCAGGAAGGGTCGGGGCAGGCCTAGGCTTGGTGTGTGTGGCCTTTCGTGGGCTCAGGTCAGCGTGTAACCTGCCGAGAGCTCGCTCTGGGGGCCAAGGCTGGGTGCAGGAAGGGTCGGGGCAGGCCTAGGCTTGGTGCGTGTGGCCTTTCGTGGGCTCAGGTCAGCGTGTAACCTGCCGAGAGGCTCGCTCTGGGGGCCAAGGCTGGGTGCAGGAAGGGTCGGGGCAGGCCTAGGCTTGGTGTGTGTGGCCTTTCGTGGGCTCAGGTCAGCGTGTAACCTGCCGAGAGGCTCGCTCTGGGGGCCAAGGCTGGGTGCAGGAAGGGTCGGGGCAGGCCTAGGCTTGGTGTGTGTGGCCTTTCGTGGGCTCAGGTCAGCGTGTAACCTGCCCGAGAGCTCGCTCTGGGGGCCAAGGCTGGGTGCAGGAAGGGTCGGGGCAGGCCTAGGCTTGGTGCTGTGTGGCCTTTCGTGGGCTCAGGTCAGCGTGTAACCTGCCGAGAGCTCGCTCTGGGGGCCAAGGCTGGGTGCAGGAAGGGTCGGGGCAGGCCTAGGCTTGGTGCGTGTGGCCTTTCGTGGGCTCAGGTCAGCGTGTAACCTGCCGAGAGCTCGCTCTGGGGGCCAAGGCTGGGTGCAGGAAGGGTCGGGGCAGGCCTAGGCTTGGTGCGTGTGGCCTTTCGTGGGCTCAGGTCAGCGTGTAACCTGCCGAGAGCTCGCTCTGGGGGCCAAGGCTGGGTGCAGGAAGGGTCGGGGCAGGCCTAGGCTTGGTGTCGTGTGGCCTTTCGTGGGCTCAGGTCAGCGTGTAACCTGCCGAGAGGCTCGCTCTGGGGGCCAAGGCTGGGTGCAGGAAGGGTCGGGGCAGGCCTAGGCTTGGTGTGTGTGGCCTTTCGTGGGCTCAGGTCAGCGTGTAACCTGCCGAGAGCTCGCTCTGGGGGCCAAGGCTGGGTGCAGGAAGGGTCGGGGCAGGCCTAGGCTTGGTTGCGTGTGGCCTTTCGTGGGCTCAGGTCAGCGTGTAACCTGCCGAGAGCTCGCTCTGGGGGCCAAGGCTGGGTGCAGGAAGGGTCGGGGCAGGCCTAGGCTTGGTGTGTGTGGCCTTTCGTGGGCTCAGGTCAGCGTGTAACCTGCCGAGAGCTCGCTCTGGGGGCCAAGGCTGGGTGCAGGAAGGGTCGGGGCAGGCCTAGGCTTGGTGCTGTGTGGCCTTTCGTGGGCTCAGGTCAGCGTGTAACCTGCCGAGAGCTCGCTCTGGGGGCCAAGGCTGGGTGCAGGAAGGGTCGGGGCAGGCCTAGGCTTGGTGTGTGTGGCCTTTCGTGGGCTCAGGTCAGCGTGTAACCTGCCGAGAGCTCGCTCTGGGGGCCAAGGCTGGGTGCAGGAAGGGTCGGGGCAGGCCTAGGCTTGGTGCGTGTGGCCTTTCGTGGGCTCAGGTCAGCGTGTAACCTGCCGAGAGCTCGCTCTGGGGGCCAAGGCTGGGTGCAGGAAGGGTCGGGGCAGGCCTAGGCTTGGTGCGTGTGGCCTTTCGTGGGCTCAGGTCAGCGTGTAACCTGCCGAGAGCTCGCTCTGGGGGCCAAGGCTGGGTGCAGGAAGGGTCGGGGCAGGCCTAGGCTTGGTGCGTGTGGCCTTTCGTGGGCTCAGGTCAGCGTGTAACCTGCCGAGAGCTCGCTCTGGGGGCCAAGGCTGGGGCAGGAAGGGTCGGGGCAGGTCTAGGCTTGGTGCGTGTGGCCTTTCGTGGGCTCAGGTCAGCGTGTAACCTGCCGAGAGCTCGCTCTGGGGGCCAAGGCTGGGTGCAGGAAGGGTCGGGGCAGGCCTAGGCTTGGTGTGTGTGGCCTTTCGTGGGCTCAGGTCAGCGTGTAACCTGCCGAGAGGTCGCTCTGGGGGCCAAGGCTGGGTGCAGGAAGGGTCGGGGCAGGTCCTAGGCTTGGTGAGTGTGGCCTTTCGTGGGCTCAGGTCAGCGTGTAACCTGCCGAGAGCTCGCTCTGGGGGCCAAGGCTGGGTTGCAGGAAGGGTCGGGGCAGGTCTAGGCTTGGTGGTGTGGCCTTTCGTGGGCTCAGGTCAGCGTGTAACCTGCCGAGAGCTCGCTCTGGGGGCCAAGGCTGGGTGCAGGAAGGGTCGGGGCAGGCCTAGGCTTGGTGTGTGTGGCCTTTCGTGGGCTCAGGTCAGCGTGTAACCTGCCGAGAGCTCGCTCTGGGGGCCAAGGCTGGGTGCAGGAAGGGTCGGGGCAGGCCTAGGCTTGGTGTGTGTGGCCTTTCGTGGGCTCAGGTCCGCGTGTAACCTGCCGAGAGGTCGCTCTGGGGGCCAAGGCTGGGTGCAGGAAGGGTCGGGGCAGGCCTAGGCTTGGTGTGTGTGGCCTTTCGTGGGCTCAGGTCAGCGTGTAACCTGCCGAGAGCTCGCTCTGGGGGCCAAGGCTGGGTGCAGGAAGGGTCGGGGCAGGGCCTAGGCTTGGTGTGTGTGGCCTTTCGTGGGGCTCAGGTCAGCGTGTAACCTGCGAGAGGCTCGCTCTGGGGGCCAAGGCTGGGTGCAGGAAGGGTCGGGGCAGGCCTAGGCTTGGTGTGTGTGGCCTTTCGTGGGCTCAGGTCAGCGTGTAACCTTGCCGAGAGCTCGCTCTGGGGGCCAAGGCTGGGTGCAGGAAGGGTCGGGGCAGGTCTAGGCTTGCGGCTGTTTGTGGCCTTTCGTGGGCTCAGGTCAGCGTGATAACCCTGCCGAGAGCTCGCTCTGGGGGCCAAGGCTGGGTGCAGGAAGGGTCGGGGTTGTAGGCATAGGCTTTGTGCGTGTGGCCTTTCGTGGGCTCAGGTCAGCGTGTAACCTGCCGAGAGCTCGCTCTGGGGGCCAAGGCTGGGTGCAGGAAGGGTCGGGGCAGGCCTAGGCTTGGGTGTGTGGCCTTCGTGGGCTCAGGTCAGCGTGTAACCTGCCGAGAGCTCGCTCTGGGGCCAAGGCTGGGTGCAGGAAGGGTCGGGGCAGGCCTAGGCTTGGTGCGTGTGGCCTTTCGTGGGCTCAGGTCAGCGTGTAACCTGCCGAGAGCTCGCTCTGGGGGCCAAGGCTGGGTGCAGGAAGGGTCGGGGCAGGCCTAGGCTTGGTGTGTGTGGCTTTCGTGGGCTCAGGTCAGCGT
>JAEHOE010000164.1:0-254236 GCA_016858145.1 Edaphochlamys debaryana
CTCCCCCCCCGTGCACTATGTGGGCACCCTGGAGAATGGCGACAAGTTCGATTCCTCCCGGGACCGCGACGACCCCTTCGTCTTCACGCTGGGCGAGGGTAAGCGCGCGGGATCCAGATCTGGATCTACTCTGAATCCAACTCCTGGATCTAGACGCTCCTTCTGGACCTTCAAGGAACGCCGTGGCCCTCGCGCCCAGTACGGCAACCCACCCACCTCTTTCTTCTCCCCCCCCCAGGCCGTGTGATCAAGGGCTGGGACCAGGGTGTTGCCCGCATGAAGAAGGGCGAGAAGGCGGTGCTCATCTGCAAGCCCGAGTACGCCTACGGGGCGCAGGTGGGGTGGGGGCGTTGCAGGGCAGAGGGTGAGGGGCAGGGGATGAGGGGGATGAGGGGGAGGGGAGGGCAAGAGGAAGGATGGCGTGTGGGGGCATGGGGGGGGCTGTGCAATGGACGAGTTCGTGCAGGCGATGTGCTGAATGCGACATGCTATACGCGGGACTACCGTAATGATAGACACACGTTGTTGCATACCTGTACCCAACCCTGTCCTCACCCTCCCTCCCTCCTCCCTCTCCCCTTCCGCCCCCCTTCCCCCCCTGACAGGGCTCCCCCCCCAAGATCCCCCCCAACGCCACGCTCCACTTCGAGGTGGAGCTGCTCTCCTGGCGCTCCGTCAAGGACCTTGTGGGGGACGGGGGCGTCATCAAGACCGTCACGACGGAGGGCAGCGGATGGCAGCAGTGCCAGCCGGAGTTCGAGGCCAAGGGTGCGTGCCGTACAGTGCGGTGTGTACGACGCACCCTGCCGTACAACCGACCTGCCGCGCACCCCGTTCTGGGCGCCCCGGCCCGGCAGTCACGCCACTGCTTCCCGACGCCCCGATCACCTGAGCTCTGCCCACGCTGCTGTTGCGTACCGTAAGCCCCTCTCACCTACCCGCGTCCCCAGGCACAGGCAGTTCTGCGTCGGCCAACATAATGCGACGCCAGTCACCGCGGCACTACGCCCCGTTGTCTAATTCAGATCCGCGTCCCCTCGCTCCTTCCCTCGCCCCCCTCCTTTTCCCCCCCAGTGGCCTACAAGGCGCGAGTTGAGGGCTCCGAGGCGCCCTTCGCCTCCAGCGACCTGGAGGTGTTCACCGCCAGCCAGGTGGGGGACGGGGCCGGTTGGGGGAGGGCCCATGTGGGGGAGGGGGCCTGGGGGACGAGACTGACGTGTATGGGGGGGAGTGTTGAGGGACTGAGTGACCTGGAGGTCGTCACCGCCAGCCTGGTGGGGTGGAAGAGTTTGAACGGGATGGAATGGGGGTGACACGAGGCTGCTCAAGGGAACGCAACTGACCTTGGGAAAGCACACCCCATGTCCCATGACCCATCCTCTTCCCCCCCCCTGAGACCTCCTCCCCCCCGATCCCTCTCCTCCCCCTGACAGGGCCACCTGGTCCCCGCCCTGGCGGTGGCCGTCAAGACCATGAAGAAGGGCGAGGCGGTCAACCTCAAGGTCAAGCCCGCATGTGAGTCATGTAACGTTACTAATTGCCGTACGACACTGTGCACGTGCATCTCGCCTAGCCTGCTGCCTTTCCCGGCGCCAGCCACCGGGTGATGTAATACCCGGCCTTACCGACCTCAACACGGCAACATGACCCACATCCAGCCTCAGGCCTCTGCTCTTTCGCCCGTTTGACCCCACCCTCGTCCAACCCCTCCACGCCTCTCCTCCCCAGACGGCTTCGGCGAGGCCGGCAGCGAGCAGTACGGCGTGCCGCCCAACGCGGATCTGGACATTGATCTCACGCTGCTGGGCTGGAACCAGGTGGGCCTGGGCGGGCCCAGGGCCTTTAGATGCTGATCGGGATGGGCCCCGAACGCCCGAAGGCTATCTCCGCTCCGCTGCCCTCAATCCGCCCTCAATCCGCCTATCCACCTCTGCTCGCATGCTGACAACCCGGACTCCCAACTCCCAACCGCCGACGGCCAACCGTCAACCGCCATAGATCGAGAACGTGAACCCCGAGGGCACCATCGTCAAGAAGACGCTCGAGTCCAACGAGGACGAGTACCGCCAGCCCAACGACGGGGCCAAGGTCTCCGTACGCGTCATGGGTGAGTCACGATGGGGCCCGAGCTGGGCCTGGGCCTGGGCCTGGGCTGGGCCTGGGCTGTCTGGCATTACATACAGAGCGAGCTCCTTGCCCCTCGGCTATCCCCTCAGCCTTCTCGCCCTGTTGTCCGACCTTGCACCGACTGCTTTCGGTGCGCCTCCCTCCGTCCACCACACACTCCCACCCCCACCACCCCCACCCCCACCCCCGTGTTCCTGCGGCACCGCCTCCCATGCACACACACGTCCTGACACCCCCCTCTCTCCCCCCTCTCCCCCCCTCCCCACCAACCGCAGGCAAGCTGCCCGACGGTACCGTGTTCCTGCGGCACGGGGAGGGGAGCGAGCTGGCCTTCACCACAGGGGAGGAGCAGGTGCGGGGGAAGGGGGGGGGAAAGCCGGCGCGGGGTTTGACACGGGGGCCCGACTTGCGTCTGCGGAGCAGGCAGTGATGCATGACTCACTGCCATACACGACACGCTTCCCATCCTCCCCCCCCTAAAACCACCAGGTCCCCGACGGCCTGGAGCAGGCGGTGATGAAGATGAAGAAGGGCGAGAAGGCCCTGGTGACCGTTACGGACCCCGCCCTAGGCTACGGGGCGGCGGGGGCGCCCGAGGGCGGCGCCGCCGGCCTGCTGGCTGCCGTACCGCCCGCCGCCGCGCCGCTGTCGTACGAGGTGGAGCTCGTGTCCTTCGAGAACGTGAGTGTACGGCAGGGTACGGCACAAGCCGCAGCTGTACCGCAAATGCAGGGCGCTGGAGCTGGGGCGGGTGCTGGTTTGGCTGTTGGTGCATCTGGACAGGATGGGGTAAAAAGCGCGCCCGGGGGATAGACCCATCGACAGTCCCATCTACCTGACCCCGGCCCCCCAGTGCCCCGCCCCCCGCCCCTCCCGACCGACCCACACCGACCCTCACTGCTTCCCAACCCCACACACGCCGCCCGACCCACCCCTCCCCCCACCCCCTTTCTGCACCCCCAAATGACCGCCCCGCAGTCCAAGGAATCGTGGGAGATGTCTGACGCCGAGAAGGTGGAGGCGGCCAGGCAGCGCAAGGACAAGGGCAACACATACTACAAGGCGAGTGCGGGGAGGCCGAAGGGGCCAAGGGGACAACTGCTTGGAGGGCGATGTTTCGATTGTTTCCCGAGATGCGAGATGTGCGTTATAAAGAACTACCCGACTGCCACTCTTGACACCCCTTCTTCCCTTGCCCCCACCTCTTCATCGCTGCCCTCCCCGCTCCCTCAGGCCGGCAGCCTGGCCAAGGCCCAGCACTACTGGGACCGTGCTGTGTCGCTCGTACAGTACGACAAGAGCTTCTCGGAGGACCTCAAGGCGGTGAGTCATCAGCGAGTCATGTCCTGCGCGGTGTGGCGGTACCTGTACGGCACCCCGGCGTGTGCACTGGGGTGCCTGTCTGAGCTTGGGCCCCGGGCCTGAGCCTGACCCTGTTCCGCCCCTCATTGACCCATCCGCTTTGCCCCCCCACCCCACCCCGCCCACACAAACACCCGTCCACTCACACGAGCAGCCACCCCCAACTCCCCGCCCCACCCCCCACGCACCCCCCCACCCCCCCATAGGGCTCCCGCGAGGTGAAGAAGAGCTGCTGGCTCAACCTGGCCCAGCTGGACCTGAAGAAGCAGCACTGGAAGGACGCGCTGCGCCAGTGCAACAACGTGAGGGGGAGGGGGGAGCGGGGCGGGGCGTGTGCTAGAGCGGGGGACTGCGTGGCGGGTAGGGCCGGTGTTCAGTGGAGCTGCTGCGGAGCAGCCGTCCAACAGCCGTGCAACAACGTGAGCGGGAGGGCGGGGGGCCTGCGGCCGGGGCTGCGGCTGCTGCAAGCTGAAGGGTCACCTCTCACCTGTCAGGTCCTTGCGGGGGGTCAAGTCCGTGGGGGCTGGCGGGCAGGGGCTGGAGCCTTACCGGGGGGGCGCTACATGCTGCGCTGCAAGCGCAAGAAGAAAAAGGCATTTGGGGCCTGGGCGAATCCTCTGTTCCTGCCCCCGCCCCCCCCCGTCAGGTCCCGGAGCTGGACTCGCGGCACTTCCCCCCGGACCCTCCCTCCCTAGCCCACTCCCCCCTTTACCCCTACATCTCACTGCCCCCCCATCCCTCTCCCCCCTGTCAGGTCCTGGAGCTGGACTCCCAGAACGTCAAGGCGCTCTACCGCCGGGCTCAGGCCAACATGGGCCTGCAGGTGGGGAGGGGGCGGAAGGGGCCTGTTGGGTCATGGCTTAACCTTTGGGGGTGGGGCTGGGGGTGGGGTGTATGGAGGCGTGCGGGGCGCAGGCTAACACGGGCCAGCAAATACGTGGAGGCGTGCGGGTGGGGGGGGGGTCCAGGGTTGGAGCGGGCAGGGGGGGGGCTTTCTCAGGTCATGGCGCTGAAATGCTTCCAAGCAAGGGCGCATGCCAACACGGGGCTGCAGATGGGGGGGTGAAGGGATGGGCGGCATGCCGGGATGCCCAACCAAGGTACTCGTGTCCCCGCCGCCTCCCCCTGTCAGGACCTGTCTTAGGCCGAGCAGGACCTCCCCTCCATGCTCAGCAGGACCCCCGGGTGCCGGGATCCAGATCCAGATCTAGATCTTTCTTGCCCCCCCCACCCCCCCCTTCCTCCCCAACCCCCTGTCAGGACCTCTTTGAGGCGGAGCAGGACCTCAAGAAGGCCACCTACGCGGAGCCCAACAATGCTGACGTGGCGGCCCTGACGCGCAAGCTCAAGGTGCGTTGCGGTCGACGGAGCGGGGTGAAACCAACTGCCACGCCCAAGGCCAACCAACCAACTACCAACCGACTTGCCTCTCAGCATGCGTGGTGTGTTCTTGAGACCGGCATGACCCCGCGGGCATTCTGCGGAGGAGGCCTCCCTCGATGTAACCCCCTTGAACACCCCACCTCCCGCTTTATTTCCTCCCACCACTCCCAACAGCTGGCCCAGAAGGAGCAGAACAAGAAGGAGGCCTCCATGTACTCCAAGATGTTCAAGTTCGCACCCGCATCCAAGGCGCCCGTGGCGGCAGAGGCCGCGCCGGCGGTGGTGCCCGTGCCCGACAGCGCCGCCGCCGCCCCTGCCGCCGCCGCTGAGGAGACCGCCGCTGCTGCCGCTCCGGCTGTCGTGCCCGACCCCGCGCCGGCGCCGATGGAGGCCTCTGCGTAAGGAAGCCGTGGAGGCGAGGCAAGGAGGCAGGAGCAGGGGGAGAAGGGCGGAGCAGGCGAGGCAAGGAGGCTGGACCAGGAGGGCTTATGACGGCGCATGGAGGCGTTGTGAGGCGAGCCCGAGGGAGTCAGACTCAGCCCGTGCCGGCGCCGGTGGAGGCCTCTGCGAAAGGAGGGCTCGAGGCGAGGCGAGGCAAGGCGAGGGGGAGCAGGGCGGAGGACTGCCGTGGCAGGTGGTGAGCGCAAGACGGATGGAGACAGGAGGAGCCGCACCGCACGGCGCGACGGCGGGCGTGGGGAGGAGGTGAAGGCAGGGGCACAGCGGAGGAGCGGGAGCGGTTTCAGTGTTCGTGTGTGAACTGCTTGCGACGAAACGGATGGCTTAGATGGTGGACGAGCGTTAGAGGAGATTGGCAGGGCTACGCCTTTTGATTTGGAAGGCAACTCTATCTGGAAGAATCGGTGATGCGCGAGGGCCCAGAAGGGGCGCAATGATAGCCTAAACAACACACGGGAACAAGCTTTTGACCCTGGACGTACCGTAGGAGCGTACGTGTCTTTCGTCCTATCCTCTACAATGCGGGTGGAGGGCTGGTTGGAGTGAGCAGCAGGGATGTTGGGGGCGTGTACTGAACCCGCACCCGTACCCGTGCATGTGAGGGCGAGCGGGGTGCAAGCTGGCTGCGGCTGCAGGCTAAGGTCTATCTGGTTGCGAGCTGCAAGACTGGGAGGAGCTGTCGCGCGTGAACTTCCTGGCGGCCGTGGCGGGGGGCCGAGAGGGCTTGAACGGGGCAAAACCTTATCCTCCCATGGGCTACAATAGAAACACAGGCCTGCGTGCGTGGTGGCTTGTGGGACAATCACGCGGAGGGCGGACCCCCTGATGAGCGCCAACGGGCAGCAAAGGGCAAAGCCTGGAAGGCTGCGTGGGGGGCCGCATGTGCCCGTGTAAGAGTGTGCAGAGTAAGCATGCCGGAATACGTGTATTGCGTCCGTTTGGGTCCGTAAGCGTAAAGCGTAGACGGCCCGCCTAGAGCAGAGCCGTGAGACAAGCCGTGAGGCCCGACCTGGGCCCGTGTGCGAGGCAGACGGCGATGAAGGCCGTGCGCGCATACATGAGGGGGTACAGGCCGCACCACCACCACCACCGGTAGTCCACCTGACCGGTACGCCAGGGAGCGCAGCCACCACCTCGTCCCAGACGCGGCGGACGCCTCAACCAGAGCCTCCGAGCATGGTGGGTTGGGCTGAACCGGCCCGCGGCCCGACCCGACCGCCACACAGCTAGCTTGCTAGCAGCTAGGGGCGTGCGGTCATCCTGGCGCGCCCCGCTGGACTGCCAGACAGAAGCAGAGCACATGTTCAACCCTGAGCCCGAGGCCCCGCTGGGTCGGCCGCGCCGTGACATCAACAGTTCACCATCCCCCGTGCGTGCACTGACCCGGCCTCCCTCTCCCCGGCCCTTCTCTCTCCCCCCCTCCCTGCTCCCCCACCACTTACGCTAACCCCACGCCCCAGCCTCCTCCCCGCTCCCGCATTTCCCCCCCTTTGTTTCCCCCCCCCCCCCTTGACCTCAGACCATGGCCCCCACCCCCTTCCACCCCTACCCCAACCCCACCCCAACCCTCTACCCCCCCACCCTGCCCCCCCACCCCCTGAACCCCAGACCATGGCCCCCATGGCCTTCCGTACCTGGCGCGGAACACACCTGTGCGTATCCAACCCCAACGGCCTAGTCACACAGTACGAGCTGATCGGGCCCGGCGAGGTGTTCGTACTGGACACGTACCGGCACGACGGTACGGTGGCGCTCAAGAGCTGCCTGGACGGACGGCACGTGTCGGCGTGGAACGACGGAACCGTACGGCGCGTGCCGCAGGTGCGTACGGCGATGGGGTACAGGTGCCCAGGCGCTCGCTCCTGTGGTTGGATGCCCTGACTGACCTGGCTTGCTAACGCGGTCTGCACTTCATCCCGTATGTGTTGATCTTGAACCCGCACTCACGCCTCTTCGCACACACACACCCTCCCCCCCACAGTGTGAGTCCTGGCAGCGCCTCACCCTCCTCCCCCTGCCCCTGGACCCGGGCCTCGAGGAGGTGACCCGCGCGGGCGGCATCGTGCAGGCCGCCGCATCCGCCACTGCCGCCGCCGCCGCCGCCGCCGCCGCCGAGGGCCGCGCCAACGACAAGCTGCCGGCAACGTCGTCACCCCACCGCTCCGGTCTGCAGCCCTGGCAGGCCGCGCTTTTCGCCTCGCCCCAGGTAGAATCTGTATGAACCTCGATAGCTATCTAGTCATACAGTGCAGTGGCATGGTCGTAGATAGCAGAAGCCAAAAGTTGCCAACCGCCCCACGACCCCAACAGCGCCCCGCGAAGCTGCCCCAGGTAGCTCGGAAACCCCATCAAGCACAGCACAGATTGTGGCATGGTTAGATAGAAGAGAGAAGGCTGAAGTTCCTATCCCCATCCCCCATCCGCCTATCCCTGCCCCGCAGCGCCCCGCGGAGCTGCGAGTGGCGCTCCGCACCGCACCGCACCTTCCTGTCAGCGCGCATGGGCGGAGGGGTCAAGCAGGCGCCTGCGGTGGGGCCGTGGGAGGTGTTCACGTTGGTGGAGGACCCGGAGCACACGTGGAGGCCGTGAGGCGGCAGTGTTCTGGCAGGGGGAATGGGCGGGATCAGACGGAAGGGCGGGTGGCTGCCGTGTCGCCCGGCTTTGGCCGGGTCTGGGTTCTTGCGGCGTTGGGGTCGTGCCATGCATGCGGGCCGGGACTAGCCCTGCCCCTGCCCCCGCGCTTTCCGTCGACCGTTGGGGGCGTTAGTTTGGACTGCTGCGCGCTGATGTGGGGATGGCTGAGGTGAGGGCAGGTGAGGAGAGCAGGCGCTCGCTGCAGTGATTGCTCAAGGAGGCGAGGGCAACACGGCACAGAGCGGCCGGGCCCCAAAACTTGTAACACATCGCCTCCTGCCAAGGACAAGCGCTGTGACCTCTTATGTCGAAAGCGGTCGGGTGGATGCGCAGGAGGTGAAGCAGCACTCGACACCTGACCTCGTCTTGGGGGATCGGTAGATAGGGCGCAAGGAAGCCAGGCCCCTGAGGTACACGGAGGTCAGGCAAGGGTAAGGAGAAACGAGGACAAGGTTACGCAAAAGCAAGGTCAGCAAAGTGCCATCTCAGCCTGAGCACGACTTGAGAGGGTCAGGCAAGGGGCGGGCATCACGCATCAGCATTGGGACGTCAGTTGGGGTTGGGCCCTGCTGCTGAGCAGGGTAACGCCAGAGTGAGGCCGGTCTGAGGGCGGCAGAGTGGGAAGCTACGGTAGCAGAAGGGAGGTAAAGTTGGTTCTCGGCATAAGCACGCACAGGGGGCTCGGGAGAGGGTGCGTGACGGCGGGGTGTGGGAAGGGCAGGGAGGCACGAGGCAGGCCTGGGAGGGCGGAGCGAGGGCGGGGCAAGGCCGTTGGCCTTGCTGAGGCAGAGGAAGAGAGTGGGGATGAAGGGCATGGGTAGGTATACCCTATCTCACTTTACTCTGTGGCTGAGCGAGGGGGCCGAGCCTGATGTCCTCCTTGAGCGGGAGAGAGGAGGGGGAAGCGCCGTGAACTTGCCGTGTGGCGCCGTGCCCCAAAACCCAACCGCCTGCATGTGCGTCGGGCGGACTCAAGTGCGCCCTCGCACGCAATGCCTCTCAGACCCACCCATACACGCTTCAAAGCCTAGGGCTCGTGTAGCTTGTGTGCAGTAGAAATGGAGCTCTGGGGCGCCGATGCGCCCCAATCAGCTGCGATGCTGCTGGCCGCCCTGGCCGTGCTCGCAGCTCTGGCCCTGCAGTTGCTATGGAGCAGGCAAGCGATCGCGATCTGAGCTGGCGTTGATAGGATCTGTGAGCGTTCGCGCGAGGCAATCGTGTGGAGGGGAGTCGCGCATGAAGATTGAGTCGGCCGCTCCCCCAACGTGCACCCCGCCAGGCGTGCCGAGAAGTACAACCTGCCGCCTGGCAAGATGGATTGGCCCATCGGCGGCTTGCAGTTCTTCAAAACTGGCTTTCGCAACCTCTTCCATTTCTCGGGCCTCGCTGCGAAGCAGCGCATCCTCGGCAAACGCACGGTACGCCTGGGTGGTCTCTAACTCGCGAGCAAAGGGTTCGTGCCTCAACCGACCTCGCGCTTTCCCCCCCGGCACGCGCTTCCCACTCTGCACGACCGTTAACCCCACACAACCGCCGATGCACCACACCCGCAGATTTGCATCCGCGGCTTCAAGGATATCAAGGCGGTGTTCAACGGCGAGGGCGACTTCGCTGAGGGTGCGGGATGGCTTTGTGCGACGATGGGCGCTGCGTGTGGCTCACTGCTGGAAGTCTGTAACCACCTTGGGGCCCAAGGCCGTAACCCGATGTCGGCTGCGAGCGAGAGAACCCGATAATGCGCACATGACTCAAGACATTGCAACCTTCCCTGCGCAGTCAACTGGCCCCCCGCCACCCGCGCTCTGCTGGGGGAGCGCTCCGTCACCTTTGCCACCGGCGCCTACCACCGCTCGCTGAGGCGGCTGCTGGGGCCCTGCTTTGCACCCGCGGTGGGGGGGAAGGGGGAGGGGGGGGAAGGGCCAGAGAGGAGGGCGTGTTGGGGGGCAGTACCGTACCTAGAATGTGCGAGGCAGGGGTCTTGCCTGACCTGGTCTCCCACCTGCCCTCGCATGACTTCCCCTGCCCTTCCTCCCCCCCCCCCCAGGCCATTGACTCCTACCTGCCCTCCCTGGAGTGCATCGTGGAGCGATACTGCGCCCAGTGGGCGGACGCCACCGCAGCGGCCGTGGAGAAGGGGGGAGCGGGATCTGGGGGCGATCTGGCGCTGCTGCCAAAGATGCAGAAGGAGGTACGGCACCGTACGGCACCGTACGGCACCTCTGCTGCCTCGCCATCTCGACATTGTACCGCTCTGGTCGCCCTCCCCTTGCCCCAGCAAACCTACGCTATCCCCCGCCACCCTCCTTTCTCACTCAGGCCCGGCTGCTGACGTTCGACGTTATTGCGACCGTGGTGGCGGGCCTGCGCCTCGATCCCGAACAAGTCAGGGAAGTGAGCGACACTTTCGATACCTTCACGCGCGGGCTCTTCTTCCCGGTGCCGCTTCGTCTTCCGGGAAGCCGTGAGTGCCGTACTTTTGCCGTACATTTTTCAACCGCCTCTTTTCCCCCTTCCCCCTGAAGCTCGTAGCACTGCCAACGACCAACCGCCAAAGGCCAACTGCTCAACTGACACCCTTTCCCTGCCTCCCTCGCGCCGTACAGCCTTCACCAAGGCCCTGGACGCGCAGGCCAAGATCTACTCCATCCTGGACACCCAGCTGGACATCTTGTTGGCAACCGCCGCCACCGGCCAACCGCCAACCACCAACGGCCAATCGCTGGCGGGCGGTAGCATCATGGAGCGGCTGCTGGGCATGCGGGACGACGAGGGGAAGCCGCTGAGCCGGGAGGCCATCAAGGTGTGTGGATGGAACCATGCAGGGGAGGGGAGGGGAGTAGTGATGGGGGTATGTAGCGAGGGGGTGTTTGGGAGATGGGGACTACCTGGAGGCTAGCGGCAATGCGTGTGGTTTCTGCTGTGCGGTACGGGCAAGCGAGAGCGCGTGGGGCCCTTGCGGTTCAGCTAGCTCCGCGCTGCGGGTGTCCCTTATAATGCTGTCCCATGACACCGCTCCCGTGCTCCCCCTCCCCCCAGATTTCACAGCCCTGCCCTTCCGCCAGCCTCATCTGCCCCCCTGAAGTGGCAAGCATGCGTTTAGCCCATGACACCGCTCCCTTGCTCCCCCTCCCCCTCGTCCTCAGGAGCTGGCAGTGAACCTCCTGTTCGCGGGCCACGAGACCACCGCCGCCTCCTTCATCCGCCTGCTGCTGGTGAGTGGAATCGTACACTGGTCGTACGACATGGATACGGCAGATCTTCGTACGGCCGAGGCGCCTCTGATGGGGTGTGTGGATGGAGTGAGGGGGAGGGGTTCTTCCCTACATCCGACTGCTGCGGGTGGGGTGGGGGAGGCGGGGACAGAGGTGTGGGGTGGACAGGGGTGGGGTGGACAGAGGTGTGGGGTGGACAGAAGTGTGGGGTGGACAGGACGGGCGTGGCATCGCTTCTCTGCTACATCCCCCTTCATCCCTTCCTTCCCTCCCCTCCCCCCCCAGGTCCTCCGCTCCCGCCCTGATGTGGTCTCCCGACTGAGGGCGGAGCAGGCGGCGGTGGCGGCGGCACAGGGGGAGGCGGTCACGGGTGAGGGTGTGTGTGTGGGGGGGGGGAGTGGAATGGCAAAGTGTTGGACTGGGGAAGATAGGTTGTCGCTGCATCACTCACACCCTGTCCCCTCCCCCTTCCCCCCTCCCCCCCCGCCCCGTCAGGCTCCTCCCTCCGCTGCATGCCGTACCTGGATGCCGTGATCAAGGAGCTGTGGCGGCTGGAGCCTGTCGTACCCATGGTCCCGCGGAGGGCGCGGAAGGGGTTCAAGCTGACAGAGGGGTGGGACGTGCCGCAGGTGGGGGGGGGGGGGGGGAAAGGGTGGAAGCAGGTGGTGGGGGGTTGGTGGGGGGTGGGGGGTTGGTGGGGGGTGGGTGGGTGGGAGGGAGGGGACGTGCCTCAGGTGGGGGGGGGGGGTGGAGTGGGGGGATTTGGGAGGGGAGGGCGGGAGCAGGTGGGGGCCACCCGCCGGTGGCCTGCCGCGTTGGGAAGGGAGGACGGGCGAGGGCAGGCGGTTACACCTGGGACGGAGGTAGTGTACGGTACGGTATGGTACGGCAAGATACTGTACGGCAATGTGCACCTCCCTGAGAAGTAGATTGGGAAGAAGCGGAGTGCTAGTGTCTGGTTCGCTTCATGCGCCCAGCACGGATCCAGCCTTATCCGTCCCTCCTCTTTTCCCCGTATCACCCCCTCCCCCAGGGCTGGGGCCTGGCCCTGGGTATCTCAGAGCCCATGGCCCTCCACCCCACGTGGGCCCCCTGGGCGGGCGGCAAGGGCCCCGCCGGCGCCCCCTTCCCCCCCTGGCTGCCCCCTCCCGCCGACCCCGCCTCCGACCCCCTCCACCCCGCCCTCTTCAACCCCGATCGGTGGCGGATCGAGGCACACGCAGACACGGACGAGGGGGAGGGGGCCGGGGAGGGAGCGGGGGCCCGGGCCGCCGACGCCAGGTGAGCAGGGAGGCGTGTGTGCTGAGTCGACGCATGCCCGCCCCCTTTCCTTTTCTTGACCTCGCCGTTCCTCTCCAACCAAACGCCCGGCCTTCGTCCCCCCCCCCCCCCCAGCCCCCCCCCCGGCACGCTGTCCTGCCCCCTGAACGCGCTCCCCCCCGAGATGCTGGTGTTCGGGGGAGGGGTGCGGAGGTGCCTGGGGGCGAACCTGGCATGGGCGGAGCTCAAGGTGTGGGGGCGGAGGGGTGTGCAGGAAAGGACGGTGCATCGGGGGACCATGCAGGGGAGCATGCTGCGGGCCCGTGCCTCACCGCCCATGGCAGGCAGTCCAAACCCCCTCCGTGCAACCCCCTCCTACCCCTCCCGCCCCCCCCAAACGCAGGTGGTGACGGCGCTCCTGGTGCGGCGGTACGACTTCGCAGCCGCACTGGAGGATATGGAGGTGGGGGGGGGAGGTGGGGGGCAGCGGGGGCGGGGCGGGGTTGGGGACGGGGGATGGGGATGGGGGATGGGGATGGGGAGGAATGAGGACAGCAAGGGGAAAAGGCCGGGAATGGAGTTGCCTGCTACGAATCCGTGGAAGGCGTCTGTGTCGGAAGGAAAACGCATTGAGCGCTGGGATGTAGGTGGGCCTGTGCTGAGTGCGTGGCCTGTCAGGCTGGCCAGATAGGACATGGAGGTGCGTGTCTGGTACCGGTACTCTCAGACATTGCGAGGATGGAGCGGATACAAAGCGGGTGTCACAACGCGGAGGCAGAAAACCGGTCCCGCCTGCTCCCGCGCCCTCTCCGACGTCTCCTCCACCCCGCCCACACGCACCGCCCCCAGGTCTCAGTCTTCCCCGCCCTAACCGTCTCTCAGGGCTTCCCCATGTTCGTAAGTTGACGGTTGGCGGTTAGCGGTTGACGCCTGGCGAACGAATCTCGACGGTCAGCTGCAGGCGGTTAGCTTCGGCGGTTGGCACGCGCCCCAAGACGTGAAGGCCTTACGGGGCGGGCCTGGGATCGCGCGCTTACGTCACGCACCTACCGGTACCTTCCACATTGCTCCCACATGCACCCACCCACGTGCGCATGCCCATGCGGAGGGACACCATGCCCAGCACGGCTTGCACACCGTGTGTCCCCGCTAACATGCGTACGGCACCCGGGGGCGCCCAGAGGCCGTCTGTGCTGACGGTGCCTCTGCCCTCGCGCCCCCCCCCCGCAGGTGCGGCCGCTGAGCTCCGAGCTCTGGACGGGGCGCAAGAGCTCGACCTGAAAGAAAGCTGGCGCGGGCTTGCTGAGATGGGCATCGGCCTGAGCCCCTGGGGCGAGAGCCATGGAGCCTTCTGGGATGTATGTCGGGCGGGGGCGTGCGTCAGGGAGAGCCCTACCCCCCTAGTTGAGGGACTTGTGTGCCTCAAAGGGCGAGTGGTCCCCGGCAGTGAACGGGGGTACGCGCGCGGGCTTAGCCTGTGGGCGTGAGCTTGGCCAAAGCCTCCTGGTGTTCTGCGACTGCCCAATTGTGTGGGGCAATGGGGAGGAGGGGCAGTCTGTGGGGCTCAAAGCATACGCCTTCCGCACGTGACCGCCCCGACCGAGTCCCGGCCTAAAGGGAGAGGCGGCGGGAAACTGGGCGAGCAGCCCCGCCATGCAGGGATATTATTTATGAGTTGAGTGTGAGCGGCCGCTATGAGGCTTTTATCTATTCCGTCTGGCACTTTCGTATGTGGGCTTTCGTCAATCAGGTCTTAATCGGGGTGAGGTGCGGCGCAGCGCTCGGCGCCCTGCGCTGCGTGAACCTGTGGGAAGGGAGGGTCACATGTACGGCACTTATGGTCGTACAGCACGCGGGGGTAGGACGGGGAATCGACCGCGGCGGGCAGTCGGTACGGCACTTATGGCCGTACGGCAGGCGATGGCGGGCATCGGTGTATGTGGCGGGTGGACACGTCAGCAGCCGGCGGCGGGGATCCCTGGGGCGTCGGGGGTGAGGATGGGAGGATGGAGCGATCCTCACAAGAGCAGTCGGCCTTCCCGTGGGGCTCCCTACTTCTCAGTAATGGTCAAGGTGACGTGTTGGACGCGCTTGCTTGTTAGCGGTGGGGTGGGTGCTACGGGGGGCTGCGCTGAGATTCCCACGTTGTGCGGTGGTGTGCTGGGGGCACGCCCGGTTGTGGACGCGGCGCAGCAGCACGGATCTCTGGGTGAGAGCGAGGGTGATATCTCGAGGTGATATGCGGATCTTGGGGCGGGGGCGAGGGGACGGGTAGGGACGGGTGTGTCGCTTAGCGGTGGGATGGGGGCAGACACGCTTGATGCCCGGGTCCGGATTCAGGGCTGAGAGGAGTGGAGCTGTGAGGGCGTGAGCGCTAGGCGAGGGATACTCGAATGGAGTGATACAGTTCATCATGTCTACTTCTGCCGCGAGCTGAGATGAGACCGCGTTGGCATTGCGTTCGTAGAGCATTGTGTGGAGCGCGGCCAGGGGTGTCTGAGGATGGCCCCGTCGCATTGCTCGCAGAGAGGGAGGGGAGAGAGCGCGTCTTCACACAGGAGGGGCAGAGTTGGACTCCTGGGGCGCTGGTGGCTGCAGTCGGTCGTGTGGGGTCATCTGCGATAGGTCTCTCTGCGGCTGATGGGTGTGGTGGTGATGTCATGGATTGTCCTCAGAGCGAGAGACGGGCACCGTCTGGTGCGGCGGAGCGCTGTATTGCGAAGGCTGAAGGGCCACAGCCAAGACCATCTCGCCCAAGGCTGCAGCCGTGCCGCATGCCGCCACGCACATCCGCTGCGGCCCCCAACCAACAGACCAACCAACCAACCAACCAACCACTTGCTGGCTGTCTTGAACAGAGCCACCTCTGCCGGCCCCGGCTGAACGTGCGTCCCTCACCCTCAGCAGCCTCGTCAGCCAGACCGTACATGGCACCCCGTGAATTGGCCGTTGGCCCCCGCTCATGTACCGCACTGTACCGCACTGTACCTACCGCTGTACCTCACCCCAATGCACCCTGCTCATGTAACCCCATCCCCACGCCTCTAGTTCTTGTGCTTCTGGCCGCCTTGCCAACCCACGCACACACCAGCCAACTTGGCTCGTAGCCCCTCAACTGTGCCGTGGGACAGGCCCTGCATGCATGCAACCTCGATCTACCCCCTCCCCTCGCTCCAGTCCCAGATGAACTTAGATACGCCGCCCTAAGCCTGGCCCTTCAGTAGTGGCCCCCTCTGACCTGACCTGACCTGACCTGACCTGACCTGACCTGATCGAAGCAGGATTGCCCCTGCACCGTATCCACCCGGCAGCCACCCTTCCGCTGCCACCGCTTCCGCAATCTGATTGCTTGCTTGGCACGGCGCCGGCGCCGCCGCAGCACCGAATGGCGACACTGCCGCCGCCGCCACCGCCGCTTCTTCAACCGCTACCGCCACTGCCGGTGCTGCCGTACGTACTGCTGCCACCGCCACCCCTCATGCGGCGGCCCCAGCTGCCAGGGGCCACACCTGCGTCGCGGGGTTGGGTTTGTGGGTCGGGCGCTTTCAACCGTCAACCGCCAACCGCTTACACGAGCTTCCCCTCTACTATTGTCAGTGCGGCGCGGGACGAGCAGAGCGCCGGCGCCAACCAACAACCACTAACCACCACCAACGGTCAACCAACTCGCCTTCAAGGGGAATCCCTGTGTGACGCTGAGGACAGGGAAGGAGGAAACCTGGCAGGGGGGTGGGGAGGAGGGAAGGGGCCAGGATGGGATGGGGGTCCAGGCTTCAGGGAGCGAATACCACACACGTGCAATCACAAGCCCCACGCACACCCGCGCCCGCCCCCAGACTCCCCCCCTCCTGCCCCCAGACTCCCCCCCCTGTTTCCCCCCCACACACACACCTTCCCCCCCCCACCTCCATATCCTCCAGTGCTGGCGCGAAGTCGTACTTCCGTACCAGGAGGGCCGTCACCACCTGCGTTGGGGGGGGCGGGAGGGGTAGGAGGGGGTTGCACGGAGGGGGTTTGGACTGCATGCCATGGGCGGTGAGGCACGGACCCGCAGCATGCTCCCCTGCATGGTCCCCCCATGCACCGTCCTTTCCTGCACACCCCTCCGCCCCCCCACCTTGAGCTCCGCCCACGCCAGGTTCGCCCCCAGGCACCTCCGCACCCCTCCCCCGAACGCCAGCATCTCGGGGGGGAGCGCGTTCAGGGGGCAGGACAGCGTGCCGGGGGGGGAGCTGGGGGGGGGGGGGACGAAGGCCGGGCGTTTGGTTGGAGAGGAACGGCGAGGTCAAGAAAAGGAAAGGGGGCGGGCATGCGTCGACTCAGCACACACGCCTCCCTGCTCACCTGGTGTCGGCGGCCCGGGCCCCCGCTCCCTCCCCGGCCCCCTCCCCCTCGTCCGTGTCTGCGTGTGCCTCGATCCGCCACCGATCGGGGTTGAAGAGGGCGGGGTGGAGGGGGTCGGAGGCGGGGTCGGCGGGAGGGGGCAGCCAGGGGGGGAAGGGGGCGCCGGCGGGGCCCTTGCCGCCCGCCCAGGGGGCCCACGTGGGGTGGAGGGCCATGGGCTCTGCTAGGCCCAGGGCCAGGCCCCAGCCCTGGGGGAATGGATTGGAGGGAAGCAAAACGGGGTGCAAGTGAGGCGCTGATCGGGGCATGGTGGAATCCGAACACGCGCATTTCCTTTCCTTCTGATGCTCAGGAAGGTGCAGATTGCCGTACAGTATCTTGCCGTACAGTGGTCATGGTGCCGTCGGTACACCTGAAGTTGCCCTCCCGCTACAACCCGTTCCCGCCTTCCTCCTTCCACCCTCCCCTCCCCTTGCCCCCCCCACCACACCTGCGGCACGTCCCACCCCTCTGTCAGCTTGAACCCCTTCCGCGCCCTCCGCGGGACCATGGGTACGACAGGCTCCAGCCGCCACAGCTCCTTGATCACGGCATCCAGGTACGGCATGCAGCGGAGGGAGGAGCCTGACGGGGAGGGGGGGGAGGAGGGAAGGGGGAGGGGACAGGGTGTGAGTGGTGCAGCATCTTCCCCAGTCCAACACTTTGCCAGTCCAATCCCCACCACCCCCCCACACCCTCACCCGTGACCGCCTCCCCCTGTGCCGCCGCCACCGCCGCCTGCTCCGCCCTCAGTCGGGAGACCACATCAGGGCGGGAGCGGAGGACCTGGGGGGGAAGGGGAGGGTGGACAGAGCGGGGGGAGGGGAAGGGCGAGGGGCGGGAGGGGGGGGTGAAAGGCGGGGAGGGCGAAGAGATGAAAGGGGATACAGGAGGAACCCATGATCCCTGCTGGGGCTCGTGCTGGTGCGATAGGCACAGCACGTCGCCGCATGCCCCGCCCTTCCTTTGCAGCGTGGCCCAAACCTCTTTTGCCCATCTTCCCGCTCCCCCCTCCATCCCCCACTGACACACCCCACCAGCAGCATTCGGAGGATGGACGTGGCGGTGGTCTCGTGACCCGCGAACAGCAGGTTGATGGCGAGATCCTGGGGGGGGGGGGGGGCGTGGGGCGAGCGGTGCACGTGTATTGAGCAGCAGCAGGTGCAGCAGTGTATTGAGCAGCAGCAGGTGCAGTGTATTGAGCAGCAGCAGGTGCCCCCCCCCACCCCCACCCTCGTCCCTTACCCCCCCTACGAAGCACGTCGCACAGCTCAGGTACAAGCGCGCCCCTTCACACCCTGCTGCACCCCTCCCCGCCATCCCTCCACCTCCGCCCCGCCCCAATTGTCCCCTCCAAATACCGGTACCCCTTCACGTCATCCCCCTCCACCCCCTCCATCCTCTCTGGCCCCACCCTCAGCGCCTCCCGGCTCAGCGACCGGCCCTCGTCGTCCCGCATGCCCAGGAGCCGCTCCATCACGCTACCGCCCGCCAGCAAACCGCCGCCGCCACCGTTGGCGGTTGGCGGTTGGCCGCTGGCGGCGGTTGCTGACAGGGCGTCCAGCTGGGAGTCGAGGATGGCGAAGAGGTGGCGCTGGGCGGCCCGGGCCTTGGCGTAGACTGCGGTTGGCGGTTGGGAGTTGGGGGTTGGGCGGGGGTTGGGGGTTGCGGTTGGCGGTTGCGGGGTACGTCCCCATGTCCCCCTATATATGTCCTGCCAGGCTCAGCAGCTGCCTGGCAAGTTTCGACACGCCCTGCTGCTTAAGCCAGAAAGGGTCGCTTGGGCAGGAGCTGTACGGCACTGTACGACACTGTACGGCACGCACTCACGGCTTCCCGGCAGGGGCAGGGCGATCGGTACGAACATGCCCCGCGTCAGGCTGTCAAAGGAGTGGCTCATGTCGTACAGCTGCTCGGGGGAGAGGCGCAGGCCCGTCACCACAATCGCCATGACCTCGAAGGTCAGCATGCGGGCCTGAGGGTGGGGGTGGGGGGCAGGGGGGAGGGGGAGGGGAAGGAGGGGGAGAGCGACTCGTATGTGGGGACGGGTAGGCAGGGGCCTGCCTGAACATGGGCATGCAAGCCTGAGGGGCCGGCTGTTGTTGGATGGGGGGAAGTGGGCAGGGTGGGTTCTGAGGGGCGTGGGCTTGGAGGGCAAAGGTCTGGGGGGCAGGTTCCCATGCGGTGCCGTACCTCCTTCTGCATCTTTGGCAGCAGCGCCAGATCGCCCCCAGATCCCGCTCCCCCCTTCTCCACGGCCGCTGCGGTGGCGTCCGCCCACTGCGCGCAGTATCGCTCCACGATGCACTCCAGGGAGGGCAGGTAGGAGTCAATGGCCTGGGGGGGGGGGGAGGGGAAGGGCAGGGGAAGTCATGCGAGGGCAGGTGGGAGACCAGGTCAGGCAAGACCCCTGCTCGCACATTCTAGGTATGGTACTGCCCCCCAACACGTCCTCCTCTCCGGCCCTTCCCCCCCCTGCCCCTTCCCCCCCACCGCGGGTGCGAAGCAGGGCCCCAGCAGCCGCCTCAGCGAGCGGTGGTAGGCGCCGGTGGCAAAGGTGACGGAGCGCTCTCCCAGCAGAGCGCGGGTGGAGGCGGGCCAGGCCACTGGGGGGCGGGGAGGGGGAAAGGGGGGAGACTCGATTCCCCCGACTAGAGCCCCGTCAGCCCCCAGCAGTGTCCGCCTTTCCTGCGGTGTGCCGTGTTGAAACACACGCCTCTTGCTTTATTTCCCCGCCACCCCCTCGCTCCCCACCCCGCCGCCTCAACTTCCGCCCCGCCTTCCGCCAGTTGCCGTCAGCGCCCATCAGTGTCCCCCGTGCCGAGGCATGCCGTGCCAAAACACACGCCTACTTTCCCCCTCTCTCCCCTCCGCCCCGCTCTCCCGCGCCCCCACCTTCCGCCAGGTCGCCGTCAGCGCCCAGCACCTTCTTGATGTCGGCATATCCGCGGAGGCAGATCTGAGATGTGGGTGGGTGGGAGCAGAGTGTAGCCATGCAGAGGGAGGGCCCCGACGGGTGGCCAAGTGGATGGAGTCGTGTGTACGGCACCCCGTGCCGTGCACCAACACCGTCCCGCCGTTCACCCCCGCCTTCTCCTGCAGACCACCCGCCCCCCCAGGTTTCCTCTCCCCTTTCCCCTACCTTCCCCGCATACTAAACCCCCAAACCGTCATCTAGCATCTTGCATCCGGGATGGACCCACGACCCACCCCTCCTCGTTCAACGGCCCTCCCCCTGCCCTCCCCTGCCGCCCTCCCGATTCCCGTCGTTCGTCCCGTCCTGCTCCTGCAGCACCCCCCCTTTCCCCTCCTACCTTCCCCGCAACTCACACCCCAGATCCATGAGTCAGAGTCCTGGATCCCATGGACGGATCGACCCACGACCCACCCGGGGCTGCGTGATGTTTCGCATCTTGCGGGCGAGGCCGGGGAAGGCGAAGATGCCGCCGAAGCCCTGCTTGTAGAACTTGAGGCCGCCGATCGGCCACTCCATCTCGCCGGGTGGCAGGTTGAGCTTGCGCGCATTGAGCCTGGGGAGCCGGGCGAACATACATCGGACATCGCGCCTGCTGGATGGCATCGCCCCGTGACCCCGCCCCGGCCAAGAGCATCGCAGCAGCTCACCGGCCCCAGATCGTCTGCAGAATCACCGCTGCGAGCACTGCAGCGGCCGCGGCGGCCAGCGCGCCGGAAACTCCCGCATCGCCCAGCGATTTGACGCCCCACAGCTTCAGGGTGACTGGCAGCAGCGCGAGCATCGTGTTCGTGAGGCTGTAGCGCTATAGACAATCGTGATAGACGTCGTTGCGGTGTGGAGCCGACTGGGCGGACTGGAGACCAAAGTCGGTCGGGCGTCATCATCACAGCGAGCCGAACCTTTAGGCGGCGGTTGGCGGTTGGTTGGCGCCTTGACGGCGCCGCCGTGCTGCATTGCCGGTGGCTACTCTTCCCTGCTAATTTGGCTCTCTTCACAGCGCTTGGCTGGCAGCGTCCCACACGTGGTTTGGCCTGTGGCGGCCTTGTACCCGGGAATCCCCCACCCGCCGGCCCAATTTCCAGGAACGTCCGCGATATAAGCATTCACCCCCTCAGTGCGGCGCCTCAGTCGGACCTCACCACTTCATTCCGTCTTCCCTCGGAAACAAATGACCGTGGCATCCAGTGGGGATGGGGGCATGGGGGCACACGCCAGCAGGTGCGTGGCTGCGGCCTTGCCGCTGCCGTGGTGCCGCTCCGCTCCCCACCCGGGGTGCCCCCACCATACACGCCCTACGCCCACAGCAAGGCGCTTCGCGCTATATTGATGTCTTCCAATTCCCACCTGGGGGCAGCATGGTGCCACGATAGGGCATGTAGGCTGCCATTCGTTCTCTCTGACCCAACGCTCTAAGCGCAGCACGCCCTGCACAGCACAGTACGGTTGACCTGCCCCTGTCCACACAACCTCGCCGTCGTAACGGTGTGCAGTGAACTGGTGCAAGACCCGGAAGTGACGCAGCGGCAGGGGCCGCCACCTCGCCAATGGGTTCTGGGCGGCACGCCGCTATTAGTAATCCTCATCATAGGTCCTCCCGTACGGACTGCTGTGGGCACACAGATCACTCCAGATAACTGCCGGAGGCATCCCACGTCTGCCACGCCCCTCGTCCATGTGAGGGACCACCAACTCGATGCCATTGCGGGCTTATCACGGACTGCGGCTCGGTCCCGGCGCAGTGATCATTCATTCATAACCCTGGCCCAAAAGATGTTGAGGTCAAAGGCGGGGGGCACGGGCAGTCGCTGTGACCCGACCCCGGGTTCGTGCCGGCGACCGACTTGACTGGAACCATCGGGAAGCCTCGAGGAGCCCCCGCACCTTCCCGCAGGCCACCCTGCCTTTCTATAAGTACAATCCCTGAACTACGTGAAGGTCTTTGCTCACACGACACCAGCTGCCAGCTCTTATGACCGAGTCCATCCCGGCAGCCGACGACGTCTTCCGCACGACCTGCTTATATCGCGGACGTCTTCTGCTAGGTAGCCTTGCCTGGACGCTTAGGTCTACTATAGCGAGTCGTTGAGGGCCGGCCCCAGCAGTCGGAGGCGCGAGTGCATCTGCAGCGGCCGGCGCGCAGAGGAGCTCTCTAGCCAGAGCCAACATGCAGCCAGAATGGAGAGGTAGGACTCTCATCTCACGGGTATCTGTCGGCAGCCGGCACAGCCCACGGAATGGGGCACGATGGAACGTTGCGGGCTCGCGCTCGGTCCTGGCAACCCAAGTTGCTGCCATAGCAACGGGCGCTTGGAAGAAACCCTGTGGATGTCCCTTGCACGCCAGCCTTGTGCTTGATGCCAACGTAGGACCTCGTTCTTGGGGATCCCGCCGCGCTCTCCCCCCCCTCGCAGGCCTGTGGGAATGGAGCATGAAGCACGCGGACGGCACGGGGCCCGGGCGCTTCCGACCCGAGGACGTGGACCACGACAAAATGAAGTGGTGGGTGCCGGGCAGAAGCGAAGGATTGGCCAGGGCTCGGTTGCTACTTGTGGGGATGGGGGGGGGGCAAGGTGTGGGCAGAGGCTTGGAGGGTATTCCACTGCACGAGGGGGGTATCCCGTTACAGAACTAGAGAACGGGGGCCAGGGGCAGGGACGGTGTGCTTTGCCCCAATGAACTCAGCCAGCCTCGAGCCACCAACCTCCCCCCCAGCGCGCTGGGCTACTTGCACACCTCACTCTTATCCCCTGCTTTGCCACGGCCGTGAGGTGACTGGCGGTCCGGAGCCAAGCGTGCCATCGTGCTCTGCGCTGCATAGCGCTTTGCTTCAAACCTCCCCACCTGAAGGGCCGCCGCCCCGCTGACCGGTACGCCACCACCAACCCCCCTCGGGCCCCCCCTCCCCGCCGGCCCCTGTCTGCCCCCGTCCACACAGGCTGGACGCGGCCCTTAAGCACTACATGGTGGACTTCGCGTCTCGCATGAAAGACATCAGGGACAAGCTCTCTCGCGACACGCCCCTGGGGACCGCAGCCTCTTCGGCAGCGGATGCGGGGGGTTGGGACGCGGGGGGCGGGGGCGCGGGGTCGGGCGGGGACGGTGGCCCGGACGGCGGCATGACGGACCTGGAGGAGCGCGAGGCGCTGCTTGACGAGCTGATGGACATCGTGGGGTCCATCGATTACGCACGAGGTACGTACGACCGTACGACGGGACGAGCGTGGTGGAGGCGCGGGCTGGAGGGGCGAGGGCGGTTTTGGTCCCAGGCCCCCCGGCTGGGCAGAAGGGCTGCGGTGGACCCGGGGGTGGGGGCTTGCGCATGACAAACCCTAGATCCCCGTCGCCTCCGCGTGCCAAAACACACACGCCGCATCCTGACACCCCCCTCCGCCCCCCCCCCATCCCCCCAGACCTCCACAAGATTGGCGGCCTCCCCGTGCTCCTCGAGCTCCTGGCCTCCCCGCACCCCTCCCTGCGGTGGCGCGCGGCCGAGGTGGTTGCCACGTGCGTCGCCAACAACCCGCCGGTGCAGGAGGTAGGTCGAGAGGGGGCGGAGGGGGGTGGGAGAGGGGGCGTGTGTGTTTTGGCACGGGGTGTTGGGGCGGAGGTGGTCGCCACGTGCGTGGCCAGCAACCCGCCGGTGCAGGAGGTGAGCGGGGGAGGGGGGCGGAGGGGGTGATTCGGAGCATTGGAGAGCGAAGGAAGAGATAGAGGGGGTTCCCTGTAGGGGGGTGGAGGGGGGTAGACTGGGGCGACCAAGGGGGAGAGCACAGGGCGAGCGGAGGGAGAGTGGGGCGGAGAGGGGCGTGCATGTGTGAAGGGCTGCTCGCATGAGCCGGGGAGGCTCAGGCGCGGTGAAGAGCGGGGGGGGAGACGTGCGTGTGTGTACCGTTGCCGAGGTCGCGGCCAGCTGACTCAGCCCCGGCCCCCCTGTGTCCCCCATGCAAGGATTCCCTGGCGTCGGCGCGATCCCGCCCAGCAACAAACACCCTCTGCCCCCCCCCGCCCGCAGTGGTTCCTGGCCGGCGGCGTGCTGCCCCCCTTGCTGGCCCCCACGTGCCCAAACACACACGCTTCAATTCCCCTTCCCCTCCCCGCCCCCCTCCGCCCCCCCACAGTGGTTCCTGGCCGGCGGTGTGCTGCCCCCCCTGCTGGCGCTGCTGGACCCCGCCCAGCCCCCCGCCTGCCGCACCAAGGGCCTCCTGGCGCTGTCGGGGCTGGTGCGCCACTTCGCGCCCGGGCTGCAGGTGCGTACGGCACCAGATACACAGATCCAGATACGGATTCGGATGCGAATTGGCGTTTATCAAACCAGGGGAGGGGGAGGGGGCCGATGGGGAGGGGGGAGGGGGCTAGCGGGGTGCACCGCTTCGCGCCCGGGCGGCTGGTATACGGAAAGAGCGGGGGGGGGGGGTAAGCCACTTCGGGGGCCGGAATCTAGGGTGTCGGCCTAGCGCGGGATACCGGTAGGGTGTGGGTCAGGGGGCGTCGTGCGGAGGCCGAGCCCGGTCCAGCGCCCGCACACCCATGCCGCCAGCGCCCGCACACCCATGCCGCCAGCGCCCGCACACCCATGCCGCCAGCGCCCGCACACCCATGCCGCCAGCGCCCGCACACCCATGCCGCCAGCGCCCGCACACCCATGCCGCCAGCGCCCGCACACCCATGCCGCCAGCGCCCGCACACCCATGCCGCCAGCGCCCGCACACCCATGCCGCCAGCGCCCGCACACCCATGCCGCCAGCGCCCGCACACCCATGCCGCCAACAGCTCCGCCTCCGCTGCCCACCTGCCCGCCCACCCCCGCTCACCCCACAGCACCCCTCCCCCCAACCTCCCCCAACCTCCCCCAACCTCCCCCTTCCTTCCCCTCGCCTTTGGGGCCAGCGGTATCCGTCCGGTGTCTCCCCTTGCACTAGATCACCACTTTGTCCCTCCCTCCCGCCCTCCCTGAACACAGGCCTTCCGTGAAGCCGGGGGCCTGACCGCCCTGGTGGGATGCCTGAGCTGCGACGACCGCCGAGTGGGCGTCAAGGCTATGCGACTGCTCGACTACGTGCTGAGTCAGCGCGGCGGCGACTGTACGGCAGCGGCGGCGGCTGGCGCGCTGGGGCCGCTGGCGGCGGCGGTGTCGTACAAGGGGGAGGACGAGGCAGAGGGGGATTCGGGGGCGGAGGCGGATGAGGTGGATGCGGAGGCGTGCGACTACCGTACGGCAGCGCTGGGCGCGCTGCGGCGGTTGGCCGGTAACCCCGCCACGTGGGCTGCCGTACGGGACAAGCCGGGGCTGCGGCCAGCGCTGGCGGCGCTGACGGCGGCGGGCGCCCGACTGACGGGCGAGGCGGCTGAGGTGCGGGAGCAGGAGCTGGCGGCAGCGGCGGCACTGGAGGCGACGCTGGCGGCGCCGTCGGCGCCAGCGGCGGCGGCCGACGAGTCTGACCACGTCTCTCTGGCCGACTTCGAGGCGGCCGGCGGCGGCCAGCAACGGATAACGATCAACGACCCGCCGGCAGCGCAACTGTCAACCGCCAACGACGTGGCGGCGGCGGCGGCCGACCAGGGCGCACCCGCGGCGGCGGCGCCCGCGGCGGCGGCGGCCGGCGGCTCCGAGGGGCAGGGGCCAGCCGCAGCGCCGCTCATGCTTGGGCCGCCGTGAGGGTGGGAGTGCGAGTTGCGGCCTGGCTCCCGTGGCTGTGGGCCTCTGGTGGGCCTCTGGTGGGCCTCTGGTGGGCCTCTGGTGGGCCTCAGTGGGTAGGGCGGCCACCAAGGCGGGCTGAGGGCAGCTGAGGGTGTACGGAAGAGCTGCGGCTCGATTGATGCTATGACTGATCAGTGACTGACTTGTTGCAGCGTAGCGGCCCGCTTGCGGCGGTTGGGACTGCGGGGAGTGCGGCGGCGTGCGGCCAATGTGGACTGACGGGTGATGGGGCTGCCGTGGGCAGCGGGGATGGATGGGCGGTCCGTGAGGGCCTCGGCACTCGGTTGCTGACGTGGGGGCACTGACGCCTGGGGGCAGGCGTGGAAGCGAGGCGGCGGGCAGGGGGGTTCTGTGCTCGCAGGGGTCAGGGGCAGGGGCGGCGGGCAGGGTTCGTGCCGCGAGTCAACGTGTTGCGGCGCAAGGAAGTGCAGGAGCGAGGCGCGAGCAGGGTGCGTGTGTTTGGCAACGAGGAAGCCAGCAGGGTGCGTGCGTGCGGTTGTGGGGGGTACCGTGCCGGTCGGTGCCGTGGGAGCAGGGCCCCGGGCGTCGTGTGGGCAGCAGCGATGCATCCCCCCAGCGGCGAGAAGCGGTGCAATGGCGACAGGGTTCACGCAGCGGAGCTGTAAGGTGCTGACCGAACGTACAAGCGCAGGTGCAGGTGCTGGTAGCTGGTATCGATGGCGACAGGGTTCCTAATGGTTCAACGTTCATCTGAGCTGACAAGTGCTGGTAGCTGCTGTTTGCCGCTAGCAGCCGGGCATCATCGGGCAGGCACCTCCTGTCAGCTGAGGGGCAGCCCGGCAGCGGTGGCAGCTGCACCCCAGGCGCAGCTATGTTGGAGCTCTGGACGCAGGATCCAGGGGCCAGCGGGCTTCAGAACCGGTAGAGCTACTTACTTGCACGCTTGCCCATGTACCCTGCAACTACAGGCCCTACCCGTGTTGCACAGTGCACACGGACCCGCCCCCGCCCCCCCAGAAAAGCACGCACCCACCAGAGCTAGACTGCCATTGCTCGCATTCAGCATGCTGCTACAGAGGCCCCAAACGGGCAGGCGCTGCGAACCCAGGCCCCACCGACAGTCCCCGTTTCCCATTCCCCGCCGACCGCCACACTTCCAGTTCTCTGCACGGATTCTGTACGACCTGCCGCACACTCTGCACGCAGACCCGCCGTACCGGACACACAGAACCTCCGTACACACGAAACCCAACCGGCATCCCACATGGCCCTACTCCTCCGCGCTAAGCCTGGCCGCGCGGGGACCAGGCGGCCGGGCGCACGGACCCTGCTCTGAAAGCGACCGGGACCGCAGGCCAGCGACTATAAAGAAGGCCGCCCTTGCTACGTACCCAGACAGCGGGTTCAGCGGTTAGCGGACCGCAAGGCAAATAGAAGGCGTCTTGGCAAGACGTCTCGCACGTCAGTAATGTTTTAAGCTTTGAGCTTTGGGGGCACAAACACCAGCACATGGCATGCGTTGCATTCCTTGTCAGCAACCCATTCACGTAGGCAGGAAGTCTTATGTACGCACCAGCCACACACACCCTTCAGAAGAGCAGTGCACTTGATCAAGCGCTTGATGGGAGTGACGCGCAGGGGCGAAAGGGCCCCTCAATACAAACGTAATGGCGAACATAGGCATGGGGCATCCACGGTTTCGTCGTGATCGCTTTGCAGTTGTGATGCCACTTGGAAAGAGTCCAGCCAATCTAGTCAAGGAACGTGTAGACACAGGCCAGGCGGCTAGCGCATGGCGAGATCCCTTCCCTGCCCAAAAAGCACAGCACAGCACAGCACAGCAGAAAGCACAGGACAAAGGAGTACGGCAGCCCAACAGTGCATTCAGAGCTCCGAGCCGGTAGCAGATTGCCACGTGATGCCTCGGCATGAGCGTCGATACCCCGAACAGGCAGAAGTAACGCCAACGCCCTTTCTGGGCAGCTGAGAGCTTCAGAGGTTCGGAATCATGAGTGGCGAAAACCCGGCCAGCGGCAGTACCGCTATCACACTTCCTACGCAGCTTTAGAAACGTTTTAGACACATCACCAATACCGCGCCACCCACCCCACCGGCCCCCGTAAGCACATCCGTATCCCCCGTCCGTTCCATTCAGCGCTGGGGCCATCGCGCTGCATCAGCCCTAGCAAAGCCCTGGCCCGCAATACCTGAGGCGGCACTCGTGGGACGTCTGGCCTCCGCACCCCGAGCTCCGAAGGCCCGCGGCTGCCGCCTTAATGAACGCCTCACGCAGCACTTCAAACCCGCGCCGGTCCCTGCCATGCGTTTCCAGGTCGCCGTAACTGAGCCCCACAACATTTGCCCCCGCCCCGTGTCCTTGCATAACAATTGCCGTGCCGGTCACACACAAAAACCACAGATTGCATAACCCGATTCCGTTGTTGGGCAGTCCGCAAGGGGAAGCTCTTATCGCTGTGTAGCGGCCTCGCCACACGGCACCAACGCCCCGGCCCTATCCAGTCAACCGCCCCAAACCCAATCCACATGGGTGCCAGTAATCCCTTGGCCCCTACTACTGGTAACCATTCACCGCCCAAAGCGGCGGCCTTAGCAGCAGATCGGTTCCACGAGGCCTGCTTCCGTGGATTCAGAAACCCCATCAGAGATGTCCGCTAAGGCTGCCGTACCTCTCCTCGCTACCGCGCGAACCGCATTGCCGTACTGCCGTAGCCCCATTCGGCTAGGGAGGCGGCGGGTTTTGCCAGTGACCTAGGCCTCGCCGCCGCCCCGCCCCTCGCCCCGCCCCTCGCCTGTCCCCCATTGGTTCCGGATCCAAGATTCCGTCAGGCCGTTCACCGCCCCCCCTGCCCCTCGCCATGGCCGTTGGAGTGAGGCGGCGCCAGGCCGCCGCCGCCGGCTGCCTGCGGAGCGGAGCTGCCGCCGCCAAGGGCCGCCGCCGGCTTGACGGCGCCGCCACCAGCGGCGGCGCCGCCAGCGCCGCCAGCATCTTCGGTGCGGCCGCCACCGGTCGTGGCGAGCGGCGTTGAGGCTGCACGGCTCGGCAGCGCCGTCGCCCGGGGCGACGGCGGCGTCAGGTCGGCGTCAGAGGGGGCCTCGCCACCCGACGCGGCCCGCATGACGTGTACGGCAGTGCCGTAAGCCGGGGACATGAAGCGGAGGCGGCTGGCGGCGCGGAAGGGCGCCGGCAGGGGCGAGGTGGGGCTGGGCGGCGGCACGCCGTCGCCGGGCCCGCTGCCGCCGTCAACGCCGCCACCGTCGCCGCCGCCGCCGCCAGCCCCGAGCAGGAGCTGTTGTGGCGAGGCGGCTGAGCGGCGGGCGGCCAGAGACAGCGGCGGCGGCGGTGCCGCCGCTGACGGCGCCGGTCCGATTGGAAGAGGGGACACGGAGAGGGGCCGTGGGGCGCTGCGGCTTCGCACCGCGCCGCCCAGCCCGCCGCCGCCGCCGCCAGCCGCCGCCGCCGCCGTGAACTCAAACCCACCCGTCGCACCGCCGCCGCCGCCGCCACCGCTGGGCCCGAGGTCCGGTCCAGGTCCAGATCCGGGTTTAATCCCGGTTCCAGTTCCAGATCCAGAATCAGCTGTGGATCCGGTGGCGGCTGAGCCGCCCAGGACCGCAAGTCCCAGGTTCTTGAGGGAGGCGCTCCTCCTCGGCACGTTGGGCCGAGGCGATCCGTTGGATCCAGATCCAAGATTCCGGGTGGTGAGGGATCGCGGCGGCGCACGCCGAGATACGGCCCCGGGCCCGTACGACATAGATCTCAGGGGCGAGGGGCTGGATCCAGCTGGATCCAGGACGCTGGGCATGGCGTAGTGCTGGGGCTTGTGGCGGCTCGGGGCTCGGGTGACGGCGCGCCCGACAGTGGGGCTGCCCGGCGGGAGGGCGGCGGCGCCGCCGCCGGCGGCGGCGGCGGCAGGGGCGGCGGCGGTGGGCGTGGACGCCGCGTATCCGGAGAAAGCTCCGGCGGCGGCGCCGGCGGCGGCGAAGGCGAGGGGGATGCCGCCGTGTAGGGACCAAGAGGCTGGGGAGCCGGCGCCGTGGGGGCCCGTGGGGGCGAACCTGGGGCGGGGTGGGGAGGACGCGAGGGACAATGTAGCCGGGATGAACAGGTGAGTAAAGGCAAGCCACTGAGTTTGAATAGAGACATTCAGGTGCAAGGAAGCCATTCAGTGCTGATGTCGGTATCTTTATCGGTATCAGTATGGTTCCGGTGCACCCAGCCCGGCCGTGCGTGTCCCCCCGGGAAGTCACAGGCATGGTAGGCATCGTGTACGGCAGAGTACGGTACCCGGCCACCCCGACAGCCCACCTGCAGTGCCACAGCTCCATGGGCTCGGACACGCCCTGCGTACGGCAGTCACGTGGCGGGAGTACGGCAGTACGTCAACGATCACGTCATCGTAGCTCAATGGTAGGGGCGCGAAGGGGCCCAGAGGCGCGTTAAGCCCTGAGGGATCAGATCCGAGCATAGCCACCCCTGTGCCAGCGCCCCCTGTCGTACAGTCGTACGGCTGCCGTACTACTGCCGTACCTTGAGTGAGTGCTGGCCCATGCAGCGCCCGACGAGCGGCATCCAGCGCTCCGGCGGCTCCGAAACCTCCGGCAGGCCCCCAGCGCCGGCGCCGCCGGCGGCGGCCCCCGCGTCTTGCTCGTCCCAGCCCAGGCCCCCCGCGGGCCCACGCGCCGGGCCCGGGCCTGGGCCTGGGCCCGGGCTGGGCTCGTCCGCGAGAAGGCCGGCGAGCGGGGTCAGGGTTGGGTCCGGCGCGGTGGGGGCGGCGGAGGCGGCGCGCCAGACGTCTGTGGAGCACCAGAGCTGCACGAGGAGGGGACGACAGCGGGGTGGGGTGGGGTGGGGTGGGGGTTGCAGCGGGACTGTAACGCCTGCGCCAGGGAAGCATGGCGTGAGGGAAGGGGTGATGGGGCTGAGCTGAACTGGTGTAGGGCCCCGGCCAGAGTAGGGCAGGCAGGCGAGGTGTGCTGGTCGACTGGGGCTGGGCACGGAGGTGAGGCTAGGCAGGGGCAGAGGCGGGCTGCCTCCCCTCAAGGCACGGGGGGGATCTGCCGGCGGCACGTCCGACCCGTCCGACCCGTCCGACCGTCCGGCCAACGGCCAACGGCACACATGGCCGACCCACATCACATCATCATCCCGCAGGCCACTCCGCCCGCCGCGCCCCACCCTCACCTGCCCAGCCGGGGCCTTGGCAGAGATGCGAGCGGCACGGTTCATGGGCCGACCCCTGTACGGCAGAGTGCGGCAAAACCTTGTGTCAGTGGCCGTACACGGCAGCGCTTGGCAAGGACAGCCCCACCAGCTGACGGAGGCCTGAGGCAGAGGACGGCGCGTACGGAGCTCGTACTCACTTGTACGACACGCGTCCCGTGACGGAGCTGATCTCGGCCTTGACCGGCCCCACGTCGATTCCCACCTGGCGGGCCGGGGGGGGGGCGGGCGGGGCACAGAAGAGTGAGGGGCGATGTTGCAAAGGCAACCCCTTGTGTGAGCTCTCCGAGGACTGGGCACCGGATCCATCGCTTGCACCGATCCGCCCTAGGCCCGACCCAGGCCCTGCCCAGGCCCGACCCAGGCCCTGCCCAGGCCCTGCCCAGGCCCTGGCCAGGTCCTGCCCTATGCCCTGCCCTAGCCTGCCACTCAGCCCTGCCCTGCAAAGGACCCCCGAATCGAGAACACCCCCGCCCGCGCTCACCCTCAGCCTGAGGCCCCGGTACAGCACACGTGTGGCCATGGCCTGCCCCGCAATGCCGCCGCAGCTGCCGCCGGGCATCCTGCCGCTAAGGCGCGCTGCCTGTATCACTGACGCATGCAGCGCCGACGGCGGCCCTGGCGCCGCCGCCGCCGCGGCGGCGGCGGCGGCAGAGGGCGGCGGCGGTGCCAGCAGCTGGCGGGGCAGCGACGGCAGCGGCTGCAGGCTGTGGGAGAGCGAGATCGCCTGGCTGAGGGAGGGGTGCTGCCGGAGCTCGCGGCTGCCGAATGGGGAGGCGGCGGCGCCTTGGCTAGGGTCGCCGGCCCTGCCGTCGGCTCCGTCGCTGGGGCTGCCGCCGGCGTCTAGACGGGGTCCGCCGCCGTCGCCGTCGGTGCTGCCGTCGCTGCCAAAGCCATCGCTGTCGCCGCCGCTGCTCAGGCCGTCGCTGGATCCAGACGCGGCGGCCCTGGATCCAACGGTTCCGAACGGCGACGGCGGCAGCGGAAGCAGGCGGAAGCTGCCCGGCTTGGGCATCGCCTGCTGCGGGGCCGACAGCGGCTGCGGGCGCGGCTGCGGCTGCGCGTGCGCCGCGTGCTGTGGCGGGGCCGCAGCACCCACCGCACGTGACGCGACGGGGGAGATCGTGGCGGAGGGCGTGGTGGGAGGGGCTGGGAGAAAACCCGGGCGGGAGGGACGGGGCGGGCCAGAGGAGGGGGGCCTCGTAGCGCGGCCGGGGCTTGGCCCCAGCCCCGGCCCCGGGCCTGGGCTGTGGTGGGGCTGCCGGGGGGGAGCGGGAGGGGGCCGGAGCGGTCGCCCGCAGCTCGGGCGCTGGGGGAGGGCTGCAGGCCGAGCTGTTGGGACGAGGCTGCGCCCGGGGCCTGAGGGGCAGGGGGATAGGGAGGCAGGGAGGGAGGCAGGGGGTTAGGGAGGGGGTTAGTAGGGAGGGAGGGGGACAGCGGTTGAGCTGGTTGTGGGCATACTTTTGACGAAGTGGGAGGGAGGGGGTTAGGGAGGGAGGAAGGAAGGCGGCAGGCGGGAAGGCCCCCCACGTACAGGCGTACGGTACGCAACGTATGGGCCCGCTTCTGCGGGCCCGGGGTGCGCGTGGCTGCAGATGCGGGTGCGGATGCCACGTCAGCCCCTCACCGAACCCTACCTACGATACATGACAACAGCCCCTGCCCCTGACCCTGCCATCTTCCCCAACCAAAATCCTCCCTGCGTGCCCCGCTCCCCCGCAGCCGCACGCACCGGGGGCCCGCGCACGGGGAAGCCCAGCAGGTGCCGGGGGTGGGGGTGGGGGTGGGGGTGGGGCAGGATGTGGAGGGGGGCGTGGGGCGTGTGGGGCGCGCCGAAGCCGAATCCTCCGTGTGAGGAGCGGGAGCCGTGGGAGTCGTCCGGCAGCCGCACGTCCGAGACCACCACCTGCGTGAAGGGGGGCAGGGGGTGAAGGAGCCGGGTGAGGGCGGGGGTGCAGCCCTTCACCTCACGGACAGCACCTCAAACCCCCACCCCCAGGTGCCACGTGCCGAAACACACACGTTTCCCCCCCGCACCCCCCTCCGCCCCGCACCTCCTCGCACAGCTCGTGCTGCAGCAGCCGCGGGGACCAGTCCGCCTCCACCAGGCGTGCCAAGACCGCCAGGCCCCACCTGGGGGGACAGAGGGGGAAGGGGGGAAAAAGCGGGGGAAGCGTGTGTGTGTGTGCGGCACGCGGCAACACCAGTCCGCCCCCACCAGGCGAGCAAGAACCGCCAAGCCCCACCTGACGGCGGCGGCGGGGTCGGCGAACGCTGCCAGCACCTGCGAGCGGGATCCAGGAGGGCGGCCGGGCGTTGAAGATCCGGGAAGCCGTCTCTAGGGTGTTCCGGCATAGCCGCAGGCTATGCGTGCTGAAACACACACGCCTTCCCCCTGACACCCCCCTCCGCCCCACCACGCACCAGCCCCTCCACCAGCTCCACCAGGTAACCCCCGAACGCCGCCAGCTGGGACACAGCGATGGAGTGGAACAGGGACACGGCGGCCCGCGCCTCGGCCTGCAGGCGGGGGGGGCGGAGGGGGGTGTCAGGCGGAGAGCGTGTGTGTTTCGGCACGGGGGGCTATGACGGGACACAGCGATGGAGTGGAACAGGGACACGGCGGCCCGCGCCTCGGCCTGCAGGCGGGGGGGCGGAGGGGGGAGCGGGTGGGAGCGTGTAAAGCTGGAGGGGGAGATGGGCCCGGCCCGTGCCACCCCCCCGAAACACACGCCCCGTCACCCGCCCGCCCCCACCTCGTTCCAAGCCATCAGGCTGCTGACGCCCACGGCGCTGGCAAACACCACCGTCGCGTCCCCAACCGGCGCGTCCATCACCCCCGCCTGGGTTTGGGCGGCGCCGTGGGGGCGCAGGTGGCCGGCGAGGGCGGGGCCCTGGCTGGGCGTCAGCGGCTGTACGGCAGCGGGCGAGAGGAGTGGGAGTTGAAGGGTGACATGGGTGTTGAAGGGCCGAAGGGTGCTGTACGGCAAACGGCAAAGTATCCTTTCGCGTCGTCAGGGCATGCGGGCCAGAGAGAGGGGGTCTAGGTAGGTAGGCTGGGAGGCGCGGAGGCTCTGGTGGCCTGGCTTGAAAGTTTCATGATCGCGCCGTACGGTACGTCTGCCGTACGCACCATGTACAGGTCCAGCGGGCCCACGGCGTACGGCTGTACGATGCGGTACTCGCCGATGTTGAGGATGGTGAAGGCACGTGCCAGGTCGGACCACGTGCCCAACTGCGGAGGGAGGGCCGGGTGGGGCGGGGCTTGGCGGGGAAGGGGGACCGGCGGGGCTGCAAAGACAACCCGTTGCACCCATCAAAGCCTTTTGCGATACCGTATCAGCGCCTCAATCATTGTCGCCAGTAGCCAGCCGGGCAATACACGCCTGCGTGTAGCTTGCGCTTGCTTACACTACCCCGCACACCGCTTCGGTTGGGTACCCCTAGAATTACTTTCATGTAGCTTGCCCTTGCCTGTACTGCCTCCGAGTACGGTACTCCCAAGCTCACCTGCTTGTAGCCCTCGCCGCTGATGAGCACACGTGACGCAGTGCCGTTGGCCGCGTGGCTAACCGCCAGCGCTGTACGCAGGCAGGGCCCGCCGTACGTCATGCGCTTCGCCGTACGGCTGTACGACATGTGTCGTGCCGAGACGCCCGAGCTCACTCCCATGCAGACGCGCAGGCCCCTGCAGCGATGGAGGAATGGGGTAAGGCACTCGGCGTGATGAGCTATGCTGTCAACACGTTTGCAACGGCCAACGCTTTTGCAGATGGCTTCCCAAACACGCAGCATATGTGCGCTACGCAGAGAGATGGGGCGTTGTCGCCGAAGAGAGCAACCGTCTGCGGACTCACCGTTGGACGAGCACGCCGAGCGCCTCGAGCTCGTCCTGGCCCATGCAGCCGCCAACCAACTGCGAGCCGCCCTGACTAATCTGCCGCCACGCGGAGCCGCCGCCGCCGCCGCCGCCGTGACGCCACAGCCCGCTTCCGGCAGACCGTACGGCGGCGACCGCCGCCAAGCCGCCGTCGGCGGGCGCCGGACGGCCGTCGGCGGTTACTCCGCGGGAGTTTGACGTCCCATGGCTGCTGACGTCAGCAGCCCGGAAGCCCTGGGATCTGCCCAGCGACGGCGCCGGCGAGTGGTGGTTACAGCCGCCGCCGCCACCGCCGCCGCCACCGCCGCCGCCGCCGCCGCCGGCGAGGTCGCTGGTCATGCTGTCGGCGCCGCCAGCGCTGGACGCCAGGCCGCCGCCGCTGCCGCCACCGGCAGCATCCGCCGCCGCCGCTGCGGCGGCGGCGGCCATGGCGGCGGCGACGGAGCGCCGCCAGGAGGACTCCCTCATCGCTGCCGCCTGGTCAGCTGCCGCCGCCGTCGACGCTGCCACCGCCGCCGCTGCCGTCAGTCCTGCCGCTGTGCCGCCGCCGACGAGCGCGGTGAGTGACGGCGCACGCCGAGGGAGCCCGGGACGCCAGCGGTATGAGTAGTCGCCACCGCCGTCCCCATCGCTCGTACCGCCGCCGCCGCCGCCGCCAAGTGCCAGGCTGGCGGCGGCCTGGGGCGAGAAGTACGACTGCATGAGCTGGCCGTACTGGTTGACGGTTTTGTACGCCGCCCTGTAGTACTGCCACATCCGTACGACTTGGATCGTGACGCCGGGTGACGCCAGCCGGGGAGCCTTGGCGTCGACGGGTTCGCTGGCGGCGGCGCCGCCAAGCTGTCCGGCCGCCGCCGCCGCCGCTAGGGCACCGGCAGGAGTCGCCGCCGCCGCCGTCCCCACGTCCACTTCGGGTTGACATAGCTCCGACAACGGAGCCAGAAGCGCCCCAGAGAAAAGTGGGGACTCGAGGCCGCCGCCAACCGCTGCTGTGTCATCGCCCGACATGGAGCCCTCCCGTACGACAGCGGTTGAGATCGCGCTGCAGCGGTGCCGTACGTCGCCGGCGGCACCGCCGGTCTGGCGGGCCGACGGCAGGGGCGGGCTGGATTCGCCTGGAGGATAGACGGATCCAAAAGCCACGGGGGATGATGGGGCCCTGGATCCATGAGATCCCATCCGCATTGCATGCGCTTTCCCAACCGCCGGCCCGCCACTCCGCGTCGAGTTCCCGCCGCCGCCGCCGCCGCCGTTGCTGCTGCCGCCGCCGCCGCCGCTGCCGTCGGGCCCTGGGTGCTGGTCGACCCAGAGGTGGGGGCAGGATCGGCGGTTATAACCGGTGCCGAGGGGCGGCATCGGCAGGCCCAGGAGGGCCCCGCTCATGCTGCTGGGGCCCACCCCGGGCCCAGCCGCGGGCCCAGCCAGCGTGGCCGAGGCTTGGCGCGTGGGCAGGGAGGCGGGCCCTCCCGTACTCTCCGTACCGCCCCCCGTCATCGCTCGGATTGAGATTGGGGCGGCTCCGGAAGCCAGAGATCCGCCGGGAGGGAGCGGCGACACACGGACGGTAGACGCTTGTGTGGGGAGGGGGCCGCTGGCGGCGGTGGTGAGACCGAGCGTGGGCAATGAAGCTGCCACCATTAGACTCTGCTGCCTGCTGCGAGCCCGGGTGGAGGGCGGAGATCCGCCGGACGGCGTGAACAGAGATCGGCGGATCATGGACGCGATTGCCGTACCGGCGCCGGTCTGGCCACCGCCGCTGGTGGATCCGAGGCCGCCGCCCACGTTCATGCTCGATGTGGGTCGGGATCCACGCACGGATCCACCGTATCCGCCGTTTGCGCCGAATCCGGCCGCCACGTGACTCAGCGACCGCACGGATCGCGACGTGAAGGATCCGGCTGTCGTACCCTCCAGCGGATCTGGCAGCTCCGTCACCCACGCATCGTCAGCGGCGCTGTTGCCGCCAAGGGCCCCGCTCCCGGCGTAACTCAGGCGGCCTGTCGCCAGCGCGCCGCCGCCAGCATTGACGCTGTTTTCCCCGCCGCTGCCGCCCGCCGCCGCCTGCGCCGCCAGGAGCCGGCCCGTTGTACCGCCACTCGCCGCCCTGCCGTACCCGATTCCAGATCCACCGAATGCGGGGGCCTGGATCGAGCGGGACTGGACCCCCCAGGGCCCGCCGGAGGGGGCCCGGCCAATAGAGGCACCGGGGTGTTGGGGGCAGGCGACCGGGGGAAGCCAGGGCTGCGGCGATTGGAGGAGGGGGAGACCGCCGCGGTCCGACGCCGGGTCGCCGGCGGCGGCGGCGGCGCCGCCAGCCTCGCCCGCGTTTCCGCTGGCGGCGGACTGTGAGGCGGAATGGAAGACGAGCAGTCGGTCAGACGACGGAAGGCAGACCGTCGGGCGGACCGTTTCTGGCGCGCTCACGGCAGGATCCAGATCCAGAAGGATCAAATTGTTTACGGGCATACGGCAGGATCGGGAAGGATGGAGCACCCTGTTTCTCATTGGCGTTGACGACCAGCCCCCACCCCCCACCCCATCCCACCCCTGCCCCTGTCCCACCCAGTACCCCACCCCGCTCCCATCCCGCCGCTCACCCCGTCCCCGCCCTCCTCCTCCACCGGCGCTGCCCACGGCTCCTGCGCCTGCTGCGAGACGTCCGGCTGCGACCCCTCCCCCACCGACGCGTCGGCCGTCAGACGGAAGAGGTCCAGAACGGAGCGCTTGCGGTGGAGCAGGCTGCGCGCAATGTGCGACGTGCCTGCGGGGGAGGGAGCGGGAGATGGATATGAAGAGCCACGCTCAAAGGGGGATAGGCTGAAGGTATTGAGCGGGAGATGAAGAGCCACGCGCACGGGAGGGGGGCGTGAGTAGGGATCAGTAAGCCCAGCCGCCGGCTCAGGCGCCCTCTGTCATCATCCTCTAAGCCCCTTCCTGTCGCGCGCATCACGCTGCCCTTTAGTCATGCCCCGAACCCTTCCCCAGGGCCCCGAAGCCACAGCAACACACCGCAACACAGTGCCTGGACCATTCCATGCACGCATCACCAACACACCAGCACTACGAGACGCCAGAGCCAGGGCCCGGACGATCCCACTCTGCAATGCCTGCCCTCCAGTCATGCCCTGAACCCTGCACCATGGCCCCGACGATTCACGATTCCACCCACCTCGATGCGGGGGGCGGCGGTAGCGCGCGCTCGCCCGCGGCGGCATCTGCCCGCCGTGCGCCGCCGCCCCCGGCCCCCCCTCGCCAGCGTCCCCCAGCGCCGGCGCCTCCTCGTCAATACTCATCCGCACCCCCCCGGCCCCCGGCCCAGCCCTGGCCCCCGCCGCCGCGCCGCCGCCACTGCCGCCGCTGCCGGCGCCGCCGTCGCGGCTGCCGCGGGCGAATGCCCCCGCCGCCGCCGCCGCCGCGGTCGCTGCTGCCGCGGCCGCCGCCGCTGCGGCGGCGGCTGTGTTTGACGCCCGGTTGCCGAAGCCGCTGGTCCCCCCGCGGGCCCCCCCGCCCCGCGTGCTTGGGGCGGGCGTGTCGTCCGGGCCCGGGTCGCCCCCCGCTCGGGGGTCAATGTAGGCCGACTGTCAGGGAAGGAGGGGGCCAGGGGAGTCGATTGTGTGTGAAGGGCTTGCCAGAGTTGGCTGTTGCTAGTATGGGAGGCGATGGTATGGGAGGCGCATACCCAGTAGGAAGCGCTACCCGCTTAACCCCTCCTGGCTTGGCCAGTCAGCAGTCGGCCTGTAGAGCACATCAACTGTCCCCCTTCGCCTCCTTCCTCTCCCCTTCACCGGCCTGCCCCCCTTCCCCCCCTGCCCTTCCCCATCCCCCTCTTCCCCTCTTCCCTCCTCCCCCTCTTCCCCCCTCCCCCCTCCCCTTCTCCCTCCCCCCTCCCCCATTTGGTTAACACGGCGGTATGTACCTCTCCCTGGCGTCGGCGCGTTCCCGCTCAGCAACGAACACCCCCTCTTTCCCCCTCCCCTTTTCCCCTCCCCACCCCCTCACCGACAGAGAGTACAGAGGCGCGCACAGCCGGTGCTCCAACAGCAGGGGGGGCCTGGGGGGGGGGCGGCGGGAGGGCGGCGGGAGCAGTGGGTGAGGGGGGGCTTCCGGGGGCGGGCCTTCGTTCTGGGTTGCTAGGGGTAGGGAACAAAGGGCACCATAACGCCAGGGACAGGACCGGGACTCTGGGCGCCGGAAAGGGGAAGGGGCCATCCCCAAGACCTAAACCCCAGGACATCCCATCCCGGAGGCCGATGAGATGAGATACGTCGGGCTTCCCCGCCCCAACGGACCCCCCCTACCCTCCCCGCCCCTCCCCAACCCCAACGCACCAGTCCAGCCGCAGCAGCCCCTGCTGCGCCGCCGCCGCAAACAGCAGCGCATCCCGCGGCGACCGAAACACGCACAGCATGGCCCAACGGTCAACCACTGCGGCGGCGCCGCCGCCACCTGCGCCGCCGCCGCCAGCACCCCCGCCGCCGCCGCCGCCGCCACGGGAGGAAGTGTCGGGGACGTGGGAGCCGTACGTGAGCGCAAGGGCACCCTCCGGCGTCAGAAGGGCCTCCGGCAGGGGTGGCGGCGGCGCCGCCGCCGCCTCGGCCGCCGCCGCCGCCGCCGCCGCGGCGGCGGCGGCCTTGGATACGGGGCTCGGCCGGCTGCCGCCGCTGCCGCGGCCGGATTCGGACAGGACTGACGTAACGCCGTCGCCTGTCGTACGCACGGAGCCGCCGCCGCGCATGCTGCCGCGATGGCTGCCGCCGCCGCCGCCGCCACCCTCGCCGCCGCCGCCGATGCCGAGAATGGAGTCACGCCGCCAGAAGAAGGTCTTGGCGCGAATGCTGCGGTCGTCGATTGGTGCGTGGAAGCCCGTACGGGAGGGTACGGCCTCGTACCCGTTGTAGCGGCGCAGCAGGCGGCGCAGCAGGGACAGGTACTGCGAGAGCGCCCTGCGGTACGGTACGGCAGTGTACGGGAGGCATCCACATGAGCACGGGTCGCAAGCGAGCGACATCGCCCCGGCCCTGCCGGCGCCGCGGCGGTACTCGCATCCATGACTACAACGGCCGATGACTAAAGCGGCTCATCATGACTAAAACCCCCATTACGTAAGCGCGCGCGCACGCACCTCGCGATCAGTGGGTCGGGCAGCTCGTTGAGGAGGCAGGGCAGGTCGGGCAGGGTGGCCAGGAGCAGGGTGGTCTCGGGGCCGGGCTTGGGGGGCAGGGGCGCGCCCAGGAGCGTGCGGCTGGGGGGAACCGGGGGTGAAGGGGGGGGGGGAAAGAGGCGCGTGTGGGTGTGTTTTGCGTGCCGCTGCGGGGCAGGGGTGCGCCCAGGAGCGTGCGGCTGGGGGGAACCGGGGGGGAAAGGGAGGGAAAGGGAGGGGGGAAGAGGCGCGTGTGGTTGTGTTTTGCGTGCCGCTGCGGGGCAGGGGGCGGCTGGGGGTTTGGGAGGCGGAAAGAGCAAGGTTTGCGTCACGTGCAAGGTTGAGGTCAGGGCAGGCACATGTCAGGACCAGGTACTGGCCTGCAAGGGGCCTGGGGATCTGCCTGACAAGAACGTTCCAGAGCGCTTCAGCCCGATTCGACTCCGCGGTCCCTTGCCCTCTTAAAACCCCCCTTGCTCACCGCCTGCCCCACGCCCACAGCGAGTACAGCGCCAGTACGACAGCCGCCGCGACTACGGCAGTGATGGGGCCGTAGATGTACGGCGCGATGTTGCGGGCGTCGGACGACGGCGGCGCGGCGCCCTCGCCGCCGGCGCCGGCGCCGCCGGACGCGCTGGATGGCGGCGGCGGGGAGGCGGCGGGGGAGGCATAGCCCAGGGCTGTGCGGTACGAATTACGGACCTGCGTATGGGAATAATATACATGGACAAATGTCGGGGGCGTTACACTCAGGGAGTGCGGGGCGACGAGGGCAAGGACACTAGGACAGCGGGTCGAGGCGACGGGATTAGCACGATGCCACCAATCAACGAGGGGGCAAGGAGGCCGGCCTGCAGCCCACACCTCGTTTGAGTCCCCCCCCCTCCTTCTCCTGTGTCCTGTCCCTCCCCCCACCCATCCCTCACGAAGGCCCCCCCCCCCACCTTCTCCAGGGGCCCGCTGGCCGCAAGCGCCCGTTTGAATTCCGCAACCACCCAGGCCAGGATCTGGTCGGTTGGTACGGAGCCGTTGATCACCATGTTAACCGCCCCGGTGAGCGCGGATCTGCGGCGGTTGGGCCGGACCAAGGCGGTTGTACGGTGGCCGTTGGAGGATGCCGTACACGGCGCGGCAGGTGTGGGAGCCCTGCGAGTGACCGGCAGCTCCCCAGCACCCTAGGCCCAGCCCCGGGCCCGGGCGGGCCCCGGCGGCGCACCTGTATGCGTTGGCGTTGGTTATCCGGATGTCAAGGGCCACGTTGGGCGATTCCAGCGAGGAGCGCCATGCGGAGATGAAGGTCAGCGTGTCGTTGGCGTCGTAACCCCGTGCGGTCCACCTTTGGGGGGAAAAGAAGGGGGGTTGGAGGGGAAAGAAGGGGGAAAGGGGAAGGGCCCCAGCCCACGTGCCCCCACCCCGACCTGTCCAGGTTGGCTGGGTCCACGTGTTGGAAGCGGAAGGGGCCCACGGGGGTGGCGGCGTCGAGCAGGAACTGGGGGGGGGAGGGAGGGGGGGCGTGGGGGAGGGAAGGGGCGAGCGTGTGTGTTTCGCGTGTCGCTGTCATGATGGCTCCACGGGGGTGGCGGCGTCGAGCAGGAACTGGGGGGGGGGGGAGGGAGGGGGGGGCGTGGGGGAAGGAAGGGGCGAGCGTGTGTGTTTCGCGTGTCGCTGTCATGATGGCTCCACGAGGGTGGCCACATCCAGCAGGAACTTGGGGGGGGGGAGGGAGGGGGGGGGGGCGTGGGGGAAGGAAGGGGCGTGCGTGTGTGTTTCGCGTGTCGCTGTCATGATGGCTCCACGAGGGTGGCGGCGTCCGGGGGCGGGGGGGAGGGGGGAGCGCGCTGGAACAGCTAAGGGACTTCGCAACATGAAGGCGATGCCAGCAAGCGCCCCGGGTGACATGCACGCAAAACACACACGAGCCCAGCATGGGCGATGCCAGGTTTATCAAGTACTGGACAACCCCCCGAGTGGCACGCAGGCAAAACACACACGTGACCTTTCTCCCCCCTCTCTTTTCCCCCCACCCCGCCCCCACCTCCCAGCTCAGCATGGGGGAGGCCAGGTTGACGAAGTACTGGAACACGCCCTGCACCACCGCGGGGGGCGCGCCCTTGCGAGCAGAGCCTGCGGGAATGGGAGGGGAGGCAGCAGGAAGGAGATTAGAGGGGTGCAAGAGGATTAGGATCAGGGGGTTTCAAGAGATGGGAGAGGTGCAAAGGGCTGGCTGAGCTGAGCTTCGCTTGACGCCCTGGACAGGACACGTGGTGCCCAATCGCCCTACCCCGCAAGCCTTCCTCGGGCCCCCCCTGTTCTCTGCCCCGCCCTCCCCCCCACCCGCCCCTCATTTGCAGGACCGCAACCGGAGCCCCAGGTGCACCCACCCGCGAAGCCCCCCAGCCCAAAGTGCGGCGCCCGGTTGACGAGCGTGGGCTCCCCCGTGAAGAGGGAGCGCTCCAGTCGGGCGTGGGGGCAGGTGGCGTTGGTGCAGGGCTGGGGGGAAAGGGAGGGGGGAGAGGGAGGGGGAGGGGGGCGTGTGTGTGTTGTGCGTGTCGCTGCACTCCCAGCAGGTTTGTGGGCCGGTGGTGGGATAGCCATTGGACAGACGCTTGATGAACGCTATATGGACCCTAGACGAACGCTAGATGGACCCTAGACGGACGCTAGATGGACCCTAGACGAACGCTAGATGATTGGACCGGCCCTAGACGAACGCTAGGCAGACACTACATGGACGCTAGACAAACAGCCACCGTTCAACGCGTAGGCAAGCACTAGACCCGCACCCCGACCCCGCCCCCCCGCCGCCCCTCACTCGCCTGCAGCGTGTTGGTGGCTCGGTCCAGGACGCGGGTGGAGCCGGGCAGCTGCGCCACGCCCACCCGGCCCCGGAGCTGGGGCACCATGACCTCGGTCACCTGGGTGGGAGGGGGGGGGGGGTAGAAGGGTTTGGGGTCGGGAGGCCCTCCTCTGCCTCTTTGTGCCTGCCCGTTCTCTAGTTCCCACCCTCTCCCTCCCTCTCCCTCCCTCCCTCTCCCCTCCCTCCCTCTCCCTCCCTCCCTCTCCCTCCCTCCCTCTCCCCCCTCTTCCCCCCTCTTCCTCCCCCTCCCTCTCCCCCCCACCTTGAATTGCTCCGACCACTTGACGGTGAAGCCCCCCCCCCCCTCTCCCTCTTCCCTCCCTTCCCTCCCTCCCTCTCCCCCCTCTTCCCCCCTCTTCCTCCCCCTCCCTCTCCCCCCCACCTTGAACTGCTCCGACCACTTGACGGTGAAGGCGCAGGCCCCCGTCACAAAGGGCATGTGCACGATGTTGCACTCGGGGCCGGGGTGGGTGACGGCCTGGGGGGAAGGGGGGGGGAGAACGCGGGTAGGCCGGAGCACAGCAGGGGGCAGCTGCGACGCGCCCCTTCCGTTTGTCCTTGCACAGACCCGGCCCTTCACCTGCCCAACAACCTCTTCCTCTACCGACCAGCCGCCCCTCTGCCCCGCTCGGACAATTCCCCCCCCTGCAGCCCCCTCAGTACACCTGCCTCGCCCCCCCCCCCCGCGAGCCCCAACGTGCCGAAACACACACGCTTTCCCCCCGGACCCCCCGCCGGCCCCCCGCGCCCCTGGCTCCTCACCTGCAGCCCCCTAAGCAGCTCCAGGGCCGCTGCGAAGGCGGGGGAGTCGAGCAGGTTGGCCATGGAGGCGGGGTCGTACAGCCAGCCCTGGCTGGTGCCCTGTCAGGGGGGGAAGAGGGATGGGGGGGAGGAGGCAAGGGGGGGGAGGGGAGTCGAACAGGTTGGCCATGGCTGCCACCAGCACCACCGGGGCCCCCCTGCCGAAATACATACACACGCCATGTTTCCCCCCCGCCCCCTCCGCCCCTCCCCACCATGGACTGGATCAGGGGGGCCAGGATCTGCACCAGCACCACAGGGGCCTCCAGACATTGGTCGATTTGCCTTACAGGGGGGGGGGGGGGGGTAGAGAGGGAGCAGAGGTCAGTGGGGACCACCGGGGGGGACATCGTCATGTGCTTGCATGCGGAGCTGTGCGTCCAGGGCAGGGAGGCGGGCTGGCGGGGCCGGCCAGCGTGGCACTAACGTACACGGCCCCGACTTATGCACACACCGCACCGCTGCCGTACCGCTGCCGTACAACCGCCGTACACGCCCATGGCATTGCCGTACTCACCAGCACACGGAGTAGTCACTGACGCCGTCGCCGTTGAAGTCCGAGCCGTTGAGCTTCTGTGCGACCAGCAGCAGCTCCTCCCACGTGTTGGGCACGGGCACGCCGGCGTAATTCAGCACGTCCTGATAGGGGGGGAGAGGGATGGGGGGGAGGGATGGGGGGGAGGGTTTTGAGCACTCGACCTTCTGCAGGGCAGGTTCCGAGGCCTGGTTCTGGCTTGTGAAGGGAATCCCTGGCCACCTTCCCCAAGTCACATTTGCCGCCTTCATTCCCCCTCAGCCCGCCCCGCCCCCGCCCGCTCGCAGACCCACCGCTCTGCCCCTACCCCCCTCCATCCGTTGCCTCCCTCCCTCCAAGTCCCCCCTCCTCTCAGGTCCCCCATCCCTTCACCGTCAAACCGCCCCCCCTCCCCTTCCAGCCCCCCTCCTCTCAGGGCCCCCCCAACCCTTGCTCCCCTCACCTTTCGGTAGTACATGACTGATACCTGCCCCGTGAAGGGGATGCCGATGAGGTGGCCATCATAGATGGTGGCAACCTGAGGGGGAAGGTGTGTTCGGGGGGGGAGGTGTGGTGGTGTGGGGGGAAAGGTGTGTTGGGGGGGCTTGAAGGGAGAGGGCGGAGGGGATGCCGATGAGGTTTGGCGTTAGGGGTGGTGTGGAGGTTTGGTGGGGCGGTACGGAAGGCGCGGCCGTTTTCCACCGCCCGAGGCCGTACCTACGACCGTACGACCGTGCGCCGTACCTGGCGGATGTACGGCATTACGTCAGACCACTGCAGGTCGGGCGCCTGTAGCACCAGCTCCTCCAGGGGGCTCAGGGCCTGGGGGTGAGGAGAAGCGGGGACAGTTAAAGTATTCTTAAAAGGCGGTTGGGGAAGGAAGGAACATCCCCAGGGGGTACCGTGTGTGCACCCTGTACACCATCCCGCCTACCCCCCAGGAGGAGGGGGCGGCCGGGCCAAGGCCCGGAGCCAGTGTCAGCCCCGTGCCCCGCCCCCCTCGGTGTCATGTGCGGCAGCGCGTACGGCAGATCCCACGGACCCGCGTACGGCAGATCGTACGGCGCACCCACGTTGAGCGCGGCCAGGTCCACCACGGCGGATGCGTCGATCACGAATCCGTCCAGCTGGGGGGCGCCGGTGAGGATGTCAGCGACCACGGCGGGGACCAGCTGTGGGGGGAGGGGGGTGGGGGAGAAAGGAGTTGGGGGTGGTTGGGGGAACAGAAGGGAAGGGAGGGCAGACGTCGGAGGGCGCGGCTGCTCCGCCAACCGCCCACAACGCGGGCAGCCGCCCGTCCCCTAGCCACCCAGCCGCCAGCACCAGCTAGCCCCGACCGCCTTCCCAACCGCTGCATCCGCCCCAACCGCCAACCAGCCCAACCGCTTCAACGGTCAACCGACCTCGTAGATGTCCGCGAAGCTGACGTTGGCCCGCAGGCCCGTCTGCGCCAGGAGCAGGGAGGCGAGCGCCTCGGCCCCCCGGCCCCTGCTCTGATCCATGGCCAGAATGTTGATGGGCTGAGAGGGAAGGGGGGGGGAGGTGACAGGAGGGAAGGTGTCAGGGGGGGGGAGGGGGGAGGGGAGGTGACAGGGGCCAGGGTGCAGGGGCGCCCAAGAAGCCCCCCGACCCTCCCTCCGCACGCAAAGCCTGCTCCGCTCTGCCGGGGAAAAAGGGAGAAGGGGGGAAGGCAGGGGGGTCCCCCGTCCCTCCGCCATCCCCCCTCATCGGCTCCTGGCCCGCCGATTCCCCGTCCCCATGCCCGCCCCCGCATCCACTCGGGTTCCCATGCCAATCCCCATCCCCCATCCCATCCCGGGAGGCTCCGGCGGCCCAGGCAGTGAGAGGCGGCGCGCGAGGAGGGAGGTCCACGCCCTCTCCACCACCACCCTCGCCTGTCCTCCATCGCGCCATCCTCCCAAGCCCCCACACCTGACCGTCTCCGCCCGCAGCCCCAGGCCCTGCCCAGCCACCCGCCGGGCTCATCAGGCACTACCCCCCCAGGGCGCACCCCACTAAGGTACTAACCCTACCAACCCACATCCACAAACACAAGCCCCAGCCCTGTGACCCCACCCTCAGCGGTTCCGCCTGCAGCCTCAGCCCGAAGCCATTGCTCCTCGTTCAAGCAACCCTCTCTGCCCCGAGTGCTGTAACCCCCCCCCCCCCAAGCACTGCAGCTCCCCCTAACATCAGGCACCCACCCTCAGTGGCTCCGCCTGTATCCACGGGCACTGACGCCCCTTCCCTCCCCCCCTTGAGGCCCTACCACCTAGGGGCACTCTCCCCCAAGGCCCTAGCCCCCACCCCACACCCACCCTCAGCGGCTCCGCCTGCAGCCATCGCCCCTACTTCCGTCCCCGTCCCCCTCCTCCTCCCTCTCCCCACTCCTCCCTATGGCTCCAACCCCCAGGGCCCTAGCCCCCAACCCACACCCGCAGCCGCACCCGCACCCGCATCCCACCCACCCTCCGCCGCCCTAGCCCCCACCCCACACCCACCCTCAGCGGCTCCGCCTGCAGCCGCAGGCACTGCCCCAGGAAGGCCTCCACCGCTGACTCCACCGCCGTCCGGGGGTCGGCGCCGGCATCAGCAGAGGCGGTGGCACTGGGGGTAGGTGCGGGAAGGGGGTGGGGCGGGGGGTGTTGAGGTTGAGGCGCGGGCGGAGAGCGGGACGGAGGGCGGTGGGCGGGAGGGCACCAGCACTCACAATGGTACCTGCCCCCGCCTTCCATTGCCCCAAAGCTTGCCCACAACCCCTGGGCTCTTCCCCCCGCCCATCTCCTACATCTCACGGACCTGCCGCTGCCGCTCGTCTCACCTCGCTCGCATCCCCCTCCGCTCCCTCCGTTCCCCTCCCCTCCCGCCCCTCTCTAGGTCCGCCCCGCGCCTGCACGCCCCCCGCAAAGCCCCTTCCACCATCACGTCACCCACCACCACCCACCACCGCCACCGCCTTTCCTTTCTGGCGCCTCCCGCCCTCCCCAGAGCCCGCCCCGCCCGTCCCGTGGACTGCTGCTGCCCGTCCCCTTCACTGCTGCTGCCCTGTTGCTGTCAGGTGAGGGCCCCGGGTTTCCGTCTGGCTGGTTGCCTCTCGTGACGCGGGTCGAGAACCGCGTAAACCGCCGTGCGCCCAGCGGGTGTGACCCGGGGTAGCAGAAGGCCCGTTGACCAAGCAGCTTTGCAGCAAGCAGGCTTGAACCTCTCGCCAGCTGAGGTCGGCCGGCGGTCACTCCCGTGCAAACTTTCCCATTTGCGGTGACCGGCACCACATTCTCACCTCGGGGGCAGCGTCGCCAGCAAGTCACGAACCAAGGATGCAGAGCACAGTAAGCCCACGGATGTGCTTGTGTTGCAGCCAGGCGCTGGCTGCGCCTGGCCATCCGCGCCCAAGAGGCTCGTCGCCGCGACGCCGATGAGCACCACAAGCTCCAGCAGCTGCCTCATTGTGTTCAAGCCATGGCGTACCGTCACGGCCAACGCAAAAAGCCTCCAGGCGTAAGGAGGCGCCAAAGCACGCCCTTGGTCTCTCTGTGGCCCTCTCTCAACTCCATGTTATAAAAGTTGTTAAGAAGATGACAGCCAGATAGGCACTCAGAGTACACTTATGCGGCTAGGACGGGGACTTGGCCCGTCGTTCTTGCGGTTGTGGTTAACGTAGGCGTCTCTATATCGCAGCAGTGTACCGTGGTGAGGGTAGTCGAAGCATCTGCGCGGGGCGTTGGCGAGTGCATGACCAACGAGCGCACGAGAAACCATCTCTCCCGCCGTGCACCTCGTACCCCTTCCCATACCTTCCAGGCTATTTGCACAGGTTGTCAACCGCGGGTTTGGCATGCCGCTAACGGGCGAAGGACCAAGAGCAGGTCAGGACCAAGAGCAAAGTCGCTGGGTACAGAGCCCGGTTCCCCGCTTGAGCTGTAACTGTCCTCGTATCCCCGTTCCTCATCGGGGGATGGTCGGAGAGGCGCAAGGGCTAGAGGGGGGAGCTGCAGCGCGACGTCACGCGAACCTGAAGAGCTGGGGTCCAGGGTTTGGCACGGGTAGGCCCGCACGCGTCGCACGGAGTCACAGGTGCGCACTCCCAGGGCCGTGCACCCGCGCCTCTGCAGCCTCAACTTTCCAACCACGGAGGCCAGCATAGCACGGTTGGTGGTCTGTGAGCTCGCTCAGGGCATCTCGCAACTGCATTGCGACTGGCCTCCACGCACCCTGAGCGCAACCTGACGGATCGGAAGTGGAACACACATTGACTGATTATGCTAGGTAGCAGTTGAGGCAATCAAGCGATGAGCGGCAAAGGCGCCAAAAAAGGCGCGCAGGGCGGGAGCGCGCAGAAGTCGATATCCGCTTTCTTCAAGGCTGCGGGTGGCACAGGACAAGCGCACGCGAGGGCGCAGGCCGCATCGCGCGAGAACGACCCTCCCGGGCCCCCCCATGGCAACGAGGATGCCATCGAGACCGCCCCGCCGGCCAAGCGTAGACGCACGGACGTCGCACCCGTCTCCGCGGGTCGCAAGGGCTCGAGGGCCTCGGGAGATCCACGACAAGCGGCCAAGCAACAGCCGGTCGTCGAAGACACGGTCGACCTGATCGACCTCGCATCATCCCAGGACCCGGACCAGGATGCTCCGCCTGCGGGTTCGGGCGCAGCTGCAGAACAACCAAGTCTGGCCCAGACAGAAGGCGCAACAGCAGCAGATGCTAATGATGGAGGCGGTGGTGCTCGTGAGGGCGTCGGGGCGGATGGAGGTGGTCAGGCACGCGACGGGGGCGGCGGTCAGGGCGCCGCAACGGTGACGGCAGCGGCAGCGGTTGCCGTACCGCCAGCGGCGGTCACAGCCGCAGCTGGCGGGGGCGCCACCCCCGCCAACGGCCTCCAGCGCCTCCTCGCCGCCAGCCGCCGCCGCGCCGGTGCCGCCACCCCCGCCGCCGCCACGCCCGCGTCCGCCGCTGCCGCCGCCGCCACGCCCCTGACGGCGCCGCCGCCGCCGCCGCTGCCGTCGCTGGCAGCGACGCCGATGCCGGCCAAGCTGACGCCAGCGCAGCGGGAGCGGGCGAGGCACAAGCTGGCGCAGGAAAACAGCCGGCGCGGCGGCGGCGCCACCGTCGATGCGACGGCGGCGGCAGGTGGCGGCGGCGGCGGCAGCGCCGCCAAGCTGACGCCGCTGGAGCAACAGGTGGTAGCCCTCAAGGCGCAGTACCCCGGCACGATTTTGGTGGTCGAGGTAAGAGTGGTGGAGTGGTGGACGCGGGGGAGAGGTTCTGGAGGCATCCTCACCCGGGGCCGTTTAGTATGGTGGCCCTGGAGCGGGGGGCTGGGGGGGCAAGTGTTTAGGAAACGGGCTTAGATCCCGACCACCCTTCCTGCTGCACCCTTTCCTGCTGCACCCTTTCCTGCTGCACCCTTTCCTGCTGCACCCTTTCCTGCTGTACCCTTTCGACCGGTCCCTCCGACCCGATGTCTGACATGCAAACTGCCTCACACGCTTACCCACCCGCACCCCCACCCCCCACCCCCACCCCCACCCCAGGTGGGCTACAAGATGCGTTTCTTCGGGGAGGATGCGGAGGTGGCCAAGGCGGTGTGCGGCATGTGGGTCGGGGGGGAAAGGGGGGCGGGGGGGGGGGCGGGCGGGGGGGAAGGAGGGGAGGGGAGGGGGCAGCATGAGTGGAGCTACCTCGCGGCCTAGGGAGGCGGGAAAGTGGAACCACTACACGCCAGCCGGCCGCCCCCCCCCCCCGCCCCGAACCCCGTACCTGCAACCCCGCTCAAGCCCCGCCAACCCCTCCCCCCCCTGCAGCGGTGCCTACGTCGACCACTCCTTCCTCACCGCCTCCTTCCCCGTGGCCCGACTGCCCATCTACGTGAGGGGGGCAGGGGGGTCCAAGGGCCAGAGGGGAGGGGGGGGGGGGAATGATGGGGAAAGGGGTGTGAGGGGGGGGTCTCAGGGGGGAAGGGACCGCCTGCTTCCCCGTGGTCCGACTGCCTATCTATGTACGACAGGGGGGGGGGATACCAAGGGGCAGAGGAGAGGGGGGCAGCATGGGGTGGTAGGCGAGCAGGAGGGCGGCGGCGCTGCAGGGGGACGATGTGGAGCTGCTTAGGAGAAGGTCATTGCCTGACACCCCTCCTCAACCCAAGGAATTCACACTGCCTGACCTCCCTGTGGCCTCACGAATCGATTGAAGCCCCCCTCCTTAGCCTACCATACCCCCTCACCCCCCGGGCTCGCTGGCTGCCGCCGTACCGTTCGGGATCTCCAGTCTCTAACGCGTAAAATATCGCCCCCTCACCCCCCCCTCCCAGATCCGGCGGCTGTGTCGGGCGGGGCACCGGGTAGGGGTGGTGCGGCAGGTGGGTGCCGGGTCGGGCCGGGCCGGGACGGGACGGAACGGGCTCGTAGGCCGGCGGAGTCAGGGACGGGGCGAGGGCTGTCGCAAGCCCTGGCAGCCCCCCCCCCCGCCCCCATTGCCGCCCGCCACTGACATCATGATCCGATCCCATTCCCCCACCCCTCATCACCTGCCCCCCCCTGACAGGTGACCACCTGCCCGTTACACCCCCACCTTTTCCCACTCTCCTTCCCCCCCAGACCGAGACCGCTGCGCTCAAGGCGGCCGGCTCCAACCCGGCCCCCCGCCACCAACACTTCCCCGATCCTGATCCGATCCCTCTCCCTCACCCCTCGCCACCTGCCCCTCCCCCCCCAGACCGAGCCCGCTGCGCTCAAGGCGGCCGGCTCCAAACCGGGCCCCCGCCACCACCACTCCCCTGATCCTGATCCTGATCCGATCCCTCTCCCCCCCCCTCGCCACCTGCCCCTCCTCTCCTCAGACCGAGACCGCTGCGCTCAAGGCGGCCGGCTCCAACCGCTCCGCGCCCTTCGAGCGGGCCGTCACCGCCCTCTACACGGCCGCGACGCTGGAGGCGGGGAGGCGGGCGGACAAGATCGGTGAGGGGAACGGGGGGGGTGGAGGGGAGGTGTGAGGGGCTGGATGGTGGTGGCTGGGCCCGAGACTGAAGCAGGCAGGCGGGGCCGTGACCCGCCTCAGGCCACCTGGCCTCCCCCTGACACGCACCCGCCCCGCATACACACGCCCGCACCCCCCTCCGCCCCCGCCAACCCCCGCCCCCAGGCGAGGAGGGCGCCCTGGACGAGCTGCAGGACCTGCCCTCCGCAGCCCCCGCGGGGGGGTCGGCGCACATGCTCTTCGTCGCCGAGGGTCCTCCACCGGCGGCGGCGGCGGCGGCGGCGGCGGCGGGGATGAAGGCGGGGGCGGCGGCGGGAGGAGCAGCGGCGGAGACCCAGCTGGGGGTTCTTTGTGTGGACCTGGCAGGTGGGGGGCCAGGAAGGGGCTTGCGGTGGCGGGGCGGGAGGCGGTAGGGACTCGGGGATCCTGATGGCGGACGGGCCTAACTCACCCAATAAATGTGTCTGCCCTCCCGTTGCAGGCGGGGACATTGTGTACGGCATCTGCGGTGATGACGTAAGCCGCGGCGGCGTGACGAGCAGCCGTCCGAGCGGCGCTAGCGCGCTGGACGAGCTGGAGGCGTTACTCATCTCAACCGCCCCCGTCGAGATCGTGACGGTTGGCCCGCTCGCGTCAACCGCCGCGCGCCGCCTGCTGCAGCACTACCTGTCGTCCGCGCCGGGCTGCCGGCTGGAGCGGGTGGATCAACCGTCGCAAGCGGTTGGGACTGCAATTGGGACGGTTCGCGGGCCGGATCAGGAGGAGGTGGAGGAGGCGGACCAAGAGGACTCGCCTGCGAAGGGCAAGGGGGGCAAGAAGGGGAAGGGGTCGAAGGGGAAGGGAGGCCGCGGGGCAGGGACCAAGCGCAGCGCGGCAGCAGCAGGACGCGAACCCGTCTCCTCGGCGGCGACTGAGGCGGCAGCGACGTCTGGCGGCGGCGGCGGCGCTGGTGGCGGCGGCGGCGGCGGAGACTGGCTGGCGGCGGTACGGCAGGAGGTGACTCAGTTCTTCGCCGCTCGACCGGCCGCCGCCGCCGCCGATGATGGCGACGAGGGGCCCGGCTCGGGCCCAGGTGGCGGCGCTGCCGGTGGCGCGTACGGCACGGCTGAGTCACCCATGGCGCGCCTGGCCGCCGCACTGCCGCCTGCCGTACTCCTGGCCACGTGGGCCGCCGTACGGCACCTCCGCTCCTTCGGCCTGACCACCATGCTGCGGGTGCGCAGCTGCTGGCGCCCGCTGACCGAAACTTCAACCGCCGCAACCGACGCCGGCGCCAACCGTCGTACGGCATTACTACAAACCCTCAATCTCGGCCCCAACGCGCTACGGCAGCTGGAGATTGTGTCGGCGGGCGGCGAGGAGGGCTCCGGCGGCGGCGGCGGGGCCGGCGGCGGCGACGGCGAGGGCACGTTACTAAGGCTCATGGACCGTACGGCGACGCCCTTCGGCTCCCGGCTGTTGCGGCGGTGGTTGGTTGCGCCGCTGGCGAGGCGGGAGCTCATCCTCAGTCGCCAGGAGGCGGTGGCGGAGCTGCTGGAAGCTGGTGGGTTTGAAGGAGGGGGGACGGGTAAGGAAAGTTCACCATAGAAGAGGGAATGGGACAGGTCCTGTAAGCAGGTGAGAACTCAAGGGTTGGGGGACAGTTGCGGAGCTGCTGGAAGCTGGTGGGTTGGGGCGGCGGTTACGCGAGGAAAGTGGCTGTGTGGTCTCGCCGGAGCCAGAGCCGAGGGCTTGCCGGAGCCGTGGGCGACATGGGGTCGCCTTGGTCGTGGCAAAGCTGCTGGGCACTGGTGGGTGAGGATTTGCCCCCGCATAGCAACGACGGGGCTGGCGTAGGCGCGCCGAACTGGTGGGAGCGGGCGCCAACTCCCCAAATGCACCCGCCCCACCCCACGACCCCACGACCCCACCCCGCCCCGCCCCGCAGTCAACGACGGCAAAGCACCGCTGAGCCACCTGCCGCGGGTACGCGCCGCTGTGGGCCTGGGCTGGGCCTGCCAGGGCCTGAGGCGGGCCCGATGCGATGGGCCTGGGCCTGTCGCTTGCCGCGTGGGGTTGCATGCCCGGGCTTGAGCCTCTCGCCCTTCGCGGACAGGCCTTCTGCACCCCCGCCCCCCGTCCCCCGCCCCCCCAGGCCCTCTCCCGCCTGCCCGACATAGAGCGCGGCCTCACCCGGGCGCTGCACCGCACCGCCTCCCCGGCAGAGTTCGTGGGCACGGCGCGGGCGCTGCAGCAGGTGGGGAGAGGGGGGGAGGGGAAGGGGGGGAGAGCGGGCCTACGGGTTTGGCCCGGGTTTGGATGTGCGGCATGGTCATAAGCTCATAACCGAATAAGTTGACGGGGGAAAGGGGAGGAAAGGGGAGCTTCAGTGTGCTCTAGGAGTAGGGTAACGAGAGCCTTGGGACTGTACCGTTCTGTGGAGCATTACTGCATGCCCATTTTTGCGCCGCCCTTTGCTAATCCTATTACCCCCTTACCTTCGCAGTTCCGCGTGGACCTCCACCTCCCGCCCCTGCCCGATCCGGCGGAGGACCAACCGCTAACCGCCAACCACCAACTGCCCTCAACCGCCGGCGGTGACGCGGCGGCGGGCCTGGCCTCTCTGGAGGCGGCGGTCGCCTCCCCGCTGCTGCGACGGTTGCTGCGGGCGGTTGGTGGTTGTGGGTTGGCGGCGGCGGTTGCGGGGCTGCTGGCGCCCATTGACACCAAGGCGGCCGCCGCCAACGACTTTGGATCCATGTTCGTTGACCGGTCCAGGTGGGGTTGGCGTGGTCACCGGGAGGAGGAAGCCCTGGGCAGCTCATGGGCCGGGGTTGGTGGGGTTTGCTTAAGGGTTTTAGAGTTTCAAACCCTAACCCTGAAGCACAGCTGGCCCTCACGGACACGCCCACCCATCCACTTGCATCGCTCAAGTAAGGCGGCCTCTGCAAGTTGGGGCGAGGAGGGGGAAGGGGCAAGGAAGTGGGTTTGGGGGGCGGAGCTGGAAACGCTGGAGCCCTTCGGGCCAACAGCTGAAAGCATGGTTTCGAGCAGGCGCCCCTGAACGCCTGACCGGCCCCCGCTCCCCCTCAACCCGGCCCCCTCCCCCGCCACACCTGCAGGTTCAGGGGCGTGTGGGCGGCCAAGGACGCGGTGCGGGCGGCAGAGGAGCACCTGGAGGTGGGGTGGGGGGGCGGGTTGCGGATGATGGGGTGGGGGCGGGGGGGGGAAGGTGTGAGGGCGTGTGTGTGTATAGGACGCAGTGCGGGCGGCGGAGGAGCACCTGGAGGCGGGGTGGGTGGGTGCGGGTGGGGGAGATGAAGGGGGAAAAGGGGGTGTCAGGGTGCGGGCGGAGGAGGAGAATAGCGGGGCGGAGGGGGAAGGGTGTTGGGGCCGGGGATTGTAGGGGCGGCGTGGAGGTGGGGGGGCAGGGCGGTGCGGATGGGGGGTGGGGATGTGGCGGGCAGTGGTGGAGGGGGATGTGGTGAGTGCGAGAGCCCAGGCCCACTGCTCCGCAGACGCACGCCGCCGCCCTCCCGCCCTCTCCCTTTCCCCCCTTCCCCCCCAGTGCCTGCTCCCCTCCCTGGCCCGGGCGGCGGGGCTACCGGCAGTGGCGTACACAACCATTCAAAACCAGGTGGGGGGGGAGGGGGAAGGGTGCAGAGGGAGAAGGGAGAAGGGCGGTGCCTTTCCCTTCCACCTAAACCCAGTTGAGCTGGGGGGCATGGGTTTAAGGAAGGGGAGATGATGACCCCCCCCCTTCCCTCTCCTCCCCCTTCCCCCCCAAGGGCACCCACCTGGTGGAGGTGTCGGTGGAGGCTCCCCCCCTCCCCCCACCTTCCCGAACCTCCCTCTCCCCCCTTCCCCTCTCCTCTGTCTGATCCCCCCCTTCCCTCTCCTCCCCCTTCCCTCTCCCCCCCCCAAGGGCACCCACCTGGTGGAGGTGCCCGTGGATGCGGAGCGGCGGGTGCCCAAGGCGTGGCACAAGGTGTGTGTGGGGGGGGGGGGTAGGGGGAAGGGGGGAGGGCGGAGAACACATGGGCAAGCGAGGGAAAGTGTGGTTAAACCCACCAACTGCCAACCACCAACCATCGACCGCAAAACCGCCAGGTGTGCTCCACCAAGAAGTTCCACCGCTACCACCCGCCCGAGGTGCTCAGCGGACTGCAGGTGGGGGGGGGAGGGGGGGGGGGGTAAGGGTGAAAGGGATCAAGGCCTGGGCGGGGAACGGCCATCCCTTGATGTTTGTTCCACGGCCCCCAAATCCCCATCCGCGCAACCGCCCGGCAACCCAACCCAGCTGCTCTAACGGTTCCAACCACCTCAACCGCCCCAACCACAGACCCTCAACGTCTCCCAGGAGCGGTTGGCGGCTGCGCAGCGGGCGGCGTGGGCCTCCTACCTCACCTCGTTCGAGCCCGCCTACCCGGTGCGTACGGCAGGGGGAGATGGGGCCCGGCGGGGCCCGGGTGGGCCCAAAGGGCCCCGGAGGGGCCCACCCGTCCAGGCGGTCGACGCCCCCCGCTTTGGCTCCAACCTCCCGCCGACGCGTCACAAAACACATACGTTGGCTCGCCCCTTCAGGGGCAAGACAGGGCTTTTGGGGTCACAGGCACCCCCCGGCCCTTAAATTAATTCGCCCCAACGCTTTCCCCCCGCCGTTACCCCTCCGTCCCCCCCCAGGCTGCCCTGGAGGCCGCCCGTGCCGCCGCCCACCTGGACGCCCTCTGCTCCCTGGCCTCCCTCGCCGCCACCCCCGGCTACTGCCGGCCCGTATTCCTACCCGAACCAACCGACCCGCCGCCAACCGCCAACCGCCAGACAGTTGGCGGCGCCGGAGGCGCCGCTGGCGGCGGCGAGGCCATGGAGGTCGACAGCGCCGCCGCCGCCGCTCCCGCTGGGCCCGGCGGCTCCGCCGACGGCGGCGGCGGCGGTAGCGGAACACCCCCAGTCGGATTGGAGAGCGGGGCCGAGGCGGGGACCGGTGGCAGGGCCGAGGCGGGGGCTTCGATCTCGGGAGGAGGGGGGGGTGCGGTGCTTCGTGCCGTGGGCGCGAGGCACCCCATGTTGGACGCCCGACTGTCGGGGGCCATGCCGTCGGGCCGCGGCCGCCGCCGGGCCGGCGGCGGCGGCGGCGGCGGTGGGGTGGCGTCCGGCGGTGCGGCGGCGGCTGTGCCCAATGACGTTTTCCTGGGCGGAGCGTGCGGCGGCGGCGGCGGCGGTGCGGGGCCAGCAGAGGCGGAGCCGGCGGCGGGGACCGACGGAGGTGGCGACGGCGGCGGCGGCGGCGGCGGCGGCGGCGTCCGGTGCCTGGTGGTGACGGGTCCCAACATGGGCGGCAAGAGCTGCTTCACGCGGACGGCGGCGCTGCTGGTCGTCATGGCGCAGGTGGGGGTTTGAGGGGGGTAGTTCGGAGGGAAAGCGTGTGTGTTTTGCTGACGCGTCACGGCGGGGAGGGGGGGGGGCCGCGAACATGAGCACGCAGCCAGTTGCGTCGGGTGTTTCGGGTTTGCCTGGGGCTTCTTCCCCGCGGCCTGTCTGCTCACAACTGCACAAATACGTATCACCCTACGCATCCTAAACACGCACACGCTTTCCCTCCCTCCTTCCCCAGTGTCCTCCCCCACCTCCCCCCCCCACGTTGGCAGCTACGTTCCCGCCGACTCGCTCCACCTCACGGTCTTTGACGGAGGCCCCCTTCCCCCATGACGCGCCGGCAAAACACACACGCTCTCCCCCGTGTCTACCCCCACCTCCCCCCCCACGTTGGCAGCTACGTTCCCGCCGACTCGCTCCACCTCACGGTCTTTTGACGGAGGCCCCCTTCCCCCATGACGCGCCGGCAAAACACACACGCTCTCCCCCGTGTCTACCCCCACCTCCCCCCCCACGTTGGCAGCTACGTTCCCGCCGACTCGCTCCACCTCACGGTCTTTGACGGAGGCCCCCTTCCCCCATGACGCGCCGGCAAAACACACACGCTCTCCCCCGTGTCTACCCCCACCTCCCCCCCCACGTTGGCAGCTACGTTCCCGCCGACTCGCTCCACCTCACGGTCTTTGACGGAGGCCCCCTTCCCCCATGACGCGCCGGCAAAACACACACGCTCTCCCCAGTGTCTACCCCCACCTCCCCCCCCACGTTGGCAGCTACGTTCCCGCCGACTCGCTCCACCTCACGGTCTTTGACGGAGGCCCCCTTCCCCCATGACGCGCCGGCAAAACACACACGCTCTCCCCCGTGTCTACCCCCACCTCCCCCCCCACGTTGGCAGCTACGTTCCCGCCGACTCGCTCCACCTCACGGTCTTTGACGGAGGCCCCCTTCCCCCATGACGCGCCGGCAAAACACACACGCTCTCCCCAGTGTCTACCCCCACCTCCCCCCCCACGTTGGCAGCTACGTTCCCGCCGACTCGCTCCACCTCACGGTCTTTGACGGAGGCCCCCTTCCCCCATGACGCGCCGGCAAAACACACACGCTCTCCCCCGTGTCTACCCCCACCTCCCCCCCCACGTTGGCAGCTACGTTCCCGCCGACTCGCTCCACCTAACGGTCTTTGACGGAGGCCCCCTTCCCCCATGACGCGCCGGCAAAACACACACGCTCTCCCCCGTGTCTACTCCCACCTCCCCCCCCACGTTGGCAGCTACGTTCCCGCCGACTCGCTCCACCTAACGGTCTTTGACGGAGGCCCCCTTCCCCCATGACGCGCCGGCAAAACACACACGCTCTCCCCCGTGTCTACTCCCACCTCCCCCCCCAGGTTGGCAGCTACGTTCCCGCCGACTCGCTCCACCTAACGGTCTTTGACGGAGGCCCCCTTCCCCCATGACGCGCCGGCAAAACACACACGCTCTCCCCCGTGTCTACTCCCACCTCCCCCCCCAGGTTGGCAGCTACGTTCCCGCCGACTCGCTCCACCTAACGGTCTTTGACGGAGTCTTCACCCGCATGGGGGCCAGCGACAACATCCTGCTGGGGAGGAGGTGGGGGGACACGGGGGGAAGAGGGGGGCCGCGTGTGTGTTTTGCCGACGCGTCGTGGAGGGGTCTTCACCCGCATGGGCGCCAGCGACAACATCCTGCTGGGGAGGAGGTGGGGGGACACGGGGCCAAGGGAGGGGGGAGAGCGGGTGTGTTTCGCCGACGCGTCGTGGACTACCGTAAGTCTCCACTATCCTCGCTCTCCGCTTTGTTCCCTCCCCACCCCCCCCCACCCTCCCCCCCAGCACCTTTTTCGAGGAGATGTCCGACACGTCAGCACTGCTGGCGCAGGCCACGCCGCGGAGGTGCGCAGCACGCAGGGCACGCACGGCTTGCCGTACTGCATGTGGATGTGTCGTACAGCAAGCGGCTCAGTCGGCGTACTGCGGGCTGCAGTCTCTCACTAGCAGTCTGAGCTATGTGTTGCCACGCGTCGGCCGCTTGCCAAGGGTGTATCTCCGCAGCGATGGTACGGTACTGCCTGACCCGTACCCTTCCCCGTGTTTCATAAGTACGGTAACGCCTTACCGTACCCTTTGCCGTACGCAGCCTCGTGGTGCTTGACGAGCTGGGCCGCGGCACGGCGACGTACGACGGACTGGCGGTGGCGAGTGCCGTACTGTCGTACCTGCTGCACGAAGTACGGTGCCTGGTGCTGTTTGTGACTCACTACCCAGGTGAGCTCGAGCTTGAGGGACTGAGATGCGGATTGCCCCCAGGAGCTGCTGCGCACCACCTACCGCCTGTGTCTCACATCCACGTTGCCCTAATACAAGTATAACGCGCTTACCCTACTCGTCCTACATACACGTTTCTCCCCTCCCCACCCCCGCATTCCCCCTGAACCCCCCCTCCCCCCAGAGCTGGCGGCTGTGGCGGCGCGGTGGCCGCGGCTGGCGGCTGCATGCCGCCTACCGCCGTGTCCCAAAACGCACACGTTTCTCCCCCCCCCATTCCCCCTGCCCCGCCCCCCAGAGCTGGCGGCCGTGGCGGCGCGGTGGCCCCGGCTGGCGGCTGCATGCCACATGGGCTTCGTTCGGGAGGAGGGGGGGGCGGAGGGAGAGGGGGAGGAGGCGGAAGAGGATGGGGAGGGGCGGCAGGAGGAGGCGGAGGCTATGGAGGTGGACGGAGGCGGAGACGGAGGCAGCACGGGGGTTGGGGGGGGAGCAGCAGCGGGAGGGCGGCTGCGGCGGCCGCAGTCCGAGGGTCTGCCACCTCGCATCACGTTCCTGTACCGCCTGTTGCCGGGGGCGGCGGATGAGAGCTTCGGACTCAACGTGGCTCAGGTGGGGGGCGATGGGAAGGAGAGGGGGCTACAAGGGGAGTGGGGGGAGGGGAAGCTGGCGACGAGGTGGCAGGCGAGGCGAGGAGGAAGGGAGGGATGGCGTGGGCCGTGGAGGATAGAGCGACGAACCCTAAGGGGAGTCGGGGTCGATTCAAGGTTGGCCCATTGGGGCCTCAACTCCCTCACCACCCTCCACACCATCCAAATTCCACCCTCCCTCACCACCTTCCCCCTGCCCCCCAACAGATGGCCGGCCTCCCACTCCTCTCCACGCCACCCTTCCCGCCTTACCGGCCCTAGCAAATCCACCCTCCAACCCTCCATCCCCCCACGTGCCCCCCCCCCCCAGATGGCCGGCCTCCCCCTGCCCCTGGTGGAGCGGGCGGCGCAGGTGGCGGCGGGGATGCGGCGGCGGCTGCCGAGGGGAACCGAGGAGGGGGCGGGGGCGGAGGCCGTGGGGGAGGGCCCGCGGGGAACCGAGGAGGAGGGAGAGGGCGCAACCGAGGGCGCGGCACCAGAGGGGACGGGGCCTGCAGCAGACACGGAGGCGGGGGCGGGGGCGGTGCTACGGTCCATTAAGGCGGTGGTGCTAGGGACCCAGAGCGAGGGGTCCCGGCCGAGTGCAGAGGGGGAGGCGGAGGCGCAGGGCGAGGCGCAGGTGGAGGGGGAGGGGACTGCGGAGGGCGCACGGGCGCGGCTGCTCGCACTGCAGGGGGAGGCGCGGCGGCTGCTGGGGGGGCCGGGGCCAGGAGCAGGGGCAGGGTCCGAGTAGGAAGGCCGAGGAGGGGGACAACTGCTTGTGAGAAGGGTTGCTCGTGTAAGTCACAGCAACATGGGCGCGGCGGCACATGCTTGCGAGTGCACGAGGGCACGGCCTGGGGTATCGTGGCAGGGTGTAAGGTAGGGATCAGTGGCAGCACGCATACCCCGCACACGTTGTCATCGACGTGGGGGGTTCTGCCTCGCAGGGGCCATGCAGCGTAGTCAGGGCGACGCCGGGCCTGGGGGATGCTGCTGAGCGCGTCGATGTAGCTGCTGCCGCAACGCGCGGGAAGGGTGCCAGGGCAGGGTGCCAGCAATGTGCATCGCCGAGGCAGGGGCTAACATATAGGGGCAGCCGCGCGCGCAGGCAGGGGGGTCAGGGTCAGGTCGGGGATGGAGCAGCAGGGGGGGTCCTCCCCAGACATACATCATGCCTCATGTGAACAGAGCTTTGCCGTGAGGATGGAGCAGGGGCAATCCAGGCCCGGCTGGGCGTGCCGCGTGCGGTGCGGTGGAGGGGTGCCAGGGACTAGGACTGTGGGTGGGGTCGGGGGTGCTATGGGACTACTGCAGTCGGCGTGGAGTGGAGTGGAGTGGAGTGGAGCGCCCTGGCATCGCACGCGGGACAGGCAGGGTAAGACCTCAGGGCCTTACATCTCCCCTGCTCCGTCCGTCAGCTCAGGCAGTGCGGGTTCAGTGGAAGAATGTGACATGTACCGAAGCTGTACTGAGGATATGTGCAGGGGCTTCATTTGGTGTTGGGTCAGGGTGCACGGCAAGGGCGGTAGTGTAAGGCCCAGACCATGCTGGCACGGTCGGGTGCGCAAGCACACCCATTGACCGGCCCCCCAGAGAAATTAAAGTTAATCGCAGGTCTTCAATGAAGACCATATAAGCGATTAAGCTTATAAGAACAGATACTACACATGATCTGAGCCAAAAGGCCGAGAAAGGTATGCGTCTACGTGAAGAGCTGCGGACGGGGCCCCACCCCACTCGGACGCAGGCCGCGAGGAGAGCGCGATGGTGGGTGCTCGCACAGCCTGGAGGGACCGCCCGCTTCCCGAGCGCCCCGCCGCATGCCCTGAGCACTCAGACCTTGGCACTTACCTAGCAGGTGGACGGTGTGGCTCGTGGGGAAGGCGGAACATTTCGGGGCAGGTCGGTCAACGATTGGCATGGCCATGTCCATGTCCCATACCAGCACCAAACAGGTGGAGCCCCGCCCGGGCGACTTTATTGGTACCCCTCCCCTCTTCAGTGTGACAAGGGGCAGGTCCAACGTGTTGACGTTGACGGGTAGGCGGAGGCGGAGGCGGAGTACGCGGAGTAGAAAGTCGACGAGTGTACCTGCCCCGCGAAGGCTGCAAGGCCTAAGCCTCGCACCTGCTGGCGTGTGCCCCCAATCCACATTCCCCCCTTGTTACCACCAGCCACCGAGGAAGGACATAGAGGCAAGGTTGCGAGGGCCGAGGAGCCGCACCCAGGGTGGATGGCCCGGGTGGCCGTTGGTTTGGGGCCCGGCTGGCGCCTGGTGCCTGGTTTGGGGCCCCTGGCGGCTGTCGCAGATTATGGCGTGTGGGGGCGGGGCACGGGGCCGGCGGGGGCCGCCACGCGTAAGACGCCGCCAGTCAACTGAGTCAAGCTGGGCCAGGGCAGCAGGGGAGTGTCAGGCGTTTACGGGTGTGAGACATAGCATGTGACCTGTCTGTTGGATGACGTGGGTTGAGTGTGTCGGGTGCCAGGTGTGTGCCCGACGTGACGTGTCAAACCCCTGCCGTACGTTTGGCTCTCCATTTGAGGAGCGAGAGCAGCGTTGTGAGCTGTCTCTCGCCTTGATCTTTTGGCAAGGATAGCGCTTATGCTTAGCCACTGACCATACAGTCGGGAGACCCGTCCACGGGACGTGAAGCAAGACAAATGCTGGCGGCATGTAACGTCACAAGGGCTGAGTTGCTTCCGCTCCTGGCCTACTGTGCTCCCAGCGCTCTATGGCGTTATGGCACGTAGTGTCAGCTAGGTAGCGAACCCGAAGCGCGGTTGCTGGGTGGCGGCGTCGCCATGCCCAGGCTGGAGCACACCTCACGCGTCTGGGGGCTGAGGGCAGAGCCCGCTGCTCTGTGTGTGAGCAGCTGGTGGCTGTGTCCGCGTACAGCGTCCCCGCTTCATATCTGGCCGCATGCACCGGATAGGTTCGTCTGCACGCCCATAGGCGTGTCAGGAGCACTCCCAGGTCACAGCAGGGGAAGGGGAACTGGGAGACGGGTTACGCGAGAAGCAAGCCAGCAAAGTGCAGACCCAGGTTGCTTTCTGTACACAGCAGGGGTGCATCCGCCGGCCAGTGTCAATGGCCAACGCGGAGCGGCATGGGCCAATGCGTCAGGCTTCCTGCTTGCATGAGCCTGCAGCGCGCTCCTCCCAGTGGCCGAGGGGGCTGGGGTCCAAAAGCTGGCAGCCAGTGTGTAGTGCCTCCTAAGAGGCAGGTGCAGACTTGGTAGAAGCGAGCTTCGCTTCTGCGACATTCCGCCCGGCGGGGTAGCCTGTCTGCGGGCGGCAACCCGTCCATCCTTGAACCGTTACCGGTAGTGTGTGTGTGAGCCAACCTTCCACCTTTGCAGAGCTTCAAAGGTGGGTCGGGGGGTGTGCTGGTAGAACGCCAGGTCGGCCTGCGTGAAGGTGCGGGGTTTGACGAGAACAACGTGGCAAGAAGCCGCATCGTGAAGGTGCGGGGCCGCCGGGAGGCTTGGCGATGGTTCCAGCACACTCAGTGGGCGGCACGAACCCGGGTCCGCCCACAGCGGCCCCCAGCCCCTGACCTCAACGTCGCCTTGGCCAGCGATAATAAGTTGTTCAATGCGCCGGTGACGAGCTGCGTCTGCGGTACGCCCGATGGCATGTGATGTATGTTCCCCGTTGGCTGCGGGAGCTGCAAGAGAAGGCCAGGTGCTAGAGAAGACAGGTGCCTGCTCGCACACTGGTAGGTGGCACCGCAAGTGCCATTTGGCGTCCGGCCGAGGCCGCGATGAATAGGGTTTCTGCGTCGAGGCCCTAACGGCCTGCTTCGACAGTCGCACGCGCAGCCGCATCGTGCACCAGCCCCCGCCAACAGGTCTTGGAGGCCACATACCACTCAGAATGTGCACCTGTCCTGGGGCCTGCGGCCAGCCGCAATCCTGGGGGTAGTTAAGGACGTCGCGGGTGGTTGCATCGGCCGGCACATCGGGACGTCGCACCGGACACAGGGATTCCTTCAGACGGCCCCCAGCATAACATAAAATGAGGTCCGCAATGCATAGGACAACGGTCCCTTAGGTATCTCTCAGCAACGTAGCCGCCAAGTTGACCGATTGGTCGACCGAGCGGGCGGCCCCGCCTTCTTACGCTCAGATTGCTCGGGCGTAAGGTGTTTCAACACGCCGCACGTTGAGGGCCCCAGTCCTGAGGCTTTCAACGAACCTGGCCGACAGCCCCAGCCCGCGCTAGCCCGAAATTAACGGGCTTCCAGAGTGGAGAACGCAATACAGGAGGGCTGAAGAACACAAGTCCGAACGCTGAATCGCCAGGAGGACGTGCGGGTGCCTCCTCCTGCCTCGCAACGTCAGAAGCCCTGGCTCGCACCGGCGCTCCTCTCGCCACGCTCTAGGCCCCTGGAGCATAACATGGACGGCCCTGAGCCGGGAGACTCAGCTGGCCCCGCTGTCTTGACTTACACGATGGAGACTTTTGCCATCGAGTCCGCGCCTGTCCGGCGAGGCCCCGCCATATGCATCAGGCGCAGGTGAGCGAGCTGCTACGAGCGGTAGCGAGGTATCTGTCAAAACTGCTGCGCGCGCTGCGCACGTGTCCGGTTTTCAACCCGCGCCCTTCGTCCTCCCAGGCGCCGGCCCTGGACTCCAGCTGAGATTGGGCAGATGGTGGCGCTCCACAGAACGGTGAGTGCGCGGCGTGATGGGGATCAGGGGCTGACGGTGAACAGCCGAGCTCGGGGAGAAAGCGATAGCAGGAGGACCCGAAAAGGGCCGTCCTCGGGCACTGAAGAGGGAACCTTAAACAGCTAGCTACGCCTGAGGGCCTGCCGGGTTGTACTGCGTACGAAGGCTTCGGAGGGCCCTGCATGCGCATGACTAATGCTTGACGGCGTGACGCCAGCTTTGACAGCTTGACGACGCGTGATGCACAGCCTCCGGAAAGCGGGTGCTTATGCCTGCCCTCGGGCCTGCTTCGACTGCTTCGTTCCCGTCTTCACGGCGTTCGGGTGTGTGGCCCCCCAGTGCCGTGCCGTCCCTCGCATTGCCCTTAGCACCACCACCCACACGAGCAGAGATGCGGCGAGCCCCGCCCTTGCGCCTCCCGCGCCCCCGCCCTGCTCCCGACCTCCAATGTCTGTCCTCCCCTTGCGGGTGGTTGCGGTGCGCAACGCAGGTGGGCAACAAGTGGGCGCTCATCGCACGGCAGTTCCGCAACCGTAACGACAACGACGTCAAGGCAAGAGCTCGGGGTGTCGGTTGTCGGTTGTCGGACGGTCTGAAGGGGGTGGTGCTGCTAACTCCCAACAGACAAAGTGTGGAACAGGCCGCTGCACGCGGCCTCCCGCAGTGAAGCTCTAGCCGGGGTCGCCGAAGCGCAGCCGGCAAGGCGCTCGGACCGGCCTCCTGAGAAAGGATTTCTTCATTCACGGATGGACCGCTGAAACCGTCCGCCCTGCTACCCCCCCCCTGACTCGGCTCGCCGTCGGTGCTGGCTGGCTGGTTCACCAGAAATCACCCACACGCCGCTCTGCTTGCTCGACCGTCCCACCACGCAGAACATCTTCCACTCTGCGCTTCGCTCCAAGACCGCGGAGACCAACACGCTCCTGCGCGCCTACGCCCAGGCCGTGGGGCCCAACTGCGACGATGCGGCAGTCAGGCAAGCGGGGGCGGGGCTGGGCTTCGGGGTTCAGGGCGGGGCGGAGGGGGCTACGGGGGTAGGGAAGGGGGGGCAGGGCGGAGGGCAGAGAGGGGGCGGGCTATGGGTACGGTAGTCAGGCAAGCGGGGGCTAGTGGGCGACCGGGGGCGGGGTATCGATAGTCAGATAAGCGGGGGTGGCCGGGCGGGGTGGGTGGCACAGAGGGGGCGGGGAATCCATAGTCCGGCAAGCGGGGGCGGGATGTCGGCAGTCAGGCAAAGCGGGGGCGGGGCGGAGGGCACAGAGGGGCCGGCTACCAGTGTTAGGTACGGAGGGCGCAGAGGGCGTCTGTACGGTAAAGAGGGGGAATCCATTGCGTCCGTCTGGCTGGCTGGCTGGCGGACCAAACACCGTCGGGGCATCAGCAAGGGTGCCGTATCCTGCCGCCCACGACGTCCCCTCCGCTGCCTCCCTCTCTGCGCTTGCAGGCACCAGGCGTACGAGGCTGCCGTACAGCGGCACCTCGAGGAGGAGGCCCTCGCCCGGGCCGAGGCCGCCGCCGCCGCCGCCGCCGCGGCGGCGGCGCCTCACCCCGACGTTGACGCCTCTGCGGGCGCCGACATGGCTGCGACCCCCACCGACGCCGGCGCTGCCGCCGCCGCTGTGTTGGCGGTGGCGCCAGCTATGCTGGTGGAAACGACCGTGGGCGTTGCGCGCTGCCCCAAGGGCCGCTTCACGAGCGCGGGTGCGTTGCTGGGAACGCACTCTCTTCAGAGTCGCTGTTGTGGTCTTGCCAGTACTGGCCAGTACTAAACATGGCTGCACCTGTCCTTCAGTCCGTCGGGACTACCCCTGGTACCAATTCATCCTCATCCCCACCGGTTCCTCACCAAGTCGTCACCAAGTGACGAACGCGTCCTTGACCCCCCGCCCGCCCCGCCCTGCCCTGCAGCCACCCTCCGGCGGTCGGCCTCTTCCACCCACGCGCGCGTGTCTGCCCCAGCGCCGGCGGCGGCGCGTGGGTCCTCGGCCCGCCCAGCAGACGACCGCGACGGCGGCGACGACGGCGACGGCGATGCGGCTGACGGCGCCAAGGCAGCGGCGGCGGCGGCGGTGGCCAGTGGCGACGACGTCGAGATGCAGGACGGCGCGCTGTTCAAGCAGGCCGCCTCCGTCAGCGCCAGCGGCGCCGCCAGCGGCGGCGCGGGCCGCGCCGGCTGCGGTGCCGGCGGCGGCGGCGGCGGCACCGTCGACAGCGGCTGCGATGCCATGGATCTGGACCCGGGCACATGGAAGTGGCACGTGGATCCCGGATTTGCCACGTCAGCTGACGTCAGCACCGCCGCTGACGTCGAGTCCGCCGTCGTTCGTGTCAAGTCCGAGGCTGGGGCCGCGACGGCCGTTGGCATAGCCGCCGCCAGCGGCGGCGCTGCCGTCACCAATGCCGGCGGAAGCGGCACTGACGGCGGCGGCGAGGGCGACGGCGGCGGCAACGGCCGCGGCGCCGCCAGGCGGGCCTACCGCCGGGTATACTCCGAGCCAGGCCTGGCCGCTTTGCTCGCAGGCGCTGACGGCGGCGGCAGCGGCGCCCAGATCGCCTCCGCCGCCGCCGCCGCTGCTGCACCTGCCGCCGCCGCGGCGGTTGCTGGCTCGCTGCACTCCGGCCCGCATCTCTCGCCCTCGCCTGCCGGGTCGCCGCTCTCCGCTCAGCGCTTCGCTTCGTTCCAGGAGCTTGCGCCGCTGCCGCCGCCGCCGTCAGGCTACGGTGTCGGCGGCGGCGGCGGCAGTGGCGGCGGCGATGACGGGTCGCCGCCGCAGCGACCGCAGCGGAGGCCGCAGCTGCGCGCCAACCGGCGGCTGAGGGGCATACCGCCGGCGCCCCAGCTGCCGCCGCTGTTAGCCGTCCCTGCCGCTGCCACTGCCGCCGCCGCCAGCGCGTCCCGTCAGCTCTTTGCTCCGCCGCCGGCGCTGGCGGCTGCCGTCGCGGCGACGGCCGCCAGCGGCGGCGGCAGCGCCGACGCGGAGGGGCAGTCGCGACGTTTCGTCTTCCCCTGGCCTCCGACCGCACCCGCGTCAGGCCCTGTAGCGCCGCCGGCCACGGCGGCGGCGCTCCTGCCGCCGCGATCCGCGTCAGCATCGCAAGTCTTGGTCAAATCAGAGACGCTGGCGGAGGCGGAGGCGGCACTGCAGGTGCCTTCCAACCTTCACGGCGTGCTCAGGAACTGGCTCCACGAGCAGAACCACATGCAAGCCGCCTCCGCCGGCGGCGGTACCGGCAGCGCTGCCGCCAGCGCCGCCAGCGCTGACGGTGCCGTTACCACCGACGCCGGCTGGACGGATCTCGGCTGCAGCGCGCCGCCGCATTCCGCTCCGCCACCGCCGCCGCCGCCGCCGGCCGTAGCGGGCCCGTACGGCCGGCTGACCAGCCTGTCCGAATCGCTGCCCGGCCCGCCGCCCATGCTTGCCGCAACGGCGCGGCTCTTGGCGGCGGCAGCGGCAGGGCCCGCTGCGGCCCTGCCGCTGCCGCTGCCGCCGCCGCAGCTGCGCCCCGCGTCCTTTCCACACAGCACCGGCGGCGCTAGCGGCTCGTCATGGACAGGTAGGCAGCGCTCTCGACGCAGTGAAGAGCACTGCTCTCGGCTCGTGTTTGTTGCCTTACCGGCATCTCATGTCCTCACTGCGCCCCTGCGTCCCTGCCATGGTGCTCCCATCATCCCCTCAGGCGGTGCCCGCGCCCAAGCCGACTGGTGCTATGCGGGAGACCACCCCACCCTCGCCAACCCCACACACGGCGCCGGCGGGCGGGCCTCCTCCGCCGCCACCACGCTCCACAGCGGCCATTTGGACCCAACCGCTGCCTCCGCCTCCGCCGCCACCGCCGCCGCCGCCGCCGCCACGCCCATCCCGCTGCCTGGGCTCCACGCCTCCCGGGCTCCGGTCCCTTCCGGCCTGCTGCCCGCCGGCGTTGCCGCCTTCGGCCCCGCCGGCGGCTTCAACACCCCGGCGTCGCCTCCGCAGCCGCCCTTGTGGCCCGGAGGACCGCCGCCGGGATCGCTGCCCCATGTCTGGAGTGCCCTGGTCGCTGGCGGCGGGTTCCCCCAGGGCAGCCCGGCCGCCGCCATGCTGCCGCATTGGCCGACGGCGGCGGCGGCGCCGTCGCCCTTCAGCCTCAAGCACGCGAGCGCGCCGGAGGACGGCAGCTTTGCCGCGGCATTGTGGCGGGCGCAGCAGCAGCAGCAGCAGAGGCCGGTGGCGGCGGCGGCGGCGGCGGCGGCGGCGGCAGCGGCGGCCATGGCTCTGATGCCGGGGCTGCAGCCGCCGCCGCCAGGACCGGCGGTGCTGGCGGCGGCGGCGGAGGCTGCGTTCTTTCGCCCGGCCCGGCCGCCCGGAGCTTGCGACGGCAGTTGGGCCGCCGCCGGTGCCGTACAGAGCGGCGAGCAGGGACCGGTGGCGCTGGGCGGCGGGGTGGCAGCCGCCGCCGGAGGCGGCAGCAGCGGTCTCCGCCCAGCCCAGGCGGAGGATGCCTTTGAGGAAGCGGACCGAGAGCTGGTCGAGATCTGGCTCGACATGAGCATGGACATCTGATGTACGGCTCCGTTCCGTACTGTATACCGTACTGTACGGCTGCACATGCGTGCCATACTAAACGGGTTCCACTGGTGTACGGCAGGTGGGCTGATGTTGGCCGAGTGGCAGGCAGCACTCAGGCCTCGGCGCCCGGCGGGGGGCCGGTTGGCTATGAAGGTTTCTCTTGACCGTCTACAATAGAAAATGCTGGCTGTTGATTCTTGCGACCTGTCTCGAGAGCAAGTACTGTTGCCCAGCCTTCCTTCCCAGCCTTCTCCTAAGTTGAACTTGCCTACCCCTTGTGTGGGAAAAGCACTCAAGCCTAAACTCATGCCGCAGCTTGCGCGTGTGATGCATGGATGGTGCATGACTGATGACGAGGCCCAAGCCAGCTTTGTATGCCGCGTGCCGTGTGCTCTATCTAGGAGATTCTCAAACGCATGCCCCTCTACCGTCGAGAGAGAGAGTCGAGGCATTCTTGGTATTAATCAACTCGGAGGCAGGACACCCCATGCATATTGCGCCGCCGAGACTTTGCCGAGACGGGTTGTTCATTTGCTCGAGCGATGGGCCTCTTGCCTTGCCTCTTGCGTTTGTTACTCGAGGGAGCTACTCCATCCCCTCGTGGTTCAAGTGCCCCGTTGTTGTCAGTTAAGAAAGAAAGCGGGGGCACGGAGGGTTTGCAGGAACAAGTGTGGGAGGTGCAGGGGGCGCCTGAGAGCAGGGGGGAACTTTGCCATCCCCTGCTTTGGGCGGACGTGAGGTTCAAGGCCAATCTCTTGGGTAGGCGAGGGCCTTGAATCTTCGAGACCCTTTCCTACCCGTAACTCCTGACCCGGCGTACCCCTGCCGTCGCAAGCTGACGTGTGTCCGCACCGTTTGAGCCCTGTAGGCTGTGGGCGATGGAGATCACCTGCTGTCAAGTTATCATTGGTTATTGTTTATCATGTGACCTTTTGAGTCGCTTAACATGGAACTGGTGGGTGAGGTGGAATAGCCTGTACAGGGGGCAGCTGTCGTGGAAAGCTATGGAGGCGGCGGCGACGGGCAGGAGCCGAGAACGAGAGAACGGGAGAGCGGAAGGCGGCATTGAACGCGCTACTTGCCCCTCTGCAACTACCACAACATTTGCGGCTCTCTAGCTATTTAGCTACCATTGTTCTCCATTGTTTCGGTCGCGACCGCTACAAGCGGGTAGCGGCTGGCGTGACTGTTGGTTGCGGTGCGGTTTGTGGGGGTCCGGCGGCCGCAACCTCCGCGGCCGAAGTGCCTTGAGCAGCCTATCTAGCAGTGAGGGAGTGGACGGATGCTTGAAGGGCGAGGTATGGGTGGGGATACGGGCGGGTGGGTGGGTGCGGTGGGGAGGGGTGGCATGGGGTTCCAAGTACAGTGGTGTATGTGTGACTGCTGAGCTGCCCGAAGGGCGGGGGGTGTTGGGGGATTCAATGGTGTGTTGTTGGGGTCGAATCCGAGTCGAGAGTCTCTCATACCTGGCCAACTTGTTGCTGGCTAGACCGTGTGTTACCCTGCGCCTGACGGTCGTGGCTGCACTTTGTTGGTTCGCCTCAAAGCCCCGCTAGCGGCTGACCGTGACTCGTGGTAGCGTCTCGGTGTGGTTGGTGTGCTGGTATGAAGTTGCGTGGCTCCCAGGCATTCCTTCGCCTGGTTGTTTCCTCAACGTTCAGGCGTGAATGGTCGATGCGGTCGGGTGTGTGACGGTATGCTGTGGAGTTTGGTTTGTTGGTCCTGTGTTGTGAAGCCGACGTGTTGGTTGTGGACTCTAGCCACGTTGTCCTATCTTCCTCAAACCCTAGCGCAAAGCGCGGGGGACAATGCATGGCGCCGCCCCTTACCTGCCCCTCGCTGCTGTTGCATGGAGAGGCATGGCTAGCCCGAAGAAGTGCGTGAATGCCTCGGTACGTCTTGGACGAGCTAGCGCAAGCTGCTGTGCGGCTCTTGCGCTTTGATGCATGCGCACACCACGCACACAAAGTTGGCTCGACTCAAGACTGAAGAATGCTGAATTGCATCAAGCGCGGCCAAGCGCTGTCTGGAGTTGTTCCGCCTGTCGTCAGGGTGTGGACGTGCCCTGCGGCTGTGGCGCTTTCTAGCTTGGGCTGTCTATCACCAACGTGTGTCCTGTATGACACCGTTACCCTTGCGTCTGCTCGCGCACATTGGTCGAGCGCCATGGGACTGGTGTGTTTGGAGCTAGTGTTGAATGCCCTGTCTGTGCCTCTGCATCGTTCACTTAAGGGGGGTGGCAAGCAATGCCAGTAAGGCAGCCAACCCGCCCACGCACGTGTCTTGGGGTGAGCTCATTGGTCACTCAGTCGTCATGCTGCGTGCTTCATGTGATCATGCATGCCCCTCTCCCCATGCTGCCGTACATCCAGTCATCATGTATGGGCACTGTTGCACGCCCCCGCATGCACATTGCGTTGGTCCCCCACTTGAGGGAAAGTCCAAGCCCAATGATCCCCCTGACGCACGCACGGTGCGTTTGCTGCTGGCAGAGTTGCGAGGAACGAAGGAAGTCTTGACTCCTAGTGTATGTGCTGCTGGGTGCCGCCTTTGAACAGATCTTTGCTGATCGAGTTGGTATTCTGTACAGGACAGGGCTGTTTACGGCTAGCTTGCACACTGGGTGATGGGGCAGGCATGTACCGTCGTGTGGCTGCGAGAGGTTTCCTCTGAATGGTAATCAGGTGGGTTGTACAGGTGGGTTGTAGGTCAGGCTTGTACCGGGGCGTGGCTGGGAGAGATCCCGTTCGGTGAGCAGGTGTGCCGTCAGAAACCGATGTCAACCAGCAGCGTGTGCTTACTTCGTCGGTGAACTCGGCGGGCTCTGGTGGCGGCCCATGGGGGCATGAGTGATCCACTGACTAGTAGTATGTAACTGACTTGCTTGTGCGGCGCCTTTGTTAGCTGGCTGCCGATTGCCGTAGGCGTGTATTCGCCCCTAGCGGTGCGGGTTGGGGGACGGCGTAGTAGGGGCTTCAACCGTGTGCTGCCCTCGTGGGAAGTTGGCATGCTGGCAGATCGCTGGCGTGGGGCGGCTACCGGCCGAGTGGGTGTGTGCTGGGCCCTCAGGGAGATCACGCGTTGGGCCTCTTCGTGTGGGGGCAGCAGTGCCACCGGGAGGCGGGAGCGGGGGCGCTTGGGGGTGGACAACGAGGGGTTCTGCGCTCGCCGGAGCCGTGCAGTAAGTCCGGATGACGAGGGGGCCACGAGGGTCGCTGGTACTTGTAAGTGCGTGTAGTACGAGTCCGTAATCTGACAGCAGGGCTCCTGGACTCGGGGGCGCTTGGGGGGGTCCGGGTGAGGGAGCCTCGGGGAGTCGGGGTGGTGGCGCCTGGGGGATTCCGGGAGGGACCCCGAGCACCAAACGGTCTTGCTAGGTGGGCCGTGGGCAGCTGGGCACCGATGGTCCGATAGGTTTATTATGAACAACGGAGCGCAGTGCCCGACAGGGTACGGCCTTGCTGCATGCTAAGAACGTGGATGGGGGGGGCTGCGTCAGTTGGGCTGAGACAGGGACGGGAGGAGTGGAGCCGTTGGCGCAGTGGGGAGGGAAGGAATGATGGGGAGCATGGAGGGGAGGGTGGGGGCTGGCTGGGGGGAAGGCTGGCTGGCCGCGGGCGTGGTTAGGCCCTCAAGCCACGGAAAGGCAGGGGATATTATAGACAGCGGGGCGTAGTGCCGCGGTGACTGGCGTCGCATCATGTTGGCCGAAAGGCAGGGGAGGTAGGGAGATGAACTGGCACGGTGTCACACGGCCTGCGTACTGGGCCCTATCCGCCCTGGCCCTGGCCATAGCACAGCGGCCACAGGGCCTTGCAGTTTCTTGCTGTTGCTCATTTCGCTTGGCCGCCCTTCACTCGGCACGGACTCGGGTTCCCGCTCTGCGTGACGGTAAGCCCCTCCCCCCTTGCGTGCAACGCCCTTCACCGGGGCCCACCCAGGCCCGCCCTCACCCGTGTCCCACCCTGTTCGTATCGTGGTTGTTGTTCTTCTGCTTCAGCTGCTGTAGAGTCCAGGGCCGGCGGCCGACGGCCTCAGCCGGCACCGCGGCACGCTCCGCGGCGGCAACCCAACCGGTTGGGGGTGACGAGGGCATGACCACTCGGCCACGCGACCGTTAGATCGGCGAGCCCTGGCTCGGCCACATACCTTGCCGAGGCCTCTCCCAGTGTCACAGCCACATATGCCCTTCCCAACCCCCGGGCGCCTCGCGGAAAGTGTCATCTTGGGAACTTGGGTTTCGGCCACTTCGCACCCTGATGCTGACCCGGCTTGTAACTTGCCGCCAGGGCCCATTTGCCGCCCTGTTCCAGCCATGACTTGTAAGTCAGAAAGACCCGTGCAGGCATGACGTCCGCTTCCGAGTCAGGCGCCGAGGAATCGCGTCCAAAGAAGAGGCGCGGTGCCAGCACCCTGCGCTCCAGCCTGGCGGCTGCTAGGAGACGGCCCTGGTCGGAAAAGGACCTACATCGCCTAGCACGGCTACACGCCGACCTCGGGAACCGCTGTGAGCATCGGTCGGGGGGGCAACTGCGCCTCGGGCCTTGGGCCGCAAGGTGCCATGCCTGCAGCACGACACCTGCTAACCTTTCCGGGGCTGTGCTTAGCCGGGAGGGCCGCACATGCTCCACACAAGGCAGTTGACATCGCCGCTTTCCCGCGCCCGCTCGCCAGGGTCCCTGATTGCCAAGAGCCTTCGTGGGCGAACTGATAACGATGTGAAGGTGATACGTTTGGAACTCCCGTGGTCCTGTGCCCGCGACCTGCCCCTGACATTCGTTGGGATTCTCCCGTGGGCAGTGCGACCGCGACTTTCCTCTTGATGACTCGGCTGGCTGCTGCGGCTGCTGCTCATAGTGGTGCATTTAGTGTTCATTCCTGTGCCACGCAGAATATCTTTCACTCAGCACTTCGTTCCAAGACAAATGACACGGACCTGCTGCTGCGCACCTACGCCCAAGCCGTGGGGCCCAACTGCGACGACACGCACATGCGGTGGGTAGAGGCGTTTCACGTTCCCCGACGGGGGGGGGGGCGTGCGCGGACACTGGTTGCTGGGGCCTCCGGGGCTGGGACGGCTGGGAGGCGCTGGAAATCCCGCACGCACTGGCCTAACCAAGTCTGCTTGTTTGCCCCTGCCCCCGTTCTGCACCTCGCTGCCACCGCAGGCAGCAGGCTTTCGAGGCGGCACGCAGGAGGCAGCAGCTGCTCACAGAGGGGGCCGAGGCCGGCGCGGAGGGGCCTGCTGGAGAAGAGGGCTCTCGGCCGGCGCCCCATAAACCCAATGCCCCCGCCCCCGGCCGCAACTCCGCCAAGGACTACTCACGGCGGTCATCGCTCGACGGTGCGTCCCTGCATCCCGTCCAAGTCGATTCCGTTTCAGGGTTTGCTATAATAAACGAGCGGCATACCGGTAGCTTCCAACTCGCACGTCAAGACCGGTCGCACGTCCATGCCCCGTCTACTGCCCCCATCCATCACTAGTTGGTATGCGCATTCACGCCTAGCGGCCGGCCTTGGCCCACCGCCCCAACACATGACGAACAGGGATGCCGCTTCCATTCGCAGGAGAGCCGGACGCCGCAGCGGCGGAGGCCCTAGCGCCAGGCAGCACCGCCGACCACTGCACCGGAGACCCCGGCACACCCCAGGGCGCCTCCGCCAGCCCTTCGGCGGCGGCAGGCCCCTCCGCTGCAGGCAGCGCGAGTTGCGGCGGCGTCGGCAGCGGCGCCAGCGGCCTGAGCGGCAGCGGCGTTGGCAGCCGCGGTGCTCTGGCGGCAGTGGCGGAGGCAGCGGCGGAGCTGGGCGAGATCCGCAGCCCCACGCCCAAGATGGCGCAACCTGCATGGCCGCCGCCGGCGGCGGCGGCGCTGCCTCTGCTGGCGGCGGCGGTAGCAGGTCCCCTGGCGGTGACGCCGAGCCAGACCTCGGCCGCGGGGTTTTCGGGCCTCTGCGCCGCCGCCCTGGCGGCGGCGCCGTTCGGACAGCCGCAGCAGCTGCTGCCGGCTGGAGCTGCCTCCTGCTGGCTTGCAGACGCAGGGGCCGGAGCAACCGGCGCCCTGGCGTCTGGCCCCGGCAGCGCGGCGCTCTTGTCTTGGGCCACGCTGCCGCCGCCGCCTCAGCAGCACCAGCTGTCGCCACCGCCGCCGCCGCAGCCGCGGCAGCAACAGCAGCAGCAGCACTGGCCGGTCTCAAGCGCAGCCGCTACAGCATCCGCAGCCGCGGTGACGGCCGCGGCGGCGGCGGTCACGGCGGCGGCGGCGGCGGTCAATGATAGCATGGAGGCCGTGCTCGCGGGCGTTGACCAGACTGACATGGCGACTCTGCTGGGAGATGCGTACGGCGATGGCGGCAGCGATGACGAAGACACGATCATGGACGAGCGCATGGGCGGCGGCGGCGGTGGCGGCGGCGGCAGTGGCGGCGGCGGCAGAGCGGGGTATGGACCGAGCTCGTGTGACGGCACGGCGTCGCTTTGCGATGCCTGGGCCGTCAGCCCGTTCACGTTCGAGGCCCCTTGCAGCAGCGAAGCCGACGGTAAGCCTTGGCGGGGGCTGGCGTGCTCGGTGCGTACTTCCAGCGCTTGCTGCGTGCCTGGTCCTCGCTTACGCCCCCGCCCCTGGCCCCCGCCCCCGCAGGCGCCTTGGCTGGTCCCGGCGCCGCCGCCGGTCTGCTCCCCCGGGAAGGCAGCTCCCGCGGCTGTTTAGCCGCAGCCAGCGCACCCCACTCCGGCAGCTCAGCCCTGCCCTGGTGCGGCCTCGAGCCGTCGGCTTCAGCGGCTGCAAGCCACGCCGCGTCTCCGGCCGCCGCCGCCGTCGCGGCCGCCGCCGCCGCCATGACTAAGCACACCGCTGGCCTCATGCGCGGGGCGTCGGAGGCCTTCAGCTCCCGGCGCAGCCCCGGCGGCGCCGTGCCGACCCACATGCCGCCGACCCACATGGAGCCGACCCACATGGAGCCGACCCACATGGCGGCGCCGCCGACCCACATGGTGCCTCGCTCCATGTCGGACGGGGCGGCCATCGCGGGCCATTTGGGCGGCCCTGCCTCGCTGGCGGGCAGCTTCCTGCAGCTACCGCTGCCGCCGCCGCCGCCTGCTGGCGGCGGCGCCAGTGGCGGCCTCGCGGCTGGCCTCGTGAGCTTTGCGGAATTCGCCGCGACCGGCGGTGGTGCTCATCAGCCCTGGCAGCAACTCGCGGGGGGTGCGGGAACCGGCAGCGGGTTTTCGGTGCCAGCGTTCGGCAGCGCGCCGCCAGCGCCGGCCGAGGCGGCCGCCGCGTCGCTGCCGATGCCGTACAGCCTGCCGGGGCAGCCGCGGCTGTCGTACCATCAGGACGCCCTGATCGCCATGCAGCAGAACCGGATCCAGCAGATCCACGCCCAGCAGTTGCAGATCCAGCAGGTGCACATCCAGGCGACGGCGCTGTGCGGTACCTCCGCCCAGCAGCAGGGAGAGGTGCAGGTGCCGCCGCCGCGACCACCCTGGTCCCCCCAGCCGCCGCCGCCGCAACCGGCCTTCCAGCACCCACCCCGCTGGTCCATGGCCGGTGGCGCTTGGCCCCTGCCCGCGGCCCCGTCCCTGCCCCTGTCCCTGCCGCTGCCCCTTCCGCCGTCCCACCCGGGCCCGGCATGGCAGGACCAGCTAGGAGTGCAGCAGGGCTTTGAGCCTGGGTCGGTCCTCTTTACCCTCCGCCACATGGCCAGCGGTCAAGCCACAGCGGCCGGCGCTATGGCCTCCGCCCCTGCCGCCAGTGGGACGATGCGTTGACGACGGAGGCCGAGCGCCGGGCGCCGCCGGCTCTGACGACGCCGCCACCGCGGCCTTTCGCTTCCAGTACGACTACTGGTACGACAGACCCGGTACGACGGAATGTGCTGAGGTTCACACTGACGGCGATGTCCGACGCGGCGCTTGCGCCGGTCGTCACGCCCTGTCGCAACGACGACTGTGGTGGAGCTTATGGGCAAGAAGGGCTTGCGGGAAGAAGCTCAAACCGCCATATTGCTGACAAGGAATCTCCAATAGTGGGAGATCGGACTCCCACGGCTTCGAGGAAGGTACTAGGCCTTGCGACGGGACGAGCTCACAGACCAAGAAGCTTATCCCAGCAAGCGTGGCAGCCATGGCAACTCAGTGCCCACTGTGAGTGTTGTACTGATTCCGTGGGTGTCGTACTGTTCCGTACTGCACTAGTTCCTTAGCTATGTTTTGGCACACGACTCAGCCGCCCTACGGCTGTTCTAGCTCTGTCGGGCATGTGTTCCCCTTAACCTGGCGCCCATCGACCCTCGCTCAGTTAAGGATCTGGGTCTGTCTTCTTCACTGCAATACGCTTTTGATTTAGCATAAGCGTGTGTCTTATTCAAGCGGTGGGCCAACTTCACACATGAGGCTCGCTTCGCTGCTAGTAAACGGGGAACTTGGCCCCCGGCTGCTGGGCAGTCTCGCATCGTCCCCTGCCATCGTCCACTTGCAGGGACAACAGTTGCGTTGTTCCTATATCTGCAATCAGTCCAGCAGGCATGGACAAACGAACGGCTTCCATGGATGCAGCAGGTGGCATACTCTGTTGTCGGGGGCGTGTGCGAAGGAGAGATAGATGGTCTCCAGCAGGCGCCCGCCTGAGTATCTGGGCCCGAGGCATGAGTTTGGCCCGCTTCGCTTCGGTTTTGAGGGATAGGCTCCGGGCAATCGACCACTTTTGGCTCAAGCAAGCCATGGCGGGTGTCCTGCAGACGGTAGTGGCTGTTTGGGCCATAGGGCCGGCCATGGCAAGGCTTGGGCCGGCGGCAGTGCGGGCTGTTTGCTGCCTGCATTCCGTCGGGTCGGTTTGTCGTTGTACTGAAGGGAATGGGAAGGGGCGGCGCATTTCTGGATTGGGGTATGCGCGGCCCCAGGGGACTGGAGAACGCCGGACAGAAACACCCAGAGGGGGGTTGTAGCATTGAATGCAGACGACGGCGCGTTTGTACCAAACCAAGACCAAACCTCAAACTGTGAGCGCGGGCTAGCTGTGAGTGCTGCAGGAGAGGCGTGTGTAGCTTGTGTGTTTGGGTTGCCCTGGGGAAGCGTTACCAGTGTGTGCAAAGCTTGTGTGTGTGTCTCGCGTGTGGTTCGCACACTCTTGCGGGCCTTTCGCGGCAGTACCGGTGCCGGTTTTGCCGGGCACGATCGGGCGGTGTTCGGATGGCCGTGGGGCCCTGGGGGTGGTTGCGGATGCGGATACGGATGCAGACGGAGGCTGCAGGGAGTCTGTGCTGAAATGGGTTCAAGCGCAGGCGGGGATTTATGGGACCCCCTTGTCGGACCGTCATGGTGACGTCAACCATGGTACGGCACTCAGTGCAGGGCCGCGTGGGCCTGATCTAGCTGTCGGACGAGCAGGGGCCCATGTGCACCCGTCCATGACGACATAAGCGCAGCAGGACGAGCTATGCGTATTGATGCCAACGTTCGAAGGTTTGAGACGAGAGCAACCTTTTGTTGATAGGGCTGGGGCGCCCTGAGAAGGGGCTCCGGTTTGGGATTTGGCCAGAGGAGGCCTTGGGGAGATAGGTTTGCATGATAATTTTGCCGACTGCGTAGCCGGTGGCTTCGGGCACTTGACGCCAAACGGACAAGAATAAAGGTTCCCCCTCCCCCATCCCACGGGTTGGTGCGGCTGTGGTAGGGGCTTGGCTGGGGCTGGAACGCACTTGACAGATGCTTACTCTGCAAACTCTTTGCATCCATGCTTTATGATGCCGGCTTGCCGTTGTTGACTGCGGCGGTTCCTTTCGAATGCAGACTACATAATCCCAGGGCCTGTTCAAACCTTGAGCAATAAGTTTTGGGGCGCGCTCAGGGGCTGGCAGGAGGCTTCTCGGATCTCCTGCACTCGACACCCTTCTTCATCCGTGCTGGGCCTTTGACAAAGGACCCAGACAACAAATAAAATGAATCTTTATACGGCAGAGACCGCTTTCGTTGGGGCTGTGAGCAGAGTTGGTGCTGGGCTGGAAGTCCACCTCCGTTGAGCTCAAGATAATGTGAGGGCGCTGCTCTTCTCACCCCAATCAGGCCTACCGCTAGCCGCTTCGGGCAGCTCACCAGCACCTGTGCCTGGTGGTTTTGTGAATTAGGGTGTGTGACTCAGTGTGGGCGTCATTGTGGTTGGGGGCTGTGGACGCGGGCAGGGGGCGACGCATGACTGTACCTTTTGCGCGGCGGCGCGTGTTCCTAGCACGTGGGGGGCGGCGCTAGGCGCATGCTCGGGTCTTCCGTCCCGCGGTGTGGCGATGACCGCCCGGCATAGCTCAAACGCGTGACTAGTCTGGGTGAATGGGTGTCGCACGGATGGGGGGGCCATGGGTTAACATGGGGCAGAATGCCGTGGCATCTACGATCTACCCAATCATGTAACCCTCGATGAACGTGCGGTGTGCCCGTGTGCGCCGTGGCAGATACCGGTAGTATGGAGGACCGCAAACCAGCTAAGACCAGTGCGGCCATCTTCCTGGGGCTTGGCTCTTGGCTGTGGCCGAAAGTACCTCCTGCGGGGGCCGTGCCTTTCGGTACATTACCCGGTACGGTATGGAGGACCGCAAACCCAGGCAAGCCAGCTAAGAGCCTCCCCGCCCCCGCCCGGAGAAGGCCTGGAGCGCTGAGCTTTGGCTGAGGTTGGAGGCACGGGCCAACGCAATGGGCCATGCACATGGCACGCGGCTCCCGGCACACTGTCACCCGCTGGGCCATCCACGCCGCCTTGGCCGCTTGGCCTTGGCCGTTTTGCGGTGGCCAGGCTTGTGCCCCCCTGTGCTGCTGCATGGTCGTCTAACCCGGTCCAACCCCATCCAACCCGTTGTGGCGGAGGTTGGCCTGGCCCGCAATCACCCGCAATGACAGGCTTGCGGGCGCCGCCACCGCAGCGCCTGTCCCTGCTTGCCGACACTGCCGATTACCGGTAACGCACGGGACGAAGGGCTTGAACGTGCAGTGCACATGGGCGGCGGGTGGCTTACCCCTATCCTGACAAGCCCTGAGCCCCTGAGCCCCTGAGCCCCTGAGCCCCTGAGCCCCTGAGCCCCTGAGCCCCTGAGCCCCTGAGCCCCTGAGCCCCTGAGCCCCTGAGCCCCTGAGCCCCTGACTGCTGCGCAGCGTAGTGTACCGATGTGTATGGACGCGGAAGGCATGAGGGGCACCGCTGCGCACGTAGCAGAAAGAGGGTCCGGGACTCCGGGTGTTGGACGCCCTCCGCAGGGCCGCAGCTGGAGTGCATCTCTTTGCCGCCGCTGACTTGTCTTCGACCGTCTGCACGTTCCGAGCTCCGCACCCCCACGCCTCACTGCTAAGGAGAGAGGAAGTTGGCTTGCCCCTATCCTGGCCTTATAGGCCGGAAGGGGGCGGAAGCCCATGCCGTCACGTCAACGCGGTCCCCGTGGTAGCCTTTTTTTGTTGGTGTAGTGCGGGTCGTCTGAAGGAAAGCCAAGATTGGCTCTAGAGCACTTGAGCAGGGAGGTTGGCGTGCCGCGATCACCGGTCCACCCTGGTGGTCCTGAACCGCCCTGCGCGACTTGCACTGCACTGCTGTTGTCGCAAAGCTCACTGCAGTGTCGCGTCTACTGCCGACTGGCGTGGAAGCGCAGCGGAGCGCGCGTCGCGTACATGTACCCAAGCGGTGGTCGCCATAACGCGCTGTTTGCGCAAAGATCAGCCCCAACATGATCGCGGACATGTGCTCTCACGGCACACTCGGTTGGGTAGTAGTTGCAACACTTTCGAGGCGTGTCAGTCGACACGTGCTTCGGGCCCGAAGCCATCCTCAACCCCCTGGCCCCCGAAGCTAACCGCACGGCGCCGTACCACGCAGTCTAACTCAACCAACAACAAAGGGGGGCAAGCCCCGACTGCTGCGCAGCTCAGTGGTTTGCCCAAAGTGATGTGGGTGGGGGCGTCCAGGCACGCAGTCCAGCCATCACGCAGTCCAGCCTCACAACTGCGGCAGCGCGGCTCCCTGAGGGTCCTGCCGTCCTGATGGTATCCTGCCCCATTCCGCATCGTATCCTGCAGGCCACTTGGGAAGGGGGTTAAGAACAGGGGTGCCAGGCAAGCGAGTGCGCAAGGACACGGCCCGGGGAACCAGTCGCCTGCTGCCCAGGAAGGGGGTACCACAGGGCAGGGGGACTGCCCCGGGGGACACGGGCTTCGCCGGGGCTGGCCAGCCGTGGAGGATCACGGAGGATCGTCCCGGGACTGCCCTGACTATGCAGGCCAGCTGAGGGCAAGTCCAGTTACACTCTTGAATACGAATCGCTGGCGAAGGCTGTGCGCCGTCGGTGCAGCCAACCCCCGCCGCGGGCGAGGCCCCTCGCGCTTGGGAGCGCCGCGTCGACGCGCACACCCAGAGAGTGCAACAACGGCGGATTTAGTTGCGTTACCGCCTCTGGTGCTGCCGATACCCCAAAACGGATGTCGCCACTCGAGCAGCCTTTATGGTCGTCCGCGCACCTCCGTCTTCCTAGTTGGGACTTAAGCGTGCTTTGATGCAGGCGAGCATGCGCGATGCACGCCGTGGTGGGCCCCGGTGCCCGTCGCGGATCAAGCGTCGGGGTGAACATCGCGGCTGATCGACCCCCTAGCTGCGAGACGCCGCGACACAGACACTTGAGTGGTTCCCGTGTCGTATGTCGCAACCGTGCACAGATTAAGGAGTTTTTGCAGCGCACTCACAAGTCCGGCACAGAGCCGGCACAGGTATACACACCTCGGCCGCTGCTAGCCTTCAAACCCGTAAACGAGCAGCTAGCAGCCACTCCCTGCATTCTCTGGACGTTAGGTGCACAGACGCAACGTGAACACCGCATCCTCGCGCAGACCTAGCCTAGTGGAGAGCGAGTTTGCTCGCTTAGTGGAACCAACGCTCATGCCATGCCGACGGTCTACCAGGGGCCACTCTTAGATGCCCAGGTGTGGCCTGAAGCCGGACCTGCCCAAGCAAGTCTCAGACTGCACTAAGCGCTCAACGCTTGACCTGGCTTTGCTTACACCGAAGGCCTGGCACTGAGATCGCCACAGCAGCAGCACGCTCGAGGAGTTCTCGCGTGGAGGCACCAGACTCATCGGCGCGCGCCCCGGCCCCCGCGGGCTCAAGCCAGGCGCCCGTTTCCAACGCATTACCTCAGCTTGAATAGGTCACTGAGGTAAACGAGCTTTTATGGCAGTTTCAACGCACGGACACTGGACTGGTCCTCATCCTGCTCGCTTGGTTCCCGTCCTTGCAGTTTTGACCACATCGGAGCACCTGAGCAGTAGATCACGCACACGGCGCTGGCTGCGCTCGTGCGGCGGCCGCAAGGAGGTCAGTTCTGCGCGGCCAAAGTGCCATGGTCGTGTCGCACGCACAGAAACGCTTCGGGCGCTAGCCGCCCGACTAGGCTAGCATGCCGGGTCCCTCCGATGGCTCAAGCTCACGTGTCAAACGCTCATAACGGGGGATTTGGCGTGGGCATGGACGGAGCGCCGGCCGTTACGCTGTGCCGTCGTCAGGCAAAAACGCTTGTGTCAGCGGGACCGCTCGAGTGGTCCAAGCAAGAAAGACCTGCAGGGCAGACCTTGTGCTTACCAAGTCGTGTTTCTCGAACTTTGCAGAGGCGCCCACGGCAACTTTTGTTGACGACGGCACTGAGCGTACGGGAGACTACGGCGTCCTCCGCGCTCGCTGCGGCGGCAGCGGCGGCGGCCCCTGTGCTGCCGCTGCGGCTGCCACTGTTACAGTCGCATCTCCCAACAGCGTGATGTCCGATCCGTCCTTTTCTAGAGGGGAGCCGCCACAGCAGCTCGGGAACCTCCTGCTCTGGCTGCGGGGGCAGGCCGAGCAACGGCCCCACGCTCCGGGCTTCGACTCGCAGCGTGTGGGGACCAATGCAGCCGAAGCCGCTGCCCTTCCCGCCCTTCCACGCGTGGCTCAGGCCCATCTGTCTGCCCCGACGCCCGTGGCAAGTGCAGCCGGAGGCCCCTCGTCGGGCGGCCGGAGCGTGCAGCTGCTAAGCCGGGATGAGCTGCGGGCCCTGCAGGAGGGCAGCACGGTGGCTAGAGGAGTGAGCCTCGTGTCCCGCTCAGCAGCATGGGGCGCGGGCGCGCTTCAGGTCCGGTCCGGTCCGATCGCGTCTGGCCTCGAGCATGGTGACTACGTGGCCGTGCCGGACTCGTACGGCAGCGGCATGGACGAGCAGGACGAGGGCATGGACGAGCAGGACGAGGGCATGGGCGACGACGATGGTCCAGATCAAGATCCGGATGCGGATTCGTTTCTAGGGGCCCACAGGCGCGCCAAGTCGGCGATGGATATGCTAGCGGAAGCGGCCGCAGCCCTTACGGCACTCAGCGCCGAACCGCCGGCACTGCCGGCGCTGCGGTCGGAGCCCGCCGGGCCCGGGCCGCCGCGGCTCCCCACACGCCTGCCTGTCGCGACGTCCGTGGCCGGCAGGCCGCACAGAACGGCCGCGTCATGGCTGGCCTGGGATGCGGCCGAGGCAGCTGACGCCGAGGCCGAGGCCGAGGCGGCGGCGGCAGCAGCCCTCGGCGGCGGCAGCGGCCGGCTCGGGGGCGGGCTGCCGCCCCCGCAGCGGAACCCGGGGCCGCCCTACCGCCGCATGACACACCCGCTGCTGTCGGTGCCGAGAGAGCCGCGGTACGACAACGCTGGAGCGCTGTACGACGATGCCGTGCTGCGCGTGTACGACAACAGCCAGAAGAGTACCGCCGCGGGGGCCGCGGGGGCGGCGGCGGCGCCGAGGGAGGGGCCGGCGGAGGCGCTCCAGCGGCAGCTCAAGGCGCCGTCGGCCTGGCTTGCCGCCACCGCCGGCGCCGCGGCCGTTAGCGGCGAGGCGTCGACGTCATTCGCCCCCAGCCCGCACGCCGCCGCCACGGCGCCGGCAGACATGGGGCCGACGCTGTGGGAAAGCGAGGGCCTAGACGACGGGGAGCTTGGTGGCGGGGGCGCTGTGGGGGGCAGGGCCACGGCCGCTGCTCCGCAACGGCCCCGCGCGCGCAGCCCCTCTCGCGGCGGCGGGGGCTCGTCTCGCCGCAGGGGCCGGCGCTGGACTCCGTCGGAGATATCTTCCCTCACCACCCTGCACTGCCGCCTGGGGAATCGATGGTAGGGAACGGCGGGGCAGGAAGGGCCTCGCTTGGGAGCGTGGCCAGGGCCGGGCACGGACGCGGGTGGGGCTGCGCAGGCGTGGAGTCGCTGGCACCTGTACGGATTGTACAACTGCACCTGAGCGGTTGTACCTGTTGCGGCCATGCCTCGCAGGAGCTTGATCGCTCGGCAGCTGCGCAACCGGACGGATAATGACTGCAAAGTGCGTGCTTTCTTAGGTGGCGTCTGGGGCGCTGGAGCCGCCATGGGAGCCTCTAGCTAGGGCAGGGGCACGTCCGGGGGTGCATGGAGGGTGCAGCTCGAATTGCAACGGCGCGCTGTGGCCTGCGGCTTCGCGCTTTGTTGCGTGGCGTAGATTGTCGCCTAATCCCCGGTCTGCTTGCTCGACCGTCCCACCACGCAGAACATCTTCCACTCTGCGCTTCGCTCCAAGACCGCGGAGACCAACACGCTCCTGCGCGCCTACGCCCAGGCCGTGGGGCCCAACTGCGACGATGCGGCAGTCAGGCAAGCGGGGGCGGGGCTGGGCTTCGGGGGTTCAGGCCGCGCGTTTGCCTTGGGGACCCGGAGGGGCTGCCTCCCTGCCCGAACCCCTGATGCGTGTGTGTCGTGGCTGTTTGTGCTCATCCGTTTGTGCGTGTTTTTGTGCTCCATTCCGCCCCTCACCCCTCAGGCAGCAGGCGTACGATGCGGCTCGGCGCCTGTGTCAGAACGCAGACGCCGCCGATGGCTCCGACGGCGGCCGGCAGCCGCAGTCGGGCCCCGTCGCCAGCGTTGCCGCCGCCGGCACGAGCAAGGAGCAGGGCAGGCCGCCCGCGCTCAAGCACGGTGCGTGCAGCGGACGTGGTGGGAGGGCGCTCGCTGAAGCTGGGCGGAGCTGGGCGCTTGGGCGGGGCGGGGTGCGGGAGCGGGCCTGCCGGGGAGGACGGCGTTCGGGGAGGAGGGCGAGGGCGCACGCGGTCACGAATGCAGCTTAGCCGTGGTCGGGCAGCGGGCGGGTGGGGCCGAGGACCCAGGCTCCCCATCGTCACGCCCCGCCTCCCCCTGCTTCGCTTCCTCCGCCCAGGCCCCTCGCCGCCCGTCATCACGCGGCGCCCTCCCGCCAGCGGCGGCCCGACGGGGCCCGTCGCCTCCGGCGCTTCTGGTGCGCGGTACGGCGCCGCCGGCTCGACCGCTTGGCCCAGCGCCGCCGGCGAGCCCGACGCAGCCGACGCCGACGGCGGCGGCGGCGGCAGCGGCGGCGGCGGCATGCCATCGCTTTCCGCCGCGGATCTCACGGACGAGATGGACTGCGATGAGGGGAGCCAACACGGCGGCGGCGCCGGCGGCGGCGGCACATCGGGGCCGTCCCTGGAGCAGAGCCGCCTGGCGGTTTTGCTCGGGCTGCACGGCGGCGGTTCGGGCCGGAGTGAGCCACTGCCATCGCTATTCCCGCGGCCCGGGCCGCCGCAGCCCGGCGACGGCGGAGGCAGCGGAGGCGGCAGCACGCTCATTCGCTCCCTGTCCGCCGCGCCGCCGCCGCCGGCCGCCAGCCCGCTGCTTCAGCTCCAGCTTCAGTTGCAGTCCGGCGGCCTGGGGCACGGCGAGCTGTCGGCCAACTGGCTGACGGCGGCCGCGTCGTCGGTCCTGGCGTCGGCGGCGGCGGCGCGGTCGCAGCCGCCTGGCGGCGCCGCCGACTTCCGCCTCGACGGCGGCGCCGCCAGCTCGCTCTGGGCCTCGGCGGACCTGGCGGCGGCGCTCCGCGTGCTGCAAAACGCCGGCTGCGGAGGCGTAGTGGGCTCGGGAAGCGGCCTGGGCTCTGGGTCTGGGCTGGCCTCGGGCTCGGGGTCTGGCTCGGGTGTCGCGGCGGCCGGGGCCGCGGGCAGCAACCGAAGGCGCAGCCTGGACGCCGCCGGTGCCGCGCCCCGGCCCGCAGCGCAGGGTTTGGAGCGCGCGAGGGCTCAGGAGCAGGCCCAGGCTCACTCCCACAAGCGCCGCGGCGTGGGCGACGACGCGCCGGCCCTCGACGTCGACGGCGGTGCAGCTTCCTCCGAACCTGACAGTCTGGACCTGGGAGCGGCGCAGTTGCGGCGTCGGGATTCTGGCGGAAGCCCGGGTCGTGACGGGGGCATGCCGGGCTCGGGCTCGGGCACCGGCTCAGGCTCGGGTGCTGCCGTACCGTACGACGCACACAGCACGCCGCGCAAGCGCGGCACGGGCGCGCAGTGGCCGCTCGCTGGCAACACCCACACCAACGCCGCCCGTTGAGGGGGCGTCTGCGAGGCCGAGAGCTGTGCCGCTGCGCGGACCCATGGACGCACGCCCTCGGGTGGAAACACCCACACACACGCACACACAGCGGATCCCTGGCCTTTACACGAGCAGCCCTGAACACACAACGCATATAGCTGTGCGCTTGGGCCGGGGACGCGGGGGCCGCAGCCGGGCAGTCGCGGACCGCAGCCGGTGCCCCTTCTCGCGCTCAGGCTGCTCAGCGTGCTTCAAGACGAGCCGACCTGGGAGAGAATCATACTATCGTAGCCAACGCAACGGAACAGCAACCTTTCCTTTCCTTTCCTTTCCTGGACTGACCGGTCCGGGCCTCGGTCGAGGTCAGGGCTGTCCAGTGAGGCATTTGTGGGCAACGCGCGGCTTCCTAATTTGTGCGTTGGGCCGTGTGCGGGTACTGGTACAGGGTGGCGTGGCGGGGCGGGGCTTGCTCGGCTCAGGGGACTGAGGTTGTGGCTGCGACACCCGATAACAGGGAAGCAGCAAGGAAAGGGATGAAAGAACAAGCCCAACCCGAGGGCAGGCGGGGCGCAGGGATTGCTGCCGTGGTTTTTGCGTCTGGCATCGGCACATCCAGCGTGCCTGAATGTGTGAGATCAGGGGCCAAGCGCTCGTCATACTCTACCTCACAGCCGGGCTTATGAGCCCGTGGTGGTATCCAGTACTGGTGCCCACCAAGAGCAGAACCATTATATGTCTATTTGTGCCCGCACGGGTCTAGCTTCTATACCGTGGACGGATTTGGAACCAGCGGAGCGTTGGAGACTTGGGGAGAGAGGTTAAAACGGGCCGTTTCCTGCCGGGAAGCGTGTGCCACGAAACGTAGTTACTGCATGGTGTTGGGTATCGAGGAAACCGTAAGCAAGCAGAAGCCCGGCGAGATCCCGAAGGTGTGAGGCGCCAGCTCCTCCCGACATACTGAATTGTTGCGGTGGGCGAAGCTCCGCGAGCCCAGAGCGAGAGGTCCGAGCGCCAGAGCGAGAAGCGCCAGAGGTTTGTTCGTTGTCTAAGCAACAGCTGAGCGGCCCGCCGGCGGTGTGCACACACGAAAGCCCACAGCAGACAAGTGGCCCTACTTACTGCATGGTGTGTTTTGGCAACCGGTTACGTCACTGGGCAGAGGTACTCGACGCCCTGTGTCTGTGTCCTGTTCTTGATATCTAAGTGCGGGCGGGAAGGAACACTTTTGCGAAAGCCGCGGGCTTTCAACTGCAACTGTTGTCATGGAGCTGGGGGGCTTCTTTAGCTGTTTGCTGCGGGGGTTTTGGCGTGTCGTTCGGCCGTTCGCGGCGTCCTCGGCCTAAAGATGCTGCTCCCGGTTGACTTTGGAGTATTGCTTTGTGGGTAACCGCTTCACTCTGAGCTTCACGTGTATTGGGCGTGCACCGCACTAGCTGCGGTTTGTACGTGGCATGACAACCGCGCACTCTCGACTCGGGTGGGAGGGCGCCTTCTCATGCCCTGCCTTGAAGGGCCGTGGTCTCTGCTTTTTCCCTTCCCCGGGGAGTTGGGATTGTGCATATTGACGTCGCGCGCTGCGATCGCTTGATACCGTCCGCCATGCACAGCACGAATTGTCTGCCTTTCTGTTTGGTTTGTACGTTGTGCTCTTGTCCTGCATTGTCTGTTGGCTGGGTGGTTTGTTACAGTCACGCGCGCACTGCGGTAATGGGCTTGTATTTCGAAGGGGTTCGCAGGCAGGCAGTACTGAAGGGACTGGTACGTGTCTCGAGGTTGTCGTCGAGGACGTTGTCGCCTTTCCGACATATGGGGGGGGGGGTTATCTGGAGCTGGGCACAACATATGGGGGGGGGTTATCTGGAGCTGGGCACAACGAAGCGACAGGCAAGTGTGGTGCGTCAGGCGCTAGCCAGGGCGTGGGGCCTTGTGGCAACTTAATGTGAGGGAAGGGCCTTGAGGCAACTGATGAGGGAAGGGGTCTTGTGGGTGAGGGTTTAGGCTGCATGATGGGAGCAGCGATTGGCGGCGGCTCCTTCTCCGTTCAGAGACAACACTAGGTGCATGGTCGGCTTGCGTTGCCCCTTGTGTCACCTCACCACACAAGCCGTAGTTTTGTGCGCAGCCCATCCACGCGATGGACGTCCCGCACTACTTGTCGCGTAACTGTCCTCCCATGTTGGGCGGGGCGGATGTTGCTCAAGGGCTGGTATGTGTGCAACAGATTGTAGGAAGGAACCACTCATCTGGGTTTCAGAACTGGAGCAGCCCACGTCGACGGGTAGGGCTCTCGACGGGGATGGGAACGATCCATGAGGGGCTGAAAAGTGGGGCAGCAGGCGTCGACGGGTAGAGCAATGGGGCGTGTGCTCCGTAGCTGCCCTTGCAGGAGGCTGCAGGTTCGGAGGTGGGGGCAAAGGGGGAGGGGCAGGGAGCGTTGCGTGCATCTTGGAAGCGGGTCTCGGTCGAGTCATTGCGCCTCCGCGCTGGGAGATGGCTGATGGGCGTGGAGGGACCCTGGCGGGGGGTAGCTGTGCGGCGCTGCTTGGGGATGGCGCTGCTGCAGGGGCTGTCGAGGGCTGTGCTTAAGTAATGTGGACGGGGTTGGCGGCTGCAGGCCGCTGGTATTGTAAGGAACGGGCGTCCTTGACCTCGGCAACAATATGCATTAGGCCGTGGCGCCGGGCGTTAGTGGCAGGGGCGCCTGGTCCGCGCCCCTGACGCCTGGCCCCTCCTCCTGTTTACCTGAAGTTGCTTGCCACACTCAGCCTGCGTGCCCATGTGCTACGGCCTGCTAGTGCCTGTTGCATGCAAGTTCTCGCTCAGTTGGGGCTCGGGGGTCAAACCAGTTGGGGCTCGGGGGGTTACACATTTGGCGGCCATTTCAACCAGGCCGTGCATTGCGCCATGGCCCGCCGCCCTCCCGCAGCTGGGGGAACGGTAGGCAACAGGATGCCGCAGAGCGCTGCAGTCCTCATGCAGACATGAGAAAGTACGCTTTGGACCCACGTGATCCGCTGCATCCCTGGCTGCATCCGCATGCCGCGAACACCGCCCTTCTCGGCTTCACCAATAAGAGTACATGGCACAGCCTTCACGAACACTCTGGATGTCCGCTGCCTTGTCCCCTGCCCTCCTTCGGGCCGAGGGCGCAGCAGCGGGTGCCGTCATCGACTACAATCGACCGAAGTCGAACAACAATTGGCCCAATCAGGGCCCAATACTATAGCAACTTGGGCTGCATGGTTACTCGCCAGGCCGCATGGTAACGCCAAAGGCAGTTTGACAACCCACGCATCCAAACGTGTGTCGGGCAACCTGGTTCCGATACCCACGCGGACAAGTTCTATCTTTCGGGGGGGTCAAAGGGAAAGCGCCCCCGCCGCCACTACCAGCGATTGCGGCGAAACCCACACAATACTCCGCACTCGCACCCATCGATGCTCTGCCTCTGCCTCCACGACCAAAGCGCACCCATACCCCAAGCGTCCGGACACATCCACCCGAGGGCCCGCTAGGAACATTGGCGCAGGCTGCTTGCACATGGCCCTGCGCGCACACCCATCCGTACTAAGCCCGCCCCAGGAAGGAACACACACCCAGCCTCACCCTACAGGCGTGCTTGGACCTTATAGCCGCTGCCCCCGCAAAGGGTGCGGGGGCATGCTTGAAAGGATGCTTGGCGCGGCACCGACCGCACCGGGCACACACGGGACGGAGAATCGGACGACACAGAAGGAGATTGGACGACGGCAGAGGGCCGGGTCGTGACATGAAGGCCACGCAGACATGAACGTAACAGTGACGCGCCCCATCAATCAAAGTGTCGACCCCCTGTCGGGTGCATTGGGCAGCTTATCTGCTCCCATGCCTGCTATGACCAGCGCCGTAAATTCATCAAAGCAGTTGCCAATACGTGTGGATTGGCAATCTTATATCTGACACTTGGAAACGCTCGCGAGCAACGCTCCTGCATCCAATGACACACCTCGGCAAAACTCTCTTGACTCTCCCTCAAAGCAGATCAACATGGCGCCCCCCCGGCAATCAAAGTGGTCAGGAACGCGCCACACTTTGGGACACGGCGAATCTAATCCTGGTCCCTGAATCAAAGTAATGCAATGGAGGCAGCGAGGCAGCAATCAGCGTTGTGCAATACGCTGGTATACCTCAGAAAGTTTGCCTCAAAGGCTAGGCTCAAGCAACCTCTCGCTTGCTTGGCTCCTTGTGTGCCACCCAACCTCGCACCTGCACACAGCGCTCCTTCTAATCAAGTTTCAACCCCTTAGTGGGCCATCACGCACCCGTAAGGGCCCCGCTCCCGTTGCCAGATGAGCTTGAAACTAAGCTCCAGGGCCAGATACAAGTGAAGCTGAGCAAATGGCAACCGACACACCCAACCCCAAACCACCAACACACGACCTCCCGCCTCACTCCGCACAGGATCCCACACGACCGCCGCAGGCGTAATGCGCCCCTTGCACACCCCGCGGCCAGCCGGTGCCAAGCGTCGCTGTTGGGTTCTTGAATTCAAATAAGGGTTCTCATCAGCCTGCGTAAGTCCATCAGATATGGCACTAGGCGCATGGCATCGCATTCCAATGTCACCAGATGACCCAACAACATGCGACCCGACAAACAAATTGCGGGTCTGCACCTGCGTCCAGCCTTCAACCTCAAAGCTCCACAAGGGCAGCCTGCCTTAGCCTTAGCCCTGGCCAGCGGCCTGCCGAACATGACTAGTGAAATACTGCCGTATGGTTATGGACCACCATTGTAACCACCAAGGCGAGGGGCCAACCGCAAGAAAACTGCGCCGCCGCCCACACAGGAGCCGCCGGGTTCTGATAGTGGCACTAGTCGCACGATAGCATGGCAGTTCTAAGTATAACACGCGTCTGCATCGTGGACTTTGAATCCTGGACGCCCTCTGCGCTTCCCCAAGCCAGTACCCAGGGGCTACTGCTGCTTGGCTGAAGTCCCATGACTCATCACCCCCCAAAACGTAGATGTCGTATCTTGCCATCGAACACGTTTCAATCTAGCTCTATTCCTTCTTACGAGGTGTACCGTAAGCTCTGCAACCCGCTACCCGTAAAGCAGTCGGCGGACTGCCCATAACGTGCACGATTTCTCGTCCACGTGAAACGTGCACCCGACCCAGTTATGTGCCCGACAATGCCCCAACGTTGCATGCCACCACGCAGCCCACCGCAATCACGGCTGCAGCCCACCTGCCGTATGCCCATGATATCTTCCCCCTCTCTCTGGCTTAGGCTTCAGAGCTCTCCAGTGCCTCAATGATTGAAATCCATCTTGCGTCGTTGCAGCCTCAGAAGGGCCTGCCGCGGGTCAGACGCGGGGCAGGGGGCAGCAGCAGGATGCGAATTCAATGCGCAGCGGAGAACGGGCAGTTGAGCTGGCCTCAAACCTCGAATGTCCCTTGGGCTAGGTAGGCAGTCCTCCCGGCCCTGGTGAGGTCCAAGACCCGAGCACGATTCTTGTTCCCCTCAGGCTGCATGCACGGTCCATCTCCCGGAGCTCACCCGCCGCATCCGTTGTCGCAGTACCCGGCGTCAGATCTGGATCCAGTTCCAGGTCCAGATCCCGCCAGATCCGCTGATTACTAATCGTCGCCCATGTCCATCATTTTCTTCCAGATGTCTGCCATGGATGGCTCCGCATCGGACGGCGTCTGGCCGCGCTGCGTCTCCATTGGCCCTGGCACCGGGCCTAGCTGGGCCCCCGGCTGTTGCGCGCCCAGCGCGGCAAGGTCTGGGAGATGCCGGGTGGGCTGCTGCGACGGCTGGAAGCCGCCAGGGCCGAGGGCTCCGGCTCCGGCTGCGCCGATTGGGGCGGCATCGCGCAGGTACGACGGCGGCAGGGAAGGCGGCGGCCTGGCAGGACCGCCCCCGCGTTGGGGCAAGCTGCCAGCGCCGCCGAGGGTGCCATGCGTCTGAGCCGAGATCGCCGTAGCGTCCCCGAGAGCCTGCAGCTGCTGCCAGCTTCCGAGCGCGCCGGGGGCAGCTCCGGGCCCGAGCGCTAAGAGTCGCTGCTTCTCGGCGGGCGCTAGCTGCTGCGCATGCGCTTGCGCTTGCGCGTGCTGTTGCGGCTGCTGCTGCTGTTGCGCCAGCAGCTGTTGCTGTTGCGCCACGTGGATCTGGCGGAGCTGTTGCAGCTGTTGCACGTGCAGCCGTTGCAGGTGCTGCAGCTGCGCCTGGCTCGAGATCAGATCCCGCTGCATCGGGTCGACCGGCTCGGAATGGCCCGAGGCCCCTGCGCTCAACGGCAGGCTTCCCGCGCCACCCGGCTGCAGCGATCCCACGCTCGCCCCCGCACCGGTGCCGCCGCTGCCGTCCGGCGAAGCCAGCAGCAGCGCCCCAAACTCGCGCGAGCCCAGCTCCTGAGACGCGAACGAATGCAGCCCCGCGGCCGCCGAGACACGGGACGCGCCGCCGCCGGGCTGCTGTTGCAGGTGCAGCTGCGCCTGTTGTTGCTGCTGCTGCTGCTGCTGCTGCTGCAAGTGTTGGGCATAGAGCGTGTGGTGTTGGTGCAGGGGCAGGGGCTGCAGCCAGCCCGCCGCGCCCAAGGCCTGGGCCTGGAGGTGAAAGGCCGCGGCGGCCAGATCGTGGGCGTGCAGCGGCTGTAGCGCGGTGGGCGGCTGTAGCGCCGGGGCGGGGTCGTGGGCCGCGGTCGGCCGCAGACCCGCCGCGGGCTGCGGCTGGGGCCGGGCGCCGTGCGGCGGCGGGTGGGAGAGCTGCGCCTCGAGGAACGCCTGGGGGTGCAGTAGGCCCGGAGGTGGCATCCAGGGCTCGCTGGGGGACGTGACCACGCCCTCTGACCGAACCAGGCCCAGGCCCACGCCCACCAGGGAGCTCTCGTGGCGCAGAGGCAGGTCCATGGGCCCGGGCAGGGAGCTGAAGCCTGGAGGAGGTAGGGAGGTAGGAGGAGGAGGCAGGAATCGGCATGGTCAGGAAAGGGGCGCTGCCAACGTGCGGGGCTCGACCGCGGGTTGCGCGTACGGCAGCTGACCAGTGCGAGTAGCAGGCAACAATGTCGCGACACATGAAAACACTCTTCCCGTACGCTAGCACGGCAGCACCGCAGCGCTACTGCTCGCAGCAAAGGGCAGTTCGTGGCCCGTCCCAAGACCGCCGGCAGCACTCACCAAGCTCAGCGGAAGGCCGCATCAGGACTTGGCTGTGGGAGCTGTGGGAGCTGTCGAACACGAACGGGCTGGCGGCCATGCCACTGTGATGCGAGTTCGTGATCGGCCCTCCGGCGGCGGACGGCACGCGCGACAGCAGCCCAGCCGACACGCCGCTTGTCTGGGAGCCAGCGGCGGGGCAAGAGAACAGGGGCGCGGAGCCCCTGCCGCCGCCCTCGCCGCCACCGCCGGTTAGAATTCCGCTGGCGGCGCTTGACATTCCGCCGGCGGTGCCGCTGGACAGCCCGCCAGCGTCGCTGGAGCCATCTCCCGCCAGCCCCGCGGCGCCGGCGGCAGGAGGCGCGGCGCCCGGAAAAGGGGCATCCGCGGCCAGCTCGCCGCCGCCATAGAACCTGCTGGCGGCAGCACCAGCGGCGGCGGCGGCAGGGCCCGCCGCCGCCGCCAGCCCGGCGGCGGTGCCGCTGCTGCCGGGCCCCGCCGCCGCCGGCGGCGCCTGCCAGGGGCCCAGAGCGTCCAGTATGGCGTCGACGGTGAGGTGCCCGCCGCCGTCGCCGCCGCCGCCGCCGCCAGCCAGGGGGTAGTCGGACGAGCTTGAGTCAGGCCCGTGGTAGTCGGGCAGGGAGGCGGCGCGGGGCCCAGAGGGAAGCGACGAAGCGCCCGTCAACCGTCGCACGTCGAGCGTACGACGTCGGTGGCCGCCGGTGCTGCCCATGCCGAGGACCAAGGCGGACCGAGATCCCGACTCGTCGGCTACGGGCGCCGCCGGCGGCGGCTGAAGGGGGCGCAGCGGCTGCAGCAGAGCGAGGGATTCCCATGGCGGTGGCGGCGGCGGCGGCGGCGGAGGTGGCGGCGGCGACGGCGCAGCGCCGACGGCCTCCATGGAGACGTCGGCACGGAGCAGCGACGACGGTGGCGGCGGCGGCCGCGAGTGCAGCGGCGGCGCCGCTGCCGCACCGCCGACGGCGCCCAGGCCGACGGCGGCGGCGCCGGAGGCGACGGCGGCTGCGGGTCCAGGCTGTGACCACGCCGGGGCGGAGGTGGGCGTCAGGGGCCGGCTTCCGACCGGGTCCTCAGCCCACGGATACAACCCCGGCGGCACCTGCAGTGCGCCGCCGCCGCCGCCGTGCACGCCGCCGGCTTGCGCCGTCGGGGACACAAGCTGTACGGCAGCAGTGGTGTTGTACGACAGAGGCGCGGCGCTGTCGGACATGTGGGAGTCCAGCGCGCCTGCCGCACCCTCGCTGCCGCTCGGAAGCTGTTGGGAGATGTGCGGCTGAGCCGAGTACGGGCGCGGCGGCGCCAGCAGGGCCGGCGGCTGAGCGAAGGCCGCTTGCATGGCAGCCAGGCCCAAGCCCAAATCCAGGCCCAGGCCAGGCCCGCCCGGGCCCAGGTTTTGCCTCTGCGTCATACCTTCCAGGATCTGAAGGCCGTAAGGCAGGCCGCTCGCCTGAACGTCGCCACTGGCCACGACGCCGCCGCCAGCGCCGCCGCCGAGGCCGAGGCCCGCGCCGGGCCCAAGGGGCCCAAGGCCGGCGGCGGACCCGAACAGGTCGGCCAGGCTGCTCTCATGCAGATCCACGATCGCCATGTGGGTCGGCATGTGGGTCGGCGTGGGGTGCACGAGGCTGTCACCGCCGCTGGACAAATCGACGGATACCCGCTGCCGGCGTGAGCGGGGGCGCCGGGGCAGATCGTCCAGCTCGCCCGCTAACCGGTCCAGTGGCGCCGTTGGAGCCGAGGCGACGGCGGACGCGCCAACGCCGGCGGCCTCCGAGCTCGTCATGGCAGACACCGGCCCAGACGCAAAGGAGCTGGCGCCGCGGTTGCCCGCCGCCGCCGAGCCTGCAGGTCCATTCACAAGCGAAGCGAGGCGACACAGGGAGGGGAGGTGGTGAGCATGGAATGCGGGGCCGCACGGCAAGGGTTGGAGCGGGGTCTAGAGGCCGGCAGGGCGGGGCGGCGGTGGAGGAATGGGACGTACGGGAACGCGGTGCGAGGGTCTCACCTGCTGGGCCGGACGGGTCGCTGGAGGCTGCGGCCGGCCCGGACGCAAACGCCGATGCTGCGCGGCTGGCGGCGCGCGCGACAGCGCCCCTGAAGCCTCTGGACGGGGGGATGTCCGCTGCAGCGTCCTCCTCGTCTTGCCGCTTGCGGGCCACCTCATACGCCTGCTGCCTGCGAGGTTGCAAAACGGGGGCCAGGTTAATGGCCGCTGGCCCAACGTGCGATTCACGCTGCAAGTAGCGCAGTGAAAGAGCGGCCTGGAGGGCTCCAGCCCAGGCCGGCACAGGAGAGCAGGCGTGTCAAGCCGAATCTGGAAGAGACACAAACGTGTCAAAACTAGCGAAAGCAGAAGCGCTTGCCTGGTTTGGGGGTCGTCGCAGTTGGCCCCCACGGCCTGCGCATACGTGCGAACCAGCTGTGGTTGGGTGGGAGTGGGGACGAGAAGGCGCACGCGTCAGGCAGTTGGCGGAGGATTGGCGTAGCGGTTGGTGGGAGGCGGAACGACGCGGGCTGGAGAGCAGGGTACCAGTGCGAGCAATGGCATCAGAAGCTGGTGGTAGGCTGGTCGCCGCAGTGCAGGGAAGGCGGCAAGGCAGGCCCGGTCAAAACGGATCAGGCCGTGGCGGAGCGGGGCGCAGGCTTGGAGAGCTCGCCACCCCGACAAGAAGCGGCACGGCTACTTGACGGTTTGAGCAGGCTTTTGGACGTTCGGGTCGCGCAGAACGCCGGCCAAGGCCGCTGAAACCGTCAAAGCGGAAGGAAAAACCGGGCGGCTACTCGAACGGGTGAGGGCATGCTCTAGAACGCGCCGCAACTCACGGTGTTGGTGTCACATGACGGGCTGAAGCCGGGGGCGGCGGTGGTGTGGGAGCGGAGCGCGGACCGCAGGGCCGAGTGAAAGATATTCTGGGGGGGGGGCAGCCAGGGGAACACATGGTGTCTGGTTATGCAAGGCAGTCTTGCAGTCCCTCTGGGTTTAGCATCCGCTGCTTGACGCCTTCGTTGCTCTGCTTGGGAAGACCCAGGCTCGCTTCCTGTTGCAGAATCCCATACGGCAGTGTCTGAGTAATCACGTAAAGCCGCCCGTCCGACATGCAACGGCCTCTCCCGGCCGTGGCCCTTTCAAGAGGTGACCCGGACCTCTGCCCCGCCCTTCCCCAATCTGGTGATCTCGATTCGTCTTCTAAGGGCGCCTCACCTTTACGTCCTGCACAGCGGGCGTGCAAGGGAAGGGCAAAGGAGCAGCGGCGGGCACACATGGTCAGTTTAGGCGCCCAGGAGCCCCAAGGAAAAAACGGGCTTAATACCGCGCACGTCAGGGCCTAGGATCTGGCGTTACCACAACTAGGATCTAGGCGTTACCACACCCGCACTGAAATGAGCGACCCTAGCCGCCCGAAGCCTCTGCAGCCCCTCTTCCCGCGTGCAAGCGTGGGGCGGGGGGCGGACATCAAAGCCCTCGCCCTAGGGTCTGGATTCCATGGTTTCCATCCCCTCTCACATTGTCACTTCTGTGCCTCAGCGAACGCGCAATCAGGGCCCACTTGTTGCCGTGTGCAGCGTGAAGCTGTGAATGCAAGGAATGGGAAGTGCAATGTCGCCGTCAGTCAGCACCTTGAGGGCAAGATCATGCACAGGCTCGCATGAAGCACGGGAGGGCAGCTTTGTCATAAGGCCAGGCGAGGCGGGGGAAGGGGGGCGAATTGTTGACAACGGGGGCGCGCGCGCAAAGAACAGGCCGTTGCAACCGCCGACGGGACCGCACAGCACAGCAGGTGCGGCGGCACCCACGAACAGCTCAAGCATAGGTCATGTTCCTTCGCCGGCTCGCATACAAGTATGCTAACCCACACACCCCTACCCTACGCAGCTCGCGAGATCGCTCCCACCTGCACAAGGGTGAGGAGCTCGTTGGGCGTCCACCTCCTCCTCCCCTGCCGGGACGCATGGCTGGTACGTCGTGCCGCGCCGCCGCTGCCGCTACCGCTGCCGCTTGTTCTAGGGGGCTGGACTTGTGGCGCCTGGGGAAGCGGCGGCTGCTCCCGCTGCTCCCGTTCTTCATCCTCGCGGGTGTCGGCGCCAAACGGCGATTCCATGGGCGATTCTGCTACCCGAAAGGTGTCTCGGACTCGGAGTCCTCAGCCAGGGAAGTGTCGCCTTTCCCGGGCTTCCCTGACATGGAAACTGGCGTAAGACCTCACGGACCCGGGAAAGCTGGTGCGACTGGCTTCAGACGCATTGGAATTGCGCCTGCGCGACCCGCCGAATTGGGCCCAAGCAGGCGCGGTCCACGAGGGTTTGGTCGCAACTCGCAACCCTGGGACCAATCAATCGCGGCGTTCGCAGGCTCCCGGCAGCGACCGCGCTGCTGAAACCGAGCTCGCGGTCCCCCGGCTGCTCAGTTGCCCTAACAAGACCTGCTAAGCGTGGGCGTTCTTGTGGGGGCTCGGCACGCACAATAGTATGGAAGTAGACTCGAAGCATCGAGAAGGGGCCCCAGCTGGCAGCCTGAGCCAGTTGCCCAAATCAGGTCTCCCGGATACGCGGACCGGATACGCCCCATGCGGTGACCCGGTCTGACTTCCCCCTGAGCCCCCGGCACTCCGGCAGTCGCCACAACCGTATGGCTATGCCCGCAGGCTTTGCAGCGAGGTGTGCTGCGGGGGCAGCGCAGGCTGCCAGGAGCGGGATGTCGCGGACTGAAGTGCGCTTTTTGCCAAAAGTAACCATGACAGCCAACTCTATTGCAAAGTGTATGGAACATAGCTATCAGCTGCATAAAAGAACGCGAGTAAGAAAGATCTGGAGGACCTGGCCGAGACTGAAACCGTCGACACTTTCGTCGCGCACGGCGGGTTCGGGAGTGAAGAGGCAAGGCATTCGGGCGGAAGCGAATACGATACTCTACCGACCGGTACTTCAGTTGGGCCTGAGGCGCTGGGGGGGTGCCGCCGAGACCTTGGTTGGGATGTTGACGGCGCGGGACAGGCACCAGGTGGGAGCTTCGGCAAGCAAAGAGCAAGCGGTGTTTGCAAGCGATGAGGCAGGAGGACATCTGGGCTTAGGCCCGTGATATGAACTGGGAAAGTAGTTTGCGATTCAACTTCCCTCTCATCCATCAGGTGGGACAAGCCCTACCAAGGCTGCGGTGAGGCCGGCTGTCATCTGAAGGGCCTTGGAAGCCCGCCGGCGGCGGTGACGTGGCGGCACCAGCAGCCACCGGACTCTCACCGGTGGGGACAGGGGAAGGGGGGAGAGGGGACCATGGATGGAATGTTGACGGGAGGTGGGAGCCGCAGGTGTCGGCCTAGGACACAGCTGTCAATGCCAGCGATGGGGCAGGAGGAAAGCTAAGCTAAGTTTCATGCAGCTATCCGAATCTGGCCCACCCGCAGGTGATGCGACGAATAAATCAACGAGATAAGCATCAGGGGGTCGAGGGGGGCATCATGCGCCCGCCTGTCAACCCTCGGCCCTGGACAGCGGGCCCGCGGTGGCGACGGTGGAAGGGGAACTGGCAGACGCGAAAAGCAGGCCAGCAAAGTGCAGACCCAGGTTCCGCAGTGGTGCAACCCGCAGTGACGCGGTGACCATGCAACCAGGGCTTTCGCCAGAGCACTGCGGTAGCGACGGTGGGCGTGCGGGGTCACAAGGCAAGAGGAAAGCAGCAGGGTGGAGGGACTCGAGTTAGTGCGAGATGCAGGGAGGCCAAAGCAAGGGGCCGGCACGTCAGAGGGAGTAGGCTGATGGGGGTCAGGGGGGGAAGGCGTCCAGGCAGGGGGGGTGGGGGGTGGGGTTAGGCACGAAGCCCACGGACACCATGCCTCAAAACCCCGCCCGACCGCCGACGGACCGACTCGTACAGTGTACGACACTGTCGTACAAGGCCTTCCCGTAGTCAAATCTAAGCCGTTCTTGTGTCTCTGTGCTGCTCCCTGCGTGCTCTATTCCTGGGCGCGCACATGCCCAAGTTGGCCAGGAGCCATTGCGCATGCCATGGACTGCGACCCGTCCATTGACCGTCAGCTCGGTACCGAGGGGCGATGCTATAACATGCTTGACTCAATGTGCGAGGCGCAAGCCTGCGGGTGGCGGGGGACTTCGGAAGCACCGGGGGTAGCGACGTGTGCGCCCTAGGGTTGCCATGCCGACATGTCTCGACCCCCGGCGCCCCGGGCACTGCTGGAAGGGGTAGACTGGCTCGCCAACAGAGGTCAATGCATTACTACACGCTTAAGGCGTGCTGTCCGTGCTGTCCGGGCCGCTTGAACGAAATCCAAGCGGCCCCCCCTGACGAAACCCACCGGGCCCCCCGACCGAGAACTTTGCCCCCCCCATAATATTGCATTGACACCTCCGTTTCAACTTGTAAGACGGGATTCGGAACCCTCCCGCTCAGCTGTATGAGACTTAGGCATGGTGCTATTTGGGAAGATCCTGCCCGCCCCTGGTCCAGGCACACAGCTACTTGACCAATCATCGGCAGGGCCAAACCGAAGAGGACGAGATGGAGGACTATACTGGCCCTACACTTTCATCCTGTGATACCGGTACATTCTTTGGTTACCAGCCACGTCCCATAGAGCCCCCGCCCCTACACCTTGCCCACGTGCCACCCTTCCCTCTGAGGCACACATCCGTACGGACCGCAGATATGGTTTGGGTTTGGGTTGCTTGGGCTCGGTTCGGTCTTGCCCCTCTCCCCCACACAGGACTCGCCCCTCACGGCTTCCCGATCCTGTTCCCGATGACCCCCGTCAGCCCCGTGTACTGCGCTGGGCCACCGCGGATCACCCCTTGGCTGGTGTTGGGCGGGCGGGGAACACTTCGCTACCTGGGCCACCTGTGTGTGGGGACTCTCAGCACTACTCCCGGATGGGTCTGTATGATGATGCTGGGCGGGTCCGGGACTGTAGCGAGCCGCCGGAGACGCTGCGCGCCAGACGCGCACGCTCAGGTAACCTGCCTCAGGTAACTCGTGGGTGGGAGGCTTCGGACGGCTTTGGGCGGTTTTGGAAGGCCTCGACTTGCCGCCTGGTAAGGTGACGTCGCTCTCTGCTCGCAAGAGCAGGGTTGCGGGTAGTCGCCGACCAGTGCACTTGTTGCATTTGCTGGCCTTGCTTTTCGCGTAACTCGTCTCCCGTGTCTCCTTCCCTCTGAGGCCGAGTTGCAGTGCAGACCCCTCAACCGTGTCCGGCCTCCTCACGGTTTCACCCCGGCCCCGCGCCCCCGCCCCTCTTCCCCGTCCTGCACCGCTGCACGCCTGTCACCCCCCGCCCCCCCGCACTTGCATGGGACATCTGCGTATAATCCGGCCCCCACCGTCAGCCCCAGGTTTTGGGGGACCAGACCCTCATAGCTGCACGTTGCATTGACCCCGGCGTTCCTTGGCTCCCGGCAGCGACCGCGCTGCTGAAACCGAGCTCGCGGTCCCCCGGCTGCTCAGTTGCCCTAACGAGACCTGCTAAGCGTGGGCGTTCTTGTGGGGGCTCGGCACGCACAATAGTATGGAAGTAGACTCGAAGCATCGAGAAGGGGCCCCAGCTGGCAGCCTGAGCCAGTTGCCCAAATCAGGTCTCCCGGATACGCGGACCGGATACGCCCCATGCGGTGACCCGGTCTGACTTCCCCCTGAGCCCCCGGCACTCCGGCAGTCGCCACAACCGTATGGCTATGCCCGCAGGCTTTGCAGCGAGGTGAGCGCGGGGGCAGCGCAGGCTGCCAGGAGCGGGATGTCTCGGGCGCGGGCTGGAGGGCCCAGCTGCGTGCCCGCCTCATTAGCCCATGTGAAGTCTCTCAGGGTCTCTGTGTACTCTGTACTGCCGCACCATTGGATGTCCACTATGTACTGGGTGTTTGGGCCGTACGTCCGAATTCTGCCTTTGCACGTGAAGGGGAGACAGAGAGATCCCACACAGGTTGCAGGGGTTGGGGTTTGCAGACACCCGCGAAGCGAAGAGCTTGGTTGTGGCGTGGGGCATGGGCCGGGTCATGGCATGGATGCAATCCAGGCATGCAACCGAGTCACCACGTCACCATCTAGGGGGCACCCCCACGGCACCACCCTGGTCACCCCTGTCAGCATCTGTGGGGCCACCAAGGAGCGAAGAAGGACGAGGCGCGAAGTGGTAAGCCTGTCGTCGCAGGCTCGACCCAGGGTCCGGGGGGCGTGGAGGTGGGGTCACACCATAATTACACACTACCGCCGATCCTCCAGAAACGCCCTGCAACAATTGACATCCTTTTCTTTCGTGCTCTCTGCGTCTGCCAAAACCCAACCCCGCCCTGGCTTGAAGCCGCACCGGGTAATAACTTAAGACCACGCCGGTTTTGACCCCGATCTTGCGTAATAGAATTTCATTGCCCTGCCCCCTTACAATCACATACCAAACCATTAATACCCCGAACAGCAGCAGCCCCAAGGCCCGGCCCATGCTGGTGGCTTTGCCCTAGTCGCTGTTACCTCGCGCATGCAGTGTGTCTTGACACGCGGCCATCCTCCCCGCAGTTCCCGCCGATTACTGCTTGCCATAACGTGGGCCGACGTGATGAGCGCAAATACCATGAAGTGACAACCAGCTTTTCTCACAACACTCTGCAGTGCTGTCCGGCCACAGACGTAAGCTCGGCTAGCTCAAGCTTAGCAAGACGCGCCTGGCCAGATCGAGCAGATGCAGCCACATTGCAGAAGCACCCGAAGCTTAAAGATCTCGAACTCATGGAGCATAACACGCAAAGGACCTCGAAATTGCAGCTCGAGGCTGCCCCCACTGGAGCCCGCCAGGGTCCTCTTCCCCTTACGTGTCAGTAACGACAACTGGAAGGGCCTGGCACAACTTTTAACATTCACTTTTGTGGCCCACACCGTCCTGTATCAAAGCATTAGCGCAAGGACGTTATTCTTTAAGCCCACAGCGTGTGCCTCCCGGGCCTGCAGCATAGCAAGAGGGGCGCACCAGCCCAGAATGTGCCTTTATTGTGTATTGCGCCCAGCAGCATACCCATTATTCACGCAGAACCCTTGTGAGCCCACAGAAGAGACGAATCCCATCAAGCACTTCCCACTATAACGAGCCTCCAGTCGAGTGCCTCACCAGCGCATCCACCCAAAATCTTGTGTGTCCCTTCCGTCCCTTCCTGCTGCGGTCGTAGTAGCCGGTACCGTGCAGTGGCAATGGCAGCGCCTGTCCCAAGAGGAGTCCAGGCATCCACTAAGCCCGACCTGGCATCTAAACCAGCTTTTCAGGCCCATCCTTCGTCTCACACCACCCTCCTATGCGATGCCGGTCCCATATGCGGCAGCACACGCGCTGCAAAACGTAGTATCTACCGAATGCTGCCCTCAGAACAGCAGCGAATCTCCGTGGTCAAATCCAATCAGCAATCAAGCATGTCGTACGACTCCCGCCTCAGCATGGCGAAAATCTCCTGCATGGATACGTCCTCCGCCGGTTGCGGCTGGGCCGCCGGGGCCAGGGACGACCGCCCTTGAGTGGTCAGACGCCCCATGGCCGCAAACTCCCAGCTGCTCTGCAGGGGCTGCGGCTGCCGCTGCCACTCCTGGGACCGCAGCTGCGCCTGCGGGAACGCCTGGGAGTAGATCATCCTTGGCTGAGGCTGGGAGACAGCCAGGGGCATGTGAAGCTGGGGCGCCGGGGCCGCGGGTTGGAAGGCCGGCTGGGCCCACACGGAGCTCGTGAAGGGCGACATGGCGCCCGACGCTGGGCCCTCCTGGGCCTGGTGCTGCTCCCGCAGCATCTGCGCTTGCGCTTGCGCGTGGGACAGCAGCTGGACCGGCGCGTGCGACTGACTGAGCGCCTGGGCCTGGGCCTGCTGCGGCTGCCCGTTCAGGTTCCGGAAGTACGCTGCGAGCGCGTTGCCCGGCGCGGTGGTGCAGTCCGCGAAGCCGGTGCTGGTGGGGGTGGAGTTGCAGGCGGACCGCTGCTGAGCCACGGCCTCGAATCGGTGCACCATGGAGTTGTGGAGCGAGGCCTGGGACTGGGCCTGGGGCGGCAGGGCGGCGGGGGCCTGGCCCTGGCCCGGGAACGAGGCGAGCGCCGGGCTGTACGGCGCCGGGTGCAGGTCAACCGCGGGGCTGAGGCCGCCGCCGTAGCTCGCCGCCGAGGCGGGGCCTGCGGGGAACGGGACAGGACAGGCCGGGGCGGCGCACAAGGTTTGAGAGAAGGGCGGGCGAGGGTTAGGGAGTGACCGTTGTTCGAGCCGCTGGCGTGCCCCCGGGGCCCCCTACCACTACGTCCCATGATAGCTCCCCGGTGCTCACCCTGCTGTTGGGAGTCCAGTCGGGAAACCCAGGGCTGTCCGGCGCTGCTGTACACGACTCCCGAGCCCAGGCCGCTGGGCCCCACGGGTCCCGTCGGCATCAGCATGGCGCCTGCGGGGCCACCAAGCATGGCAGGGCGGAGGAGGAGCTCGTTTGGGGGGCCCAACGGTGAGCTGCAGGAGGGAGGCTGCCGAGATACACAGGCGGCAACGCATCGGGCGCGCTCAAACGCGCTCGCCCGCCACATCCCACCACGCTCGAACGCGCTCGCACGCCACATCCCATAACGCTCGAACGCGCCCACACGCCACATTACGCCACGCACGAACGCGCTCACACGCCACATTCCACGACGCTCGAACGCGCTCGCAGGCCACATCCCTGCAGCGCTCGAACGCGCTCACACGCCACATCCCCACAGCGCTCACCGGGATCGCACTTGACGCTGATGCCCTGCTGCTGCGCGTAAGGGAGCTCCTCGCCCGCCTGGCCCCCCAGCGTGCTGTACAGGCAGTCCATGGAGAGCGCGTCCACGGCGTCGAGCGCCCGCAGCATGTCCCCCTGCCACTGCTGGGGCTGTGGCCGCATCGGCGGAGCAGCAGCGGCCTGCACCTGGACCTGGGCCTGGGCCTGGACCTGGGCCCGGGGGTAGCCGCCGCCGGCATCGTACGAGCATGGGCCCGTGACCTGCAGCGCGGGCCACAAGGCGGTCAGTTACGTCACCATGTGGTGCGGTTCCGGGACGAGCAACAACGCCGGGCGTGGAAACACGCCCCAGCGAAGGGGCCTAAGAATTCACGAGCTGCTGGGTTACTAGGACAAGGGACTAGAGAGCGGGTGCCAAATGGCCTGGTGACATGTGACGACGACTTAGAGTGCGAGCGCCAAGGCGGACAGGGCGAGCGCGTTGCTGCGGGTAAACGCGTCTCACCTGCGGTTCCCCCGTCATGGGGCTGGCATGCGGGGTGGACTCCAGGCTGTCGTTCGCCTGGGTGGTTGCGGGGCTGGCGATCGAGACGCTGGTGGTTGACGGTTGGTGGTTGGCCGCGTGGCACGTCTCCACGATGCGCCGAGCGGGGGCCGGGGCCGGGGCCGCCATTGCGGGCGCTGCCCAGGAGGCCAGCCCCAGGCTGCTGCTGGGCGGGGCTGCGGCGGCCGCGACGAAGGAAGCGGATGTCGAGTGGGGTGCGGAGGTGGGCTCCTGCCGCGGAAGGCTGCTGGAGCAGGGGCGCATGCGGCAAGTGCCAGCGTCGACGCTGCAGATGGCTGCGGAGGGAGCAGGGAGCAGGGACAGGGCTCAGGACGCCGCGGTGCTCCTCGCGCCTTGAGCGGGGACAAGTCACGCACGCGCGCACGTAGCCTGCAAAGTGTGGAGCGCTGTGAGACTTGCCTTGGTAGCAGGATGAGGAGGGAGCGCTGGGGCAGGCTCCCTCGCCAGACTCGGTTGCGGCGCATGGTGCTCCCGCCTGAGTCTGCGTTCCTGCCTCATCTGCCTCTTGTTGGCGGTGGAGGAGGGCGAGCCTGAAGGCCTCCTGGCGCAGCTGCGAGTCGTCGCACACGGGCCCCACGGCCTGGGCGTAGGCCCGCAGGAATGCGTCAGACTCATTGGTCTTCGCCCTGAGCGCGGAGTGGAAGACGTTCTGCGGAAGTCGGGGATGGCCGGGCGGGGGAGGCACGCAGTTTGGCTCCAAGGTGACTTCGTCGGTTCTGCTTTCCCAGTCTTAAGAGCGGTTGACCTGGCAATTACCTTGCAGTCGTTGTCGGAGCGTGGAGTGCAGCAGAGACGAGAGATTTCAGCCGCAATATGCGTCCTGCGTGCCAAGCGCGGATGCGCAGCCGCATGTTGACGTTCGCATTCCAGCGGAGCAGTGGAGCTGATACGCGATGACTCCGGGACCAAGCCCGCCCCCCGGAGCTCAGCGTCGATTCCCCGCACATGCCAACCCTAAAAGGACTCACCACCTATTCCCGAGCTCGACGTGCAGCTCGACTAATTGCAGGATTTCATGTTGGAGCCACATCTTCTTCTTCTTGTTGGTGGGGCCCCGCCCATGGTGGGTTTGGCTCAGCATTTCGCTTGGACCGGCCTGCCAGAGTCCCTTCTGCTTCACGTCCGAGTGCCCGAGGTGCCCAACAGTAACCAGAGGACTGCACGCGACTCGCTCGGAGGAGGCGTCAGTGGCCTTAGGTGTCGAGGACACGCGGCGCGGCGCGCGTCGTGTCGCGAGTATTGATGTATGTTAGTGGATGGAAGTAAGTCACAAGTAAGTGTCCGCTCTGGACATTCGGCGTGTTGAAGTACGCCCTCCGGAATTCATCCGTCCCTGGAGAGTTTTCGAGCGCATCTGGGCCTGATGCGAGTCGTGCATATAGCGAAGCCATTTTGCTATCTACCAGACCTAACGTGGGTATGAAACCGGAGCCAGGCCCGGCCCTGTCGAAGTGCCGCGCCCTGGTCGCGGCTGCACCGCCCCCAGGTCACATAGTATTGCGGTAACCAGGGTGTGGGAGGGTAGCAATTTAGCGCAGCAGCGGGCAGACGTGAACCCCGTCGCAGTTAGTTGCGCCTTTTACAAGGCGCTTTGGCGCAGGCCAGCTCAGCTCGCGACCTTCTGCACTGGTTTTGGGAGTAACTTGTGTGGACCTCAGCTCCATAGATGTGCTTGAAGCCCATGAAATGTATCGCAACACGGCGGACCAAGCTTCGACGCCCCAAGCTGCGACCACGACCTACGCGCCCCTCAGCCAACTTCGTGGATGCCTTCTAACCCCCAGCTTGCCCCCAGACCCCCCCTGTGTGCTGACGCCGGCACCCGACCCACCCACTCCCAACTAATGCCAGCCTACCCCCCATACAAGCCTCTAGGTTTGCGTCGCTTGCCCCTTGCCAACATCCACGCGCCACCACCCACCAGGAGGCAAACACCTCTTCCGCGCCACGCCTTCTCACGATGCAATCCAAGCCAAGTTCGCGTAGATCTGCGGGGCCGTGCGGGGCTGACGCGACTTTGCCCATCGTTCGAGCTTAGGGAGGCACCACGGCTCCCTGTCAAGAGGTAAGAGCGCGTATGGAGGGGGGATGGGAAAGGGTGACGAGGTTACGTAGGTTACGCTAAAAGCAAAGCCAGCGAAGTGCCATCCCAGCCTAAGGGCCACTGGCTAGGTTCCACCCGCAGCCCTGCTCTTGCGAGCAGTGAAGCGGGGACCATGCGGCCAGGTGGCCGAAGCCGCAGGCAGGAAACTTCGAAGTCCTGCCACACGCACAGTTACCTGGGGCATGTTACAACACCGTGCGGGTCCGGCGCGCAGCGTTGCCGGCGGCTCACTAGATGCCCGGCCCCGCCCAGCATCACCAGACAGACCATGAAAGGGCGGTGATTCTTGCCCGTGACACTCGCCCAGCCATTCCTTTAGACTCAACAAGGCCCCATGTTCAGGCGCTACCATCGGGGATCGGGGGCCCTCTTCGCCTTGGGCAAGACTCCTGTAACTGCTGTGAGCTACCCGGCTGCCAGGGAACGGGCGTTGACCGTTGAGGCAAGTAGAGAGGGATGTCCATCCCGGGAAAGGCTGAGCTGGTCAACCCCCTACCCCCCAGTCGCCCCAGTCGGCCCCAGGCGTTGTATTCTGTCAAACCCCAGACCGTACTCTCCCTGGCCAGCCACTCGGGGCCAGCCCTCGCCCAGCGCGAGCAATGTTGTTAGGCAAGCAGTAGTCCAGGGTTCCAGGCGCGCTCTGGCAGGACGATGGGGGCTTAGACCATGGAAGGGCGGTGATTGTTGCCCGTGACACTCCCCCAGCCAACCCCCCTGACTCCGAATCGCTCCTAGTCCCCGACGTGCCAAGAAGGTGTTTCCCCGATTCCCCCCGTCCTCCTTCTCCTCGCGTTGAACAGAGCCAGGGGCCAGGCAGGCAGCTTACGTGCGCATGTCAACGCCCTCCCTGCCCTCCCTTCGCCATACGCCAGCATGGACTCCCGCCGCGGCAGCCCTCGGCGGCGGTCGCGTCTCGGCCCGTGCGGAGGACCAAGGGGCGAGGGGGGAAGGGATATTTACAGACAAGGGGGCGGGGGGAAGGGAGCAGGAGGTGACAGGAGGGGGGGGGGAAGAATCACGCCAACCTGAGGCCGTCCCGCGTGTCGTGCCTGCCTACCCCGGCGTGCCAGCCATTTCGGTCGAGGGCCGGCGACCAGCGACCGGCGTCCTCTTTGTATGTACCCTCCGCAGTGTCAAAGGTATGGGACCCCTAGTCGAGTCTCGTTGTGGGCAGCAGTAAGTGCAAGGTAAAGACCTGCGCGGCCGAGTCTGGAGCACATGTCGGTGTGGTACATGTGCGTACCCGAATGGCATGATGTCAGGCAGCTACTTTTCAATGTTGCCTTGCTTGCTTAATTCGTGGAGCAAACAATACACATACCTAGCTTGCTGAGCCCAGACGACTGTCACGGCCGAGGCGCGCCATCCCCATATACTGCAGAGAAGCGCAAGACGGCTATAGGTGTATACCGAGGCTAGGTCCCTGGACTAAGCACTGAAATTATGGCATAAGGGTTGGCGAGGCGCTTTGGTCCGCGTCCGGGTCCGCGCGGTTCCTCTCAGACGTGAGGGACCGCGTATTGTTGCACAGGCGTATCATGCTAGGTGTCCGCGGGGCGTCAATACTGCTGCTGCTACCCCTCAGACTCCGGTCAGCCCAGCATGATGAGCGCTGACAGCCGGCCCTCGGGGCCGTCGGCAACCAAGGACGAGCTGGAGGGCAGTCGGCCCGAGAAGGAGAAGCGAGCAGCACCACGCAAGCGGCGAGGCGGCTGGTTGCCGGAGGAGCTCGAGGAGCTGGTGGCCCTCCACGCTGCCTGGGGGAACAAATGGCAAGTTTGCGACTGGCCGACTAGCAATGCGTCAAAATGTGGACGAGAGCGGGCGCTGGTGAAGGCCCGCAAACGGACCACGGCGTGCGACACACCGCGTTTGCGCAGCTCACTACTTTCCGAGCGCAGCTGAACAGCAGGGCAATGCGGGGGTGCGGGCATGGCATACCGTGACGGTATACGAGCTGGCGGCCCTAACTACCGTGCCGGTTTCGTGGGTTTCATCGCCCCATCGTCCCCTGTCGCCGCTCGGTCCCCTGAGCTCCACGCTTCATCTCTCTAAGTAGCCAATAGCCAACCGGCCCACCCCTCCTTCCCCTGGCGGCCCCCTGAGCTCAATCCCTTCCCGTGCCGGTCCGGACCACTTCTGAGGCCTTCCCCTCCTGCCCGGCCCCCCCCAGGACGCAGCTGGCAAAGCGCTTCAAACAGAAGAGCGACAATGACCTTAAGGTGCGGTCGGTGGCAAGTTTCGCAATGGGCTCTCCTTCTGAGTCATCTCGCAGCTTCTGGGATGTGGTAGTGGGGGCGCTAGCGCCGGCCCACCCGCAAGACCTGTGCGGCGCTTGGGCTGCCTGAGCGGGACAGCAGACCCCCCCGCCTGACTGGTTAGCGCAGGCGCTGCTGCATTGCACCCGATCCCGGGTCACCAGTGTTGCCACCCTCAACTGCTTCGTCCGGTCAGCTTCGTATCTCGTGCCGCTGCCGTGCCCCGTCCCACCACGCAGAACATTTTCCACTCAGCGCTGCGTTCCAAAACGAGTGAGACCAACCTGCTGCTGCGAGCTTACGCCCAGGCCGTGGGAGCCAACTGCGACGAGCCCGCGCTCAGGTGCGAGTCCCGGGGGCTCAGACTCCGTCCCGTCCCCCCTCATGCTGCAAGGCCCGTACCACCCCACCTGTCCCTGCTAGCTGGTTCCCTAGCTAGGCTCGTTTGAGCACTTCGCTGCACCCTTGCCGCGCTCGTTTCACTGCCATCACCTCCCCGATCCGCTGCCAGAGGCTCTCAGCTGACCCCTACGCTCCCCCCCGCCCGCCCAGCCTTGATGGGCTTCGCTGATGACACGTCTTGGCCACCCACCACCTTTCCCCTACCCCATTCTCACCCGACCTTCCGCAGGCAGCAGGCGTACGAGGCAGCAAAACGGCTGCAGGCGGAGGCGGAGGCGCAGGGCGACCAGGATGACATGGACCAGGAGACAGAGCCGGAGCCCGCAGCTGTGCCGGCAGGTACAATGCTTGGGACTTTAGGGGCCGGGCGTGTCCGCAAGCTTCAAGCCAGTGTAGTCAAGTCTGGGATTGGGACTGCTACCTGTAGCTTCGTTCCCGACCCACATCGCTATGAATGCTGTGTAGCCGACCCACATCAGCCGCCGCTGGGCAGGCCCTGCTACGGATACCTCAAATGATGTTTGACCCGTTGTAACCCCTGCAACCCTCTGCCCTCGCAGTAGCTGCTGGCGGTACGGCCCGTAAGGTCCGTGCGAGCAGCGCGTGCCCGGCTGCGCCCGTCTCGGCGCCCGCCGCGCCTCAACCCCCGCCGCCTGAGCTGACGGCCGTGTGGCTCGGCGACGGCGTTGGCGTTGGCGCCGGCGCTTGCAACGGAGGCGGCGTTGGCGGGGACCACGAGGCCGACGAGGCCGTGGCGGCAATGCTCGACACGATGGACGTGGACCCTTCCATCCTGGTGTCATGCCAGGAGGAGCCCTGGCGGGTGACACACACCGGCTCTGCGCTGCCAACCGAGCTGGCGGGCACGTCCGGACTGCACGGCTCCACCGGTTTGCAGCCCTGGCCGGGGCTGGTCTCGCTGCCCGGCTTGAACACCGAGCAGCTGCGGCCGCTGCCCGGGCTGCCGCAGATCCCGGGCTGGGGCAGCGAGTGCGGGCTGGCCGGGCTGGGCCTGGCCGGGGCGCCGCCGGCGGGCGGGTTGCCGCTGCTGCCCCTGCACGGCTGGCAGCCGCCGCAGGGCCCGCTTGTGTCGGCGTGTGGGACGGCCCTGGTCTCCGGGCTTGACTCAGGCCTGGAGCCCCTTCCCTCCTGGGCTTCCACGGCCTCCGCCCTGGACGTTCGGTCTCTGGCGGCCCCCGGCATGGGCCGCCTCCACGCCTCCCTCGCCGACTCCCTCCCCACCAACAACAACAACAGCCTCAGCAGCCTCAACAACGCCCACATGGCCAGCCAGCAGGTTCAGCTACTGCATAACCAGGGCGCGTGCCAGCGTGACCCACTCGACGATCTGCTGGACGCGATCGGCTACCCAGAGCCCATGCAGCAGCAGTCTCAGTCGCAGGCGGGGCAAGCGGGCTGCTGCGGCGCGTCGGGCGCTTGGGAGCCATCGCAGCTGGACAGCCTGTTGGGGTTGGAAGGGGCCATGTCGCCGTGCGTGCCGATGGGCGCCGCGGGGGCTGGGGCGCCCAGTGCGGCGCCGTGTGTGTTTGGTGGGGCCGCGAGCTTGGCAGGAGGCGGCAGGGGGCTGTGGCAGGCGCCGCCGTTTGTGCCCGCCGGCACCCACGCGCTCGGCTTCCGCGCCGGGTCCCAGCCCGCGCCAACCCTGGGCAGCGGCTTTGAGCTCGCGAGCCTCCAGCTGGCCAACTGGTCGCAGGGTGAGTCCCGTGTCTGCCGGCTTTAGTTTTGTTGGGTTGTGCCTTCTGATCTTCTGCTGCATGTCAAGTCGTGGCGGAGGTAGATAGCGGAGGCATCCCGCCTGATGACGTTTCAATAGTTTCAATCCGTATGTCTCCTGCTGGTGGGGTCCGAGATTGCGGCCGCCCACCAACCCGCATGCTGCCCTCGCAACCCGCATGCTTGCAGGCACTTCGATACCGGAGGATGCTGCTCCCGACATCCTCCTGAGCCGGGCCGACGTCCTCCTCAGCGCGGCACACAGCTCTTACGTGCCGCTGCCGTTCCCCTGCGCCGCGGTCGGCAGCGGCTCCACCTGCTCCCTGCCACCCATGACGGGGGCTGCGTTTGTGCACCTCAGCAACGCCATGGGCAGCCTCACGACCGACGCCACGGCCGCAGCGCCCGGCACCCGGCGCCTCGGCCCCAGCCGCCTTCTCAACGCGACAGCAGCAGGCGAGACGGGCCCGAGGGACAGCATCAGCCTTCAGCGTTGCGTCTCGGGCGCGGGCCAGCCGTCTGCCGCTGGCTCAGGCCTGTTGGGGCTTCAGGCGTTTCTACCCGCTGCTGCCGGCGCTGGCGGGATGGCCCCGCTCACGCCGCCCCTGCTGCCGTCGCAGCTGCTGGCGAACGCCCACGCTTCGGAGCAACTGCAGGCCCAGATGCAGATGCAGCAGCAGCAGCAGGCGCAGATGCTGCAGCAGTGTACGCAGCGGGAGGCTTCTATGGTTGAGATCTACGCGGGCCTAATGCGGGAGTGAGCACGCCTAGGGCTCGGACGCGCATGATGACGGATAAAGAAGAGGCAGGTCATGGACGGGGCCATGTATGATGTATGGCCTCGCTGAAGAGGGTGGCAAACGATGCTGGCTCGCTCGATCGCCGCTTCGGGAGCCCTACCCCGATCAGCACTAGCTCACAATCATTGACAGCAACTACAAGCTGTGTGGAGTGGCTGGATAACGCGCATGATGAGAACACTGCAATAACTGAGCGTGCTGGCAATGTCACGCATAGTGGGGCGGCCAAACAGGCCGGTTCTGTGATGATATGAGTTAGAGGCTCTCTGCCAACTGGCTGATTTTACGCTTTGGCGGAGTTAGTGTTGCTGTGGTGGTCTCAACAATAACGTTGAACCTGAGGTGCAGGGGTAGCGGGCAGTTTTTCCTCCTGCCCAGCAGCGTTATAAGGCGCTCAGGCTACCCTACTCGGGGTTGGTCAAGTGAGCCACTGATGTTGTCAACATAAACTGGGTCGTGCTTTGCATGGGTGGCTAGCGGTTGATCGAGGTTACTGCGCTCGAGCACGCGAAGAAGGTTATGGGCTGCGGTGTACCGCTACTTTACTCTGCTTGCTTGGGCGATGGCGCTGGATGCCATTAGCGATGCTCATGGTTGCTTGGGCTTGGAGAAGAGCGTTTCAATAATAGGGGTCGACACAAGCGGCGGTTAAACGCGCGCACGCCTGGTACACCGGCCTTGAGCTACCCACATCGCTACAGTTACTGTTGCATCGGAGATTGATGCTGGCTCAAGGAAGTGTGGCTAGTTTCCTGTGCTGCGTAATGGGCGGGCTGTAAGGTGGGAAAAGTGTTCACATGAATGGATGGACAAACAACCTATGTAGGTTTCATTGAGCTAGGCCCGGGCATGCAAGCCCCGGGTCAATGTAGCTGCGCACCGATAAATTGCGGGAGTTAAGGTATGCTTGGCTGGCTGTGCTTTTATGCTGCCCTTAGGCAAAACAGGCATCCGAATCGTCTGGATGGAGCTTTTTATGCTGACTCTGGACTCCGGTGTGTCTCGCAGAAGAGTAGGGTGCCGAGGGAAGAGTAGGGTGCTGCGGACGAGCGGGCGTCTGTTTGGCGCTTGTAGCGCTTGTCGGCTGTGTGGGCTGCTGGTCCTCGAGTGGGCGTAAGTATGATATGACCTTGACGCATGCCCTCTGGTTTGCCAACGCAAGCGGCCTTTAGCTTCATAACCGGGTTCCCGGATGCGCTTGCGCTTTGCCGTGATTCGTGATGTCAAGCACTCTTTTATTACACCTAGCCGTGCCTCATCACGCGCGCGCCACCCAGTCCCATCACACGAGTTTCTGGAGATGTGTGCGCTGGCTGAGGCAATCAGCGGCTTGTGCCGTGTGCTGAGCCTTACAAATAAGTTGCTGCAGCGAACCGGACAACAAATAACGGTTGTGTGTGTGGTACCCGGTGCTGCTGGCAAGTATCGCTGCCTTTGGCGAGCAATCTATCAATCAATAAGCGTGCATCGACGCAGTTGTCTGATGAACGGTCCTTGGGGGGTCGGTTCCTCTGCCGCGCTCATGTAGCTGCTGGGCGGGGTGGTTGCTACATTTATACTGCTGCTAGTAGATGCTGTGCACGTTGCCGCGGGTATGTATGTGCTGGGTTGGGAGGGCAAAGCCCCGCCCCGTGCAGCACACAAGCAGCGAGCGAGCGAGGCTACCGTGTAGCTAGTGTGCGGGTATGTAGTTCCACGCGGACTGTCTACGAGCGAGGGGCCGCGGTAGTATGTTGTTCCTGACGGGTTCGTTGGCAGCGGCGGAGGACAAGTGTCCCTACCCCCGGAGCGAGGGGGCCAAGCGTGCGTTGTAACGCCGTTTCATTCCTGCAACATGGTGCACGTGTCACGGGACACGTCTCCCCTTCAGCCCCACCTGGCTACCACTGGCAGCCCCGGGGGTTTGAAGGCAAATGAAGCGCAATGCAGTGTAGTGCAGGAGGGCAGGTTCGGCCGGGGCCGGCATGCATTGCTTTCCTGCTCGCTTGTCAGGCGCTGCGCGATTCAGGCTTGGTGTAGGTTGTACGCTTCCTTAAACCTCCCCCCCCTACTCACTCCCTGACAAGCCAGCAGGCTTCAGCCCGGCGGTGTGCACGAGCTCCGTCCAGCGTTGCTATCTTATTTTGGAATAGCTGAGTTTTCCAGGGACTAACCCCCTCCGGATTAGCTGAGTGCATGTAAGGACTGAGGCGCTGCCTGCAGCCCAATTAGCTGAGTGATAGCCCAATTAGCTGAGTGACGGGCAGGGGGCACCGCAGGCACAAAAGTTGATTTTCGAAGGGGCGGGCCGTCGGGCCCTCTATCGGCCCAGCGTGCGGCTGCAACACTGCTCCGCCAGCCCACCCCTGGCCCCGCATGCGGACTGCACGCAAACGTTCTCTTCCCTTGGCACCGCTTCAGCACAGGCCCTTCCAGCGTGCGGCTGCAACACTGCTACGCCAGCCCACCCCTGGCCCCGCATGCGGACTGCACGCAAACGTTCTCTTCCCTTGGCACCGCTTCAGCACAGGCCCTTCCAGCGTGCGGCTGCAACACTGCTCCGCCAGCCCACCCCTGGCCCCGCATGCGGACTGCACGCAAACGTTCTCTTCCCTTGGCACCGCTTCAGCACAGGCCCTTCCAGCGTGCGGCTGCAACACTGCTACGCCAGCCCACCCCTGGCCCCGCATGCGGACTGCACGCAAACGTTCTCTTCCCTTGGCACCGCTTCAGCACAGGCCCTTCCAGCGTGCGGCTGCAACACTGCTACGCCAGCCCACCCCTGGCCCGGCATGCGGACTGCACGCAAACGTTCTCTTCCCTTGGCACCGCTTCAGCACAGGCCCTTCCAGCGTGCGTGCGGCTGCAACACTGCTCCACCAAATGTTCTCTTCCCTTGGCACCGCTTCAGCACAGGCCCTTCTAACACTGCCCCCCCAGGCCCCAGCCCCGCCTGCGGATGGGCACCACGCCATTCCTGTGAAACACCTGATACGCGGGCCTCTTCCCTTTCTCCCCGATCGCCAGGTGCTGCGCGTCTGGCACCTCCCAGCCCGCGCCGTCCAGCCTAAGAACCCGCGGCGCGCTCTGCCGTTTGCTTGAGCGCAGGGAAGCTGCACGGTCGGGCGGCGAGGGACTTAAACATGTAACGAAAGAAGCGAGCTGGCGCAAAAATTAGCTGAGTGCTAGTGAGGAAAACTTCTTCCAGGCACCGAAATGAGTCAAGTTTTCCATGGAGAGACATGCCCAATTTCCAAAATTTTAACCCGGGAGGCCCGACGTCTTCTCTCTGACACCTGAACCGAAGTTTACTGAGAAGAGCGTACATCTGTCAAATGCTTGGCGTCGACCATAAGGCCAGGGCTCGTCAACGTAGCGACATGGGCTGGCAACTGGTGTCGCTCGAAGCCCGGCTGGCCCCAGCTCCACCCAAGGTTCGTGAGACTTGTAAAGCCTAGCAATGACTCGTTGCTAAGGAATTCAGATACGGTCCCAGAGACGAGTCCCGGGCTAGTGAGACGTTAGATCCTAGAGGAAACGGCGCAGGCCTGCGCTCTCTGCTCGCACCCGCTCGTTTGCGCGGTAGGTATCAGCTTACTATTTTGAGACAGTGCGACGGGATAGCTGAACACACACGTTGAGGGACCTTGTTTCGCTGCGAAATCCCCATGCAGCAAATCCAATCCACAACCGACAACTGCCTGACGATGGGCTGATAGGGCGTCGGGCCGGCCGCAACAGTCACCAGGTCCAAGCTCGGGCCCTAGCTCCGCCGCAGGTGTCGCTCATGCCCTCCCCACGTCGAGTATTGGTGGCGGAGGCGGTGAAATATCACCCAGCGCAATATCCCGAGGAAACGGTGCCCAGGTCGCGATTCGGCCGGCTCCACCGTCGGCCCCAAACAACTCCAACCCCTCCCGCCACGCACCCCTTCCTGGCCGCGCGCGCTGACGACGCCCGACCCTCGTCCACGGCCTTTGGGTGCGCCTCTGCTCTGCCGGCGGAGTGGCGGCGGCCGTCTATCCGCTTCCGCCGCCCTGCTGCCCCAAGCCCCGCCCGCCCACTGGTCTCGCGTCGCCCACCCGCTCCTGCACGAATAAGGTGTCGGAGGGGTGGGCGGCTGAAGTATAAGCAAGGGCTGGATGGGAGGAACGCGAGGGGTAGATTAGGTAGATGACAAGCAAGCGTGCCTGCATGCGTGTCTTGCGTGTCCGTCCACGGGACCCTGGGACCTCCACCTCCAAGCTGCTGCCCCGCCGTCGGCGGCGGGCTGGGTGAGAGGGGGCTGGGACGAGGTACCAACCGACCACCCTTTCCTAGCAGCCAGGGCGGACGGATCAGTGCAGTATGCAGGCCCGGACGCCCCTTGATGGAGGCGGGGCACACCCTGCGGCGCATAACAAACGGGAGGGAGCCGCAGGGGGGGGGGGGCTTTCGGTCGGCGGCGCATAACAAACGGGAGGGAGCCGCAGGGCAGGGGCGGGGACCGGGTGAGCTACACGTGGCGTTTGATGGGGTGTGCACCTTGAGGAGAGGGGACATAGTCCTCTGCGGCGCATAACAAACGGGAGGGAGCCGCAGAGTGGGAGTGGACGTGGGGCCGAGAGAGCCAGGATCGAGAGGTGTACGGCCAACCGTGTGAGCACATGATGAACGGTGAACGGTTACTGGTAGGAGGCGCGGCCGAGGAGGGGCCATCGATACAATACAAGCTGAGCATGGTCATTGCGTGCCAAGGACTAAGGTGGGACCTGAGTGAGGTCAGTGCAAGTTATGACAGGGACTTGCGTTCTGGCTTGCAGGGGGCAAGCCCGTGAGGTGGGTCGCTTGGCCCCAGCGTTCAGCGCTGTGACCCCAGGGGGGTCCTTCATTGTAAACACCGAGGACTGGGTGATGAACGTGTCATCAATGCGTCGGCGTACGTGCGTGCGACCTACGTCCACAGCCTTTTGTGCTGGTGCCGTGGGTCCGCGGGGGGTTGTCGGGAGCGAGCATCCCAGCATCCAAGTTGGGGTATACCCCCTCCATGGGCCCCCCGCAGCCCCCGGGCCCCCCGCCCGGGCCGCCCTGGTGCGCTTTACGCCCGGCCCGCGGTGCCACAAGCTATGGCTTGCTCAGTACTACACTGTACCACACTGTATCGTCGATAGCAGGGGAAGTTACCGGCCCGGCGCGAGCTCAAGCAACTGAACATGGCGGTGGCAGCAACCCGAACCCATGCATAGCCTGAGGAGCAACACGTTTTTCCGTTCCCTGTGATGAACAGCACTATTCAGCTAGGAACGCCGCCGTTGCGTCAAATGTGCGCACTGCTGCCCCCCGCGCGCGCGCGCGCGCGCGCGCAGCTGTCGAGCGGGATGTTGCGCGACCGACTTTGGTCAAACTTAACTACTCAAGCCCGTACAGGACGCGACATTGCTGTCGAAGTACTAAACATATCACGTCCATCGAAGAGATAGTTTCAAAACTTTGTCGTGGCTCGATGTGGGATTATGGTCTATCTTTCGGTCGGGCAACCATACATCCTCGGCCCTCAACACCCCCGAAGCTTCGTGCGGAGCGAGGCACGTCCCCGCGCTTGCTCGGGGCTGGGGCTGGGGCTTGTCATCAGCAGTCCCCATAGTCCCCATCCATTCCCCTCTTCGAGGTATATATGTAGCTGACACGCATGCATGCACCCGCCGTTCTTGCTTGTCGTCTACCCCTCCCAGCCCTTGCTGTATACTTCACCCACCCCTATGACACCTTCACCTCCGTTGTTCAAAAGTGCAGGAGCGCACGCAAGACCAAGATGTTTGAGTTAGGGGGAAAGGATGCGATGGTTACAGCAGGAACCGCCTCCAGAAGGGGAGGGGTTGAGCGAGAGCGCCACCTACTGGGTGTGCCACCTGCACACCGACTCCCACGCAACGTGACTGACTTTCGGTCGTCACACCACGTTGCTAGGGTCGGGCCCGTAGAGCCCCCCTCAGTACTATTCCACTAATTCCGCTGTGCCTTTAATCATCGTCAATCAAGGCCAGGACGCCTGGGGGCTCCTGCACAGTCAATCTGCCACCTGAGACTCGCAGGAAAGGGTGGTCCGCCGGTATTGTCTCCCAGCCACTTGGTGGCCTGAGCGCAGCAAAAGAGTGAAGCGCTCCCCAAAACTCAGCTGACACCAACACACGTCCACGGTTCAGCACCCCGAGGCGATTCCCATTCTCCCTTGTCGCGTATAGATATCGGCGTCCCTTCTCCATGGCTGTCGTGGCTGCAAGACACACCACATCCCACACTCTCTGGTCAACTCCCTCCGGCGGTCGAGCCAGCCAAAGATTGAACCGGCGAAGTGGCCAGGTCCATGGCATGCCCTGCTCGCCCCCTAGACACGCGCACATCTCATCAACCAGGCCCTCAGCCAAGTAGCATTTCCAAAAGTGGTGCAATCTGTCCCCTCCGTGCATCGCAATCTCACATGGGCACGTGGCCGTTCCTTCATGTGCCGAAAAGCCAGTAAAGCCGTTGAGCGCCAAGCGCCAGAAAGCTTCCTTCCACACGTTCTCCCAGCGCAGGGCCCACAGCCTGCGCAAGGTGGCTTGTAGGTCCAACAGGTCTGACTCGTCCCCTACCCCACCACTCAGCGCCTCTGCCACAAAATTCAAATGCTTGCCTTTCACATACTCAAAAGCGGGCTCCATCTGCAGGGCCGTGGCCAAGCTCACCGACAGCCTAGCCGCTGACACAAGCGTCTGTCCGATCCGCCAACCTATGCATCCCAAGAGGGGGAAAGGAGACACGGGAGACGAGGCACGCGAAAAGCAAGGCCAGCAAATGCAACGAGTGCCCTGTTTGAGTTATGGGGGCTTGATTGGGGCGCAGCAGGGTATGTAAGCAGGGTGGCGGAAGCGGATAGCTATCCGCTTCCGCCACCCTGCTTACATAACCTCTATAGACGGCCGCCGCCACTCCGCCGGCAGAGCAGAGGCGCACCCAAAGGCCGTGGACGAGGGTCGGGCGTCGTCAGCGCGCGCGGCCAGGAAGGGGCGCGTGGCGGGAGGGGTTGGAGTTGTTTGGGGCCGACGGTGGAGCCGGCCGAATCGCGACCTGGGCACCGTTTCCTCGGGATATTGCGCTGGGTGATATTTCGCCGCCTCCGCCACCAATACTCGACGTGGGGAGGGCATGAGCGACACCTGCGGCGGAGCTAGGGCCCGAGCTTGGACCTGGTGACTGTTGCGGCCGGCCCGACGCCCTATCAGCCCATCGTCAGGCAGTTGTCGGTTGTGGATTGGATTTGCTGCATGGGGATTTCGCAGCGAAACAAGGTCCCTCAACGTGTGTGTTCAGCTATCCCGTCGCACTGTCTCAAAATAGTAAGCTGATACCTACCGCGCAAACGAGCGGGTGCGAGCAGAGAGCGCAGGCCTGCGCCGTTTCCTCTAGTATCTAACGTCTCACTAGCCCGGGACTCGTCTCTGGGGCCGTATCTGAATTCCTTAGCAACGAGTCATTGCTAGGCTTTACAAGTCTCACGAACCTTGGGTGGAGCTGGGGCCAGCCGGGCTTCGAGCGACACCAGTTGCCAGCCCATGTCGCTACGTTGACGAGCCCTGGCCTTATGGTCGACGCCAAGCATTTGACAGATGTACGCTCTTCTCAGTAAACTTCGGTTCAGGTGTCAGAGAGAAGACGTCGGGCCTCCCGCGTTGGCGCAGTCGCGCAATGGATGAGCCCCTCGAGCCTGGCGAGAGAGCCGATGAGAGCCAGGAGCTACGTTGCGAGCAGCTGGCAGCAACAGCGGCGCCGCACCAGGGGGCCGGGTCTCGCAGCCCCAGCCCGGCGCACGGCCTTGCGGCCGGCCGCAGCACTGGCCCCAGCGGCGCTGCAGGTCACGGGACCCACGGCACGGGCGCCGGCCACGGACCCAGCTCAGCGCCTGGAGCGGCCGGCGGGGGCGTGCGGAAAAGCAGGTCCAAGAGCCGCCGCCACTGGAACCCCAATGAGATCCTGACCTTGGTCCAGCTTCATGCTCAGCACGGCAACAAGTGGGCCGTCATCGCTCGCTCCTTCCGCAATCGCTCGGACAACGTGAGCGGGTTCCAGGTTCCGGGTGGGAAGGTCGCGTGATGAGGCTTGGGTCTCGACGGCCCTGCCCTGTCCGTGCTGCCCCAGCCGTGCTGAGCCTGCCCTCCCACCCCGTTGCCCTCTGCTCACAGGATGTCAAGGTGAGGCCTGCTTTTGCTCACACTGGAGGCAGCGCTGCCGCACACTGCTCTGGCTAGGTGTCACCGACGGCTGCTGGGGGCACAGCGGTTGGGGGGGCCTTGCTTGGTCTCTGGTTGAGAAGCCTGCCGACCGGGCCCCGGCCGGTTGCTGCTGTTGCCGCTATTCCTCCCAGCCAAGGAGAGGTATAGAATGTGCCGTGGCCCTTTGAATTGCAAAGGCCCTGTCAGGGACAGTGCCCAAGGCCAACGGGCGGGGCACTGACCCCCAGCCAGAAGCCCACTGACCCCTTTCCAAGCGCCCCGTCGCGCACCACATGCACCCAACCTCAGCTGCTCTTTACCCTCCTCCCGCTGCCCTCCTCCCCTTCCACAGAACATCTTCAACAGTGCCCTCCGCGCCGCCAACCGCTCGGCGTCGGCCTCCGCCGCCGGCGCACAAGCCGTCACCGACACGAGCACGCTCCTGCGCACCTACGCCGAGGCCGTGGGGCCCAACTGCGACGACGCTCAGCTCAGGTGCGTGCTCCGCTGGGTCCAGGCTGCGAGGGTCCCGTGTGACGCAGCCTCGTTCCGCTGTCTCGTTCTTGCGCACATTGCCTTTTGAGCCTTGTGGTCCTCAATTATGAGCTGACCGTTTTGCCTTTTTTTCCCGCAGGCAGCAAGCCTACGAAGCAGCCAAGCGTCGTCAAGAAGAGGATGACCGAGAGGAGGCCGAGGCCGCCGCCGAGGGCAACCTGGCTCGCCAAGCCCGCTCCCTCCGCGCCGCCTCGGCGCCCAAGCTCGGGTCGACGTTTGTGGATGTCAGGCCGCCGCAGCGCGGAGGTGGGGCCCGGGGCCTGTTTGCGAACTTCGGCCTTGGACCGTGGGCGCAAATCGCTACGTGACTTTGGACTTGGGCCACGTGCACCTTCGCCTTAGGCCCTTGCTGCTTAGCTAGTGTGCGAATCACAGACCGAAGCTGCCCTTTAACTCGCCGCCGGTATATATGCCACCCTTTTCCCCCGCCTCGCGCCGCTAACCTCGGCTGCTCCCTCCTCCCACCCCCCTCGGGCCCACAGCCATGTCGGCCGCCGCTGCCGCGAGCTCCTGCGCTTCCGCGCCCGCCTCCCTCGCCACCTCCGCCGAGGCCACGCCCGGCGGCCGCAGCGGCCACGCGTCGGCGCCGCTGGCCGGCTCGTACGAGGGCGAGCCGTCGGAAGGCACCGCCGCCGCCCACGGCCGGCCCATGCCGGCGCCTTCGCTCGAGATCGAGACCGCCCGCCGACGACACTCCCTCGAGGGCTTCGCCCCCGCCGCACGCGCCGCCCCCGCCGCACGCGCGGCCGCCGCCGCCGTTGCCTCGCGGCCGCCAGCGGCGGCGCTGCCCGGCTGGGCGGCGTCGGGGACCTGGCGGCCGCAGTCGCCGCCGCTGGCGGCGGGGCAGGCCCCGGCGGCGCCGTCGGCTCCCGTGGCCCAGGCCGTCGACCCCAGGTCCCTGGCCTCAACCATCACGGCACAGCTGCCGCCGGTCGAGCCAGAGGCGCTGGAGCTAGGGCCGGACCCGATCGCCGCCGCTGCCGCGGCGGCGGCGGCGGCTGCCGCCGCCGCCACGGTCGCGGCCGTGGCGCCGCCGGGCGCGCTGCAGGCCTCCGCCACCGTCGCCGCCGCCGCCGCGGCGGCGGCGGCAGGCGTGGCGGTGGCGACGGGCCTGGCGCCGCCGGACCGGTCCGGACGGCATGAGTCCGCCGCTCAGCTCTCAGAACTGCTCGTCCAGCCCTACCTCTACCAGCACGCGCAAGCACAAGCCCGGCTGCAGGCCCAGGCCCAGGCTCAGGCCCAGGCTCGCGCGCAGGCCCAAGCGCAGGCCCAGGCCCAGGCCCAGGCGCAAGGGCAGCCGCCGGCCGGGGCTCTCAGCCGGCTTCCGCAGTTGCCGCCGCCGCCACCCGCGGCGCCGTCGGGTCAAGCTGCCTCTCCGACGGTGGCGCTGGCGCCGCCGTCGTTGGCACCGGCCGTCGTCGCCGCCGCCGCGGGCGGCGGCGGCGGCCGCGGCGGCGGTGGTGCGCTCTCTGGGCAGCAGCAGGCTCCGCTAGCGCCCTTGAGTGGCGGAGGCGGTGTGCTGGGCTCTGGCGGAGGCATGGGGCTCGGCGGGCTCGGGCCGGGGCTGCAGGCGGCCTCCGGGGAGCACGCCGTCGCCTCCGCATCCACGGCTGCGTCCGGCGTCGTCAGCCGCTCGAGCCTTCTGTCCGGAGGCATGCCGGGGCTCGATGCGACGCCCGCCAGCTGGCGGTCTGCAGGTGGGCCCCCGTCCTGCTGCACCGACGCTCCTTTCCGTGCCATCTCATGCAGGTGCTCTCCTGCCGCAAAGCCAACTTAGCCATGCCCGTCCCGCCGTCGATCGCTTCTCAGTTTACTCGCTGCGCTTTGCTCGGCCCGGCGCCCTGCCATGCCATTCGTGCCCTGGCCCTGGCCCTGGCCCTGGTCGTGACGCCCCGCGCCCCTCCGTGCCCTGCCGCTCCGTCCCATCCCCGCAGGCGTCGCGTCCGGCGGGGCCGCCTCCACCAGCGCGCCCGGCCTCCGGCCCGACAGCTCCCTCCTGCGCCACAGTGGTCCTGCGGGCAGCTCGCAGGGCCAGTCCTCCATGCCCCTTCCGGCGGATCTCTCCTTCGGTCTGCCGTACATCCAAGATCCGCAGGCCCTCCAGCAGTTTCTGCAGCAGGCGTGGGGCCAGGCGCTGGCCGGCCAAGCGCCGTGGGGCTCGGCGGGCGGCGCGCCTAGCGCGCCCCACATCCCGCTCATGTTCCCTCCCCCGCGCCATCCCCAGCCCCATCCCCAGCAGCACTTAGTTCCGCCGCAGCAACAGCTCGCGCCGCCACAGCAGCAGCAGGCTTCGCCGGCGCTGCAGCTTCAGCCGATACCGATGCAGATGCAGCTGCAGCCACCGCCTCCACAGCCGCCACATCTGCCGCCTCAGTCGCCCCTGCTAGGCGGCCATCAGCTGTCCCCGTTACAGCCGCCACAGCAGCAACAGTTGCTGCAGGGCGGTTCGCTTCTGGGGCCGGCGGAGGCGCAGCATCTCCAAGACGGGACTGGGCCCGTGTGGCATGGCGGCATGTCCATGCTGCCGCCGCGCCTTCCTTCGGACTCGGACCCTTCGATTGAAGAGATCTGGCGCAGCATGCTGTCGGATGACTAAGAACGAAAGCGTCCTCGGCACTTGCGGGCGCTGACTGGCAACTCAGTTTGCTAGCACACGGACTGCCCGCTGCTTAGATGGCAGCTGGCGCGTGCGTGCGTGCCCTCGGGTGCTTGGGAGCACAGCAGCGGCAAGCGGCCAACGAAGAGATTACTAATCTAGCCTGTGAAGTATGCCATGCTAACTCAGCTCTTCCAGGTCATTATTTTGGACCTTTGGTGCGTCTGCTTTGCTGTGCGCCGTCTGGCGCGGTGTGTCGCCGGTTGCTTGCGTGTCCGTTCACGTGCGCTGCGAGGCTGGAGCACAGAACCCGACGCGTTTGGGTCGCAATTGCGGCTCTCGAATGTCCACCAAACCCCCACACGGTCTTGGTGGCATCGATGCGTCTTGTGGCAGCGTAGGGCGTGTCAAGCATTCCTAGGGGGGTAGTGAGATACCTGGGCTGCGGGGTGGGGTGGATTGGTCGATCAGTGGGGGGGCGAAGGAGGCCGCCGGGTGCGGAGGCCGGGGCAGAGGCTAGAAACCGCTGCGCCGTTGGAAAAGGGCGCACGCTCTTGCTGTGGGAGGGACCGTCCGCATTTGGTGCAGCCGCTTTGGGTGCAGTCTTGAGTGCAGCTCGGGAGTTAGGAGCGTCGAACGTGACGGATAAGGTGCTTGCCTTAGTAATAAGCCCCAATTGGTGATGTTACAGTGCTCAGCACCCCCCATTGGATTTGTTTGTCACTTTAGTTCCGGTTTAGTTTGGTTTGCTTTGTCACTCGTTTGGTCCTTTGGTTTGCTGGCGCTCGGCGAAGATCTCCTTTCACGTTGGTTCCACGTTGATGGTCATCATGCTTTTCGTGCTGGCTGGGGGTTCGGGTCCCAGCATGTTTGCCTGCCTTGCGTGGCGTACGCAGGGTCTGTTTCCCTTTGTTGTGTATGTGGTACAGAGACACTTAAGTGGCGGAGCGAGGAGGTGCGGAACCTGGCTTGGGCGGCAGTGGCGGGGTGAACGCCGCTTGTGTGCTGCTCACAGCAGCTAGACAAGAGCGCTTGCCCAACGCCGGCTGAGATTTATCGTACTGAGGCCCGCCACTTGCATTATCGCATAAGGCACTGGGAGATTGACATAAGCGCCTGTTCCAGAGCGTTCGGTCTGGTCGATATATGCGTGCTTGCGGCCTGCATGACACATGGGACGCGGGAAGAACCTCCCCCTGGATGGTATGCAGTCATACCGGCCGTCGGCTTCGCAGCATGAGCACATGGGTCATTGAGTCATTTCATGAATCTTGTTCGTTCTTGCTGGTCTGAAGCGGATTGGGAACGTAAGGTTTGCAGTACCGCAATTGCCGCGCGGGCGGCTTGAGGCAGAGGAGGCTGAGGTGCGTGGCTTGGCGCAGGCGGACAGTAAGCATACGGTACAGCGGAGGATTTAAATGAACCGAGGCACAACCGTGCCGACATACCCGGTATCGTCCCCCACACTGGCGGCGCGAGCATAGCTCTGCTTGCCTGGCAACCGTGCATGCGCCGCGGGGGTGTTGTTCCTCGATGGGTGGGCCCTGGGCGGATCGAGGCGCGGGCGGCGGGCCCCGCCCGTGCCAGTCCGTGTGCCGCGGCGGTCAGAAGAGCATGGCCAGGCCCCACAGGTCCCGACCCTGCCCGACCGGCCCAGCCCGCGTACCCGCACCAGCCGTGAGGCCTGGCCGTGGCGTGCGCAGGCTTGCAGCGGCCGTCGAGCAGCATGCCCTGTTCATTCATGCCTGTCGCACTGCTGAGCCATCCCTGTCTGGTCCCCTCCCTCCGTCGCTTATTCTACCCGCCGCTAGCCCTACCCTACCCTGCCCTCTTCTCCAAGGCCCCGAGCTGCACTCCAGGGTTGCCAATACGTATTAGCTCCCGTATTAATACGAATACGTATTAATACGGATACGGCATAGTTTTGCCGTATTGATACGGCATGCGGCCAGGGGACCAGCCCGGCAGCCGGGGGCCGAGGTTGGGGGGTGGGGGGTGGGGTGCGTAGGCCTCGGCACCGGGCATCAGAGGGCACCGGCTGCAAACAGGGCAACACTGCAACAAGTCACTTCTTGTCAACTCGCTTGACACAACAGTCACGACTCCGCGTTCCGCGGTTGAGCGGATGGCCCGCGATGGCCCACATAGGTCGGAGGGCGTGCGCACGCGCGCTTGTGAAGCCAGCAACGAACTTTTGTTTACATTTTAAGCACTTTCAATGGTAGTTGGACCCATTTGCTTTTGCCTCGCGCTTCACAACTTGGGTAAGGAAGTCGACCGAGCTTGTTGGCCATGCTAGTCTACATTCCTACGCTACGCCTGTGCGTTAGGAGTGCTAATATAAGTGCTATAAGGGACTGGGTGCGCGTGTAAAGCAGCCGCATGGGCTGCCGTACGCTGCCGGACAGCACACACACAATACGCCGCAAATACGCCTCTCCGCTGTATTAATACGGCTGGGCGCGCCGTATCTTTGCCGTATTAAGCCGTATTAGCAAGCTGGGGGCCGTATTACGTATTAATACGCGTATTGGCAGTGGGGGCTGCCGTATTGTGCAACCCTGCGTGCACTCGGTTGCACCACAGTCCTGTCATTATGGGATGATGTGCACCTGCCGCCCCGGGCCCCGGGCCGTGCCCTGAAACCTGCCGCTGTTCCCCTCCAGCAGGGTTGCACAATACCCACCTAGCCCTCGTCTGTGGTACTAGGCCGCTCTATTAGGTTTCCGAACGAGCCCTGGCTTCGCGCCAGGACAGGCGAGGACAGGCGGGCATCCTAGTTAGCCCGAACCGGGGCGCGCGGCCACGCACGCTCGATCTGCAGCATCTATAGGTCTGGCTGAAGGTCCATCTGCGACTGAACGGCCCCCGGACAAGGTGTCGCAGTGCCCGAGATCGCGGGTTGCTAGCGATTGCGCCCCGGGGCCGCCCGCGCAGCAGCCGCGGCGGCTTTTCAAGTCCAAGTTCCTGGAGCACTGGAAGGAGCGCGACGTGGTGAATCGGAGGCTCTGGGCCGAACATTGCTCTGGAGATTTGGCGAGCACCGCCTTGCACTCTGCGGTGGCGGCCTGGATTGTGCCAGCACGAGGTCGAGGTGGTAGAAGGGTGCATTAGGGTGCCTCCTGGTCGCAGACCTCGACTGCCCCGTGGAGGGGCGCGGCACGGAGCGGGGCTCGTGCGTGCCTCCTCGCTGCTCTCGGGGCGCTCTGTTGGGGGGTATGGAGGCTCGGGCCCGGCTTCAGACCGGCATTCCGCTGCCTGGGGCGGGTTACACCGCTTGCTGGGTGCCGCCTATCTTGTGTCCCTAGGTTTCGGGTAGTTTACTGGGGGCATGGGCCCCTTCTACCCCCCTCGACTATTTCCTGACTGACGGCTTCCTGTTCGACTGATTATGTCTGTTAGGCCCTGCTGAGTGGGAGGCTGCTGGCGGCTCTGTTGTAGCGCGGTGGTTGGCGAGTGACATAGGTCGTTTGAGAACGCCCTCTGAGGCGCCTGACGCGGTGAACACTGCCTGGGGTCGTTTGGGCGCTCGGTAGACGCCTGCCGCATGCCGTGCTCCTGGGCAAGGCTGGATTCCATTGACCTTGTTTGTGCTTCACTGAACACATTCCCCTTTGGCCCACGGCCCGTATGGGGGTTCACGGCTGGTACCATGTCCGTGTAACAACAACAATACGGCAGCCCCCGCTGCCAATACGCGTATTAATACGTAATACCGCCCCCAACTTGCTAATACGGCTTAATACGGCAAAAATACGGCGCGCCCAGCCGTATTAATATGGCGGAGAGGCGTGTTTGCGGCGTATTGTGTGTGTGCTGTCCGGCAGCGTACGGCAGCCCATGCGGCTGCTTTATACGCGCACCCAGTCCGTTGTGGCACTTCTATTAGCACTCCCAATGCACAGGCGTAGCGTAGGGTAATGTAGACTATGCATGGCCAACAAGCTGCCGAGCTCGGTCGACTTCCTTACCCAAGTGTGAAGCGCGGGGCAAAAGCAAATGGGTCCAACTGCCATTGAAAGTGCAAAAATGTAAAGAAAAGTTGCTGGCTTCACAAGCGCGTGTGCGCACGCCCTCCGACCCATGTGGGCCATCGCGGGCCATCCGGAGTCGCGGAGAACGCGGAGTCGGGACTGTTGTGTCAAGCGAGTTGACAAGAAGTGACTTGTTGCAGTGTTGCACTGTTGCCCTGGTTGCAGCGGGTGCCCTCTGATGCGGGCCGTGCCGAGACCTACGTACCCCACCCCCCACCCCCCAACCTCGGCCCCCGGCTGCCCGGCTGGTCCCCTGGCCGCATGCCGTATCAATACGGCAAAAAGATGCCGTATCCGTATTTATACGTATTCGTATTAGTACGGGAGCTAATACGTATGGGCAACCCTGCCCTCCAGCAACTGCGCGCCCTCGGCGCGGGCGCCACACAAGCCCAGAACGCCACTGACGTCTACAGACGGCAGTGTTGAAGGCTGCCCTACGAAGGGGGGGTCAGAACCTATCAGCAGCTGCCGTTGGGTCCCAAGGGACCCCAGGCCGGCACGGCGACCGGTCGTAATTACAGCAAGGCCCCTCCGGATCGGAGCTATTCCTTTCACTGAAGCCCACAATCCCAAAATTATTCCTTGACGGAATAGAATACCTAAACACAGCCTAAACACAGCTTAAAGACAGCCTGGGGCCCCCGACACGGCTCGCCACGGCGCATCGACAGCTGGCAACAGTCAGCCCGGGCGCACTTCGGAACTTGCCATAGAGCCGCGGGTGTCCAAAGCCCAACTTGTCTCCAATGGCACATATAGCCTCACAGCAGCCTAAATATGCGATTGCGGGCATGGATAGCGATGTTTTGTGCAAGCCGTCGCGACATGCACTTGCATGTCACGCGAGTGAGGTCTTGCCGAGGCCTGGCGGAGGCACCTAAGCCTCCTTATGGCAGTATACGGCCAGTGGGAGTGCCGGCTGGGGCTGTGCAGCCTTGTTGAGGAAGGCGAAGGTCGGCATGCCTACACTTCGCGGTCCCAGCGACCTTCGTCGATACACGCCGGAAGTGTTCTAAGTGCTTCCTTATAGTACATAGGCTCATCAAAGAGGCTGGGCGTTCATAGCTGCTGTGTTCAAGCGTCAGTCGGCGACACGTACCCGCCGGCCCCGCCCCCGCCCGCAAAATGGACCCCATCCAGTTCTCCGTGACCGCCAGCGACTCAGGAGCCCAAAAGCGGTACCTGACATCCTTACGCTATACGAAGGCCATTCAAGCCAGTCTACACTAGCGGGGGGTGCTAGAGTGAGGGTCTGGGATCCAAACCATCCCCCCAGACCCCTTGTACGGCCGACAACATCCTCCTGCTGCAGCTGCTGGCGGAGCGGCTGCGCCAACAGGGGGAGGACGGGCTCGTGGCCTTCCTTGATTTCCACAAAGTGTACGACACAGTAGACCGTGGCTTCCTGTACGAGTGCCTGGAGCAGCTAGGGGTCGGCCAGGGCTTTATGCGCTGGGTGCGCCTACTCCACACCGGGACACGGGCAGCAGCGCAGGTTAATGGGCGACTCTCAGCGTACAAGGACATCACAGCGGGAGTACGGCACGGCTGCCCTCTGGCCCCCCTCCTGTACCTAGCCCCCGGTCAAGCCCTGCTGTCCTTCCTCAAACGGCTAGAGCTGGGCTTCATCATCGCCAACACCCGCCTGACCGCCAGCCAGTACGCCGACGACTACGGGCAGCTCCTCCGCAGCGCTGCGCAGGTGCCCGCCCTCATCGCCGCCATGGACACCTTTGCCACCGCCTCTGGCCAGCGGCTCAACGCCGCCAAGTCGGAAGTCCTCCGCATCGGGGCCCCGCCGTCTGCCCCACCCCCAGTGCTGCCTCCTGCCTCTCCGGCTATGGGCTGTCGACACTACTGTACCACCTCCAGCACAACGGGCTGCCCCCAAGACCAGCGGTAGCCGAGATGATTGGCGCGGCTACAGCCCTTGTGGACCGTGGGCTGACCCCAGCCCAGTACCACAACAACAGGAACTCCATCCCAGCATGTATCTTCCCCCCAGCGGTGGCGGTTTTGGCCTGCTCCCCCTCACGGAAGACACCCAGGCGCGGCAATCAGGGTCATTCTGGGCGCCTGCGGCAGCCTGCGCTACAAGCCGCAGTGGATCCCTGCCCTTCCGGCCATGCTCCGGCACCTCCACCCCGCTGCGCACCCGCTGTGCCTGCTGACCATTCGGCGACCGGACCCAAGCGCCCACCCCCGCATCCTGGGCGTGCCGGTCCCGGCATCAACAACCCCGCCCCTGGCCCGGCTGGTGGGCAGCCTGGCCCTGCTGCCCACGGCCACGGTGGTCAACGCGGAGGCCCGGGCGGCGGGCCCCTGGGTGCGCCACGCGCCCCTCTGGGGCAACCCGGCCCTGTCCGCCCGGGCGGCATCAGACGTGAGTACAGGATTTGAGGCAGAGTTTAGGGACCTGTTTGCCGTACGGGGCTTGACGACAGTGGGCATGGCAGTCACGTGTTCATATGCCCTAGGCAGTATTATCGCTGAGAGTGGGGTCGGGGGCGTGGCCGGGAGGGCCCACGCTCGGGCGCGAGCTGCGTGCAATAGGGAGTATGGCCAAAGGATTGTGCGTGATTTACTTGGGATGGCAACACAGGACATGCCCCTGGCACTGAGAAGCGGGACGGAAATGGCCAGGCGGCTGCAGGACCTGCTGGGACGCCTCCCCGATGGGTGGGTGGCCGCAGCGCGCACCCCAGGAGACCCTGCAGGGTCTGAGCTCGAGGCCTGGGGCAAAATAGCAAATAGTGTGGGGTGGGGGGACGCCACCCTGAGCAAGATGACGGTCAAGATTGCAACCCAGCTGCAGCTGGGCCCAGCGCGCACCCGACTGGCACGCAAGCATGCAGAGTTTATTCAGGAAGCATAGGGGACGGGGGAGGCCATGGAGTCTGAAGTCACGCGCCTGAAGGCTGTCTGGCCCCGCTTGTGGAAGTTGAAGTGGGAAGTAAGCAACAAGGAGCCCCTGTGGCGACTTGCCATGGACAGCTATCCAGGATTCGGCATGCATCGAGCCCAGCTGGGCACAAGTGAAGTAGCCAGGTGCCCATGTGGGCAGGCGATGAACCAAGGTGACCGGCTCCACCATTTCTGGTCGTGTGCGACAACAATGGCAGTGCGCACAAGATTGAGCGATGCTATTGGTCGGGCGGTGAAGAGGCATGAGGTTTGGTTGGTTCAGGCCCCCGAGGGCATTGCGCAGCAAGTTTGGGACGTGGTGTGCTTGGCCGCCGTGGGGGCCATGGAGCAAGCACGCAGGTACAAGCATGCGCATCCGGGTGCAGAGGGCCTGATTATGCAGGCGCGGGCGCTGGCAAGGGGAGAGCTGGAAGCGCGCCTTCAGTGCTTTGCCGGGGTGGGGCCGGCCCCGTCGGATTGGGACACGGTGTCTGAGGACCACCCCTTTTTGGCCGTGACCGAGGAGGGAGATGTGCGCTACATGCCCCACGTTGAGGTGATGGATGGTCTTCACTAGATCTCGTTTGGAGCCCGGGTAGGGGCCCTGCCGTCCAAGTCAGGGGGCGGCGTGCTGGCTTGCAGGGGGCAAGTCCGTGAGGTTGGCTGCCAAGCCACGGCGTTCAGCTGCCGTGCACCCCTCTGGGGTCCCTCATTGTAACCACCGAGGACCTTGTACGGCACGCCATGTACGGCGGGTGAGCTATAATTATGTAAGGGTTCTGACCAGCTGGGAGGCTAGCGGACCTCACGACGAAGCTGGTGCTATGCCTACATCCCTTAAAAAGCTATAGCTCAGTGCCCAAAAGGAGCTTGGCGTTTGGGACACCCTGCCCTCCGTAGGTGCGCCCGGGCTGGCAACAGTCGCGACGGCGCCGTCGCCGCAGGGTCCTCCGAAGCGCGACTGCAAGATAGTTAAGAGTCCCCGTTCGCCAGACTTCGCCAGGGGCGCGTCGGAGCGACCGAGCGGGTAGAATGTGGCTTACTCGTGCAAGAATGTGCGGCTGAACGGTCAGCAAGGCACCTCTTGGAAACCACCAAATCCGCGATTGCGTCGGTCGTTGGGATTTGCAACGGTATGAACGCAAAGCCTTGGCTTTTCGAGCCCAGAGCTCGGGACCCCGCCAAGCCATCGTGCACATGTTACCAGACTCAACTGGGAGTCCCACGGCTGGTGGGCAGGCGCAACAGGGCCCCGAGCAGGTATCGGAAGTGCATCAAAGCCTAGAAAGTTCCGAAAGCATGTGGCTGGAGCAGCGCCCGCTTCTCGCCCATGAGTTGGCGCCTCTAAGCAGTCCCCGTCGAGAACTCCTGCAGCTGAAATTGTGCTGCGGCTTGCGCAGGAGGGGGGCGCCTCTGCAGTTCATGACCTCATGGTGGTCCCGACCTTGAGGATACCCACAACGTATAGAGGGGCCTAAGACCTATCGTTTGACACCTTGTCGTACAAAAATTGAGGGGGTCGGGGGTCGGGGGGGGTGGGGTTGTCCCGGGGCGGTCCAGAGAAAGTACCAAACTTTCTACTCAGACGTCAGCCGTCGCCGGCGAAGCTGTTCAGCGACAGCCCTCAGCAATCCCTATCATTCGGCGCGGTCTGCTCCCACTTGCGGTTATTTCTTGGCAAGTTGTGCACCCATCCCACGCGACATGTCCCAGTTTTGGTGTCCAACGAGACACGGCCCGCACGGGCTGTATCCCGGCTTTGCGCGCGCAAAGTGGTACCAATACCACTTCTTGCTCCTCAGCTGTGAAGCACGACCTATTTCGATTGTTCTCCGTGGAAATGCCGTGCGATGCAAGATTCAGCAAGCACCCCCAACAAAGATTCATCAAGTATAGCGCTTTGCCCAACTTGGAGGCCATCTGTGCGGAGGCCAGCAGGAGGTCAGACATTTGTCGGGCTGGACAATGTTCAGCTTCAGCTCCCAGCGTCCGAAGCTTAAGTCGGATATCAAGGCGCCACCATATAGAGTCCATCAAGTATCGCACGAAAACGCACTGTCGTACTCAAAAAGTGCATGCCGTACAGTGCCAGGGGGGGGGTCCCCCCGGGGGTGGTGGCGAGAAAGTAGGCATGAGGTCAGGAACTTCTTCTACCCCCCCCTCCTGGCTTGCGCATGCGCTCCTCCCGGGAGTACGGAGGCCACAGTGGTCCCGGCCATAGCCCCGGTCCAACCGTACCGGTCTCATGTGGCACGTACCCGAGGGTGGGGCATCCTGCCCCGGCAGTGCCGGCACCCCCGCCGCCGCTTCCACGCTCCCCGATAAACCGCAGGAACCTACCTTCCCCGCTACGCTAGGGAAGTACACCTCCGGACCCACACGGAGGTACTCAGCACTCGCCCTTCGTCGCGACGCGAGGTTATGTTCAGGATATTGTCGGGCCGTGGGCAACGGCATACGGGAACATGAGAGGGGTTTGCTCCGCAGCGAACTCGGCATGCCGCGGAAGGAAGCACAGCACCCGCGTCGCCCCGCGCCAATGCCTCTGGGGCCGTATCTGAATTCCTTTGCAACAAGTCATTGCTAGGCTTCACAAGTCTCACGAACCTTGAGTGGAGCTGGGGCCAGCCGGGCTTCGAGCGACATCAGTTGCCAGCCCATGTCGCTACGTTGACGAGCCCTGGCCTTATGGTCGACGCCAAGCATTTGACGGATGTACGCTCTTCTCAGTAAACTTCGGACTTCTGTGGTCGTCGGGCCTCCCGCGTTGGCGCAGTCGCGCAATGGATGAGCCCCTCGAGCCTGGCGAGGGAGCCGATGAGAGCCAGGAGCTACGTTGCGAGCAGCTGGCAGCAACAGCGGCGGGGCCGTCGCTGGTGCCGCCGCACAAGGGGGCCGGGTCTCGCAGCCCCAGCCCGGCGCACGGCCTTGCGGCCGGCCGCAGCACTGGCCCCAGCTCCAGCCCCAGCCCCGGCCTTGGCGCCGGCCCTGGCCCCAGCGGCGCTGCGGGTCACGGCACGGGCGCCGGCCACGGACCCAGCTCTGCGCCTGGAGCGGCCGGCGGGGGCGTCCGGAAGAGCAGTGTGGTCAGCAAGCGGGGCGGAGCGACGCGTTGCGTGAATACCAGGATGTGCAGCCCAGAATTTTTTCGCTATGGGACGCAGCACAAGCTCTATGGCTGCCTGGCCACGCTCAAACAGTGCTCACGCCGCGCCCTAGGACCGTTGCTATCACTCTCCAAGTGCACGGGTGCTATGTATGAAGACACAGCACACCGCTACCCTGTATGGCTGAGGTGCTGACTGGTGCGCTGCGTACGAAGCTGCACAGAGTCGAGGGGATCTCGGGATTGCTGAGCGGAAGCGGTTTGGGAGCGGAAGCGGTTTGGAATCACACGCAGGCGCTGGGGTAAGGGCCTGGTGGTGAAAGCGACGCACGAACAGGTCAGGCGCAGGGTGGTGACCTGGGGCTCGCAGGAAGAAGGCAGGGGCTCGCAAGGAGGGGAAGCCCTGCGACGGGTGCGAAGGGGCTCGCAGAGGCTGGGTTGCCTCGCTGTCGCTCGGCTCCTGTAAGGACAGGGGGACGGGGACCTGACGGGTGCCCCGAACAGCAGTCAATGCTGTGCCTGTCGAGGCGAGGGTTTGACGGGCTCCCTCGAACTGATCGGAGCGGGACTGGCTCGGACCCTGCTTGAAAGGGGTTCTTGTACAGGGGGGCTTGGACCCTGCTTGAAAGGGGTTCTTGGACAGGGGGGCTTGGACCTTGAGTGAAGGTGGAGGTGTTGGGGTGTGTTTGTGGCTGAGGGGGAAGTGGAGGGGGTGAACAGGGGTGAAGGGAGAAGCGTGTGTGTATGGCCGAGGGCCGGGGACCAAGGGGTAAGGTTGTGTGTTTGGGTTACAGGGCACGGTCCGCGCGCGTGCCGATTAGTCGGAGCCGAGTATGCCTATAGGAGGGGGCTTAGGAGCCCCGTGTAAGTGCTTTGGGTTCTAAGTGTTTGAGTGTGTGCTTGTTATGCCGACTATGCGCCGAGGGCGGCCTTTTATACCCCTCCCGAGGCCACGATCGGGGTGCCGTACTGCTCCGTTGGGGTCCCGGGCCAGCGGGACCTGGACGGGCCACCGCTCAAACGCCAATCTATGTGAATCTGGCGCTGCGGGGCCCTTCAGGGAGTAGGGGTGTATCGTGTGGTGCAAGACGGAGGGCTGGGCGGGGCCTGGCGCGGCCGGGCGCCGTTCCTGCCCTGAGCCGGCGCCGTTCTCCGTGCTGGGATGCTCCGGCGGCGCGCTGCTTGCTCCTCTGACCTCCGTGCACATAACGCAAGCGCTGAAGGCTGGCCGGCTGACACTCAGGGCCCGGGGGGCAACGCTCACCCACTCACCAGACCTTCTGCTGCCACGCTAACTTCCCCAATCGCACCATTGACGCACAGCCACTATCACACGACCGATGGGGGCCAGGGTATGGCGCCTCGCCTACGGCAGGGGTGGCTCACACACACAGAACATCCATACCCGTGCTAACACGGATCCTTCCTACCTATCACAACTCACATACTTCTACTGACCACTTGCCAGGCTACAGGAATTGCTGCGGCGGGGCCGCTGTCTCGCCCGCCATGCTTGTCGCCTCACCTACTCCTGCTTTCTTGTCTTACCTTGCTTGTCACATTACCTGTTATATCCGAAAGTCAGTGATGGGAAAGACGGACGCTCGCTGGGCTGTGTGGAGACGCGCAATTCTCGTTGCACTGGCCGGGCCTCGCGCCGGAGGCGCTCGGCCACCATTTATCCTGGACATACCTCAATGGGCCTTGTCATAGCATTATCGGAAGAAGTCCTGGCCTTCATAGGACAGGAATGATCGCGCCTTACGGAGCCGGGCTTGGCGCGACCTCCGTCGCGCACCAGCTTTACCTCTGAATCATCATCGTGTCTAGGCGCTAACCTGCCGCTTGGGACCTTCGGCAAGCTGGGGACTCGCGGCTTACTGACACGAACCCGCGCGTGGCGCCTTCCGCCGCCCCCTGCGCAAACAGGTAGCGACGTCAGCGAATGGGCTGCGACGTGGCGCACGCAAAGAGGTATTCTCGCATCGGGGTATTGCCGCCTTTGGTGACCACAGCTGTGGTCAGGCGATCCATACCCGGGAGCGGTGTCCTCACCGCACGGACCTGGACTCCAAACGTAGATCGGTGCTTGCTATCCACCTTATCCAAGCATAGGACCAATCTCGAACGCGCTGATGATGTGGAGTGGTTGCTACGCACATGAGATGGCAAGTTATAGCTGGGTAGGTTTGGGGCTGGAGAAGATGGGGAATCCAGTTGGGGGTTATCAATCATTCGTTGAAGGGAAGGAGGAGAGGGAGGAGTTGCAATCTTGAGGCCTCCTCCTTCGGGTAGTCAGTGCGGGGCTGATAAGGGAACCGCCTGCTACCCCTGCGGTTCGGGGACCAGAAAGTTTGGCGCCTTTGGTAGTCCGGGCGAGCATGCGCCTGGGACCCATTTGGTGCCGTTGACCTAGCTATCGTTTCCAGAACACGGAGACCATATTGTGACCCTGTTGTGCCTTTCACCTCTCGTCAGGTGTCATGGGACATCAAGGCTTCAAGAGCGGCCTTTGAGGCACGCTTCTCAGGTGGGACCTGGTGGGCTTGGCAAGGGGCCCACGCGTGTGCTAAGGACACGCTCTGCAAAAGCAAAGACGTTGGACGTTGACGAGCACGGCATGGTATCCTCGTGCAGGGTCTTGCACGCCTTGGCTCATGATGCGCGCTGCCCTGGTACTGCCTTGGCAGGGATGTCATAGCACGGAGCTGCTTGGCTCATACTGGTTGAGCTGGTGTTTGGTGGCACTGCGGCGAGTTTCGGGATGCGGGAGGCAGGAGTGAAAGGGACCGCCTCAATCACCGCACGGGGCCTTAGTTAGGTTTCGACATGGTAGGATCGCCGGGTTGCGGTGGGTTTATGACACCGGCCTCAAGGGTATCCGGCGCTTGTAGTAAAGGCCCAGAGGGCCGATGGCGGGCCCCCACTCAAGCATACAACATGAGCATGAAGCATTGCGCCGGAGAGCGGGACTGTTACGGCAGTAAAGCCAGCCTGGCTCTCGGCGGGTAGGCGCCACAGGGCTGATGACGAGAGGCCCTGTGGGGCACGGCGGCCGGCTAGGCCGCTCGAGGGGCCCATTCCTGAACATCCTCCTTGTCCGTGTCCTTGTTCAGGTCACTCTGACGAGGGCTTGAAGCCCGTCGTGCTGTACTGGGCGCTGCTGGGGGCCCTTGGCCAGTGCGCGGAGGGAGCCGCTCGGAGCTTGGCGGATGTAGGCCCCTGGGCCTAACCGGATCCGGGGCGTGGGTGGAAGGGCTGCGCCTGCGCCATTTGTTTGTCTTGCGGAGGCGCTCTTGAAGGAGATTTGGTGCTGGCGGCTGCGCGCAGAGGAGCAGCCTGGCTTGCGCAGCGCTGCCGGCGGCGGCTCTGGCTGTGCTGCGAAGGCAGCCGGGGCCGCACAGGCTGAGCTCGCTTTGAGCCGTTCGTTCGCTGACGGCGGGGGGGCGCTTGGCGCTGCTGTTGCGCCCGTCTGGCCGCACGGAAGAGTTCCTGGGGCGGAAATATTGCGGCGACCAAATCCAGTGCTCTGCGGGACTGGGGCTCAAGCCGGGGAAGGCGTGGGCTGTGCTGTTGCTGCGCCTGCGGGCGCTGGGACGGCCGGCTTGAGCATTGCTCATGACATGCATGAGGCCTATGCGGACGCCGCTTGGGGTTGTCTGCCTTGTCTTGAGGCTTGGTCCGCCCTCCACCGCCGGGCACATGGCGTGCACGGGACTGCCGGTTGATGGGCCGGACGCGATTGTCGCCTTGTGGCACAGGATTGCTGTTGGGTACGTGGCCCATTGTTGTTGTTGCCGTTGGACGCATGCGAATGGTCGTCGGGGCTGCAAAGGAAGGGCGGACGGTGAGGTTTGGTGCCGAACGCGTTCGCCGTTGTGGAGGCTCTGGCTGGGGGGCTGCCTGCCCCGTCGGAAACCCATGACCAGGAAGACTTGTGGCTCGAGAGCACATGGTGTGGTTGTCGCATGAGGGTCTTGGAATTCCAACATGTCAAACCTGGCCTTCATGGCCTGTACGGCGGTGCTGAGCGCCTGAATTGCCAAGTAGATCTCACTCCAAGGGTCGTAGCCGTCATCACCATATGATGGAGTCGAGGGTGATCGGGCAGGGCTCAACACTTGGGGCTCTTGTTGCCGAAGAGGGCTTGGTGCGCGAAAAACGGGATGGGTTGCCGTAGATGCTGTCACCAGGAGAGGTTCTCTGGGCTTGGGTGATATAAGCGGCTGGTGGGTCCATAGAACTGCGTTGCCACATTGGTTTGCCAACGTGGGGACCTGGATGGGCTTGCTGTATTGCAGCCGTGGGCCACCAGGCTGAGTTTGGGTGTGACTGCGGCGTTGAGCAAAAGGCAGGGGGAGTGACTGGAGGCTGGAGCGCAGAGGTGTCGTAGGTGTCGTAGTTGTTGGGCGGTTCAATTGAAGAGTCTTCTGCGGTCTCAACATAAAGCACTGCTGCGTCTTGGCAGGGTGGCCAGGGAAGTCGAGAGGGGGACTGCAAAGGCCGAAGTGGCGGGGAGCGGCGGCACACGTCTACGGTGTAGCAGGTCGGCCCATCGTCCTTGTTGTACCCGTTGTACCACTGAGACGCTGCATCCTGATCTGATGGCGGGGCACGGCCATTATATTGCGCGTCATCAGGATCATCGCTCTCTTCAAAGTGAACCTTGCGAGGGGAGCGAGGGGGACGGGCAGAGGTCGGTGACTCGCTGCCGTCGCTGCCACCTGAGCTCTGAGACTCTTCGTCGCTGCCAGTCTCTTCGTCATCATTCTCATCCCAGGAAGCATCATCATCCTCATCTTCGGACGCAGAGCCGCTGGCTGCATCGTAGGCGGGAGAAGCAGGGACTGTTGTGCGGCGGCGCTGGTTTGACGGCGCAGGTGATGAGGGCTGTGGGGCGGAGGCTTCTCTCAGTCCATCATCGCCCCTTGGGTACCGGGAGCTCTCGTCGATGTAGCTGGCGCTGTCGATTGCTTGCTCTAAGTCACGAGGCCGGAAGAGGTACAGCTTATCCTTGATGGGCGCTCGAAGGCCTCGGATGAAGTTGTGCATGTGGGTCAGGTCCAGTGGGGTCCCGGACAGGCCCAACTGAATCAGTAAGCCTCGATAGCGGTCAGCGTAGTCACGAACGGGTTCGGTGCTGCCCTGACTGCAATTGGCAAGCCGGCAGTACAGAAGTTCTGAGCGTGCAGCATAACGCTCATTAATGGCTGCACGAAAGTCTGGCCAGTTGGTAAGGCGCTGGGGAACGCACTTGGCCCATGCGGAGGCGTGAGGGCCAAGGCGACAGCGAGCAGCATTGAGGAGATCTGACTCGCTCCAGCTGAACGCCTGTCCGCAGCGTTCAACCTGGTCAATCCAGTCTGTCACCGACACTGCCTTGGGGTCGAAGGGCGGCAAGCAGTTCAGAGCCGCAGGTGTAAGACCGGTCATTGTTGCAATGCCCTGGGAAGAATGCGCGGAGGAGGATAGGGGGATGCGCGGAGGAGGAGCGGAGAGGGGGAATGCGCGTAGAGGACAAGTGGAGGCGCTGCAGGGAGAAGGAGGGCTGAAAGGAGAAGGTGGGAAGGACCAAGTTTGAGGCACGCGGGCCCAAAACACAAGGGTTTAGCGGGTCTCGCACGGTGTGAGGTCTTCTGGGGCTTGAGCACACCACAGGGACGGGTTGCGCTTGGGAGGATGAGCAACCAAGGTCCCGCTACCACAAGCGGGGCGGAGCGACGCGTTGCGTGAATACCAGGATGTGCAGCCCAGAATTTTTTCGCTATGGGACGCAGCACAAGCTCTATGGCTGCCTGGCCACGCTCAAACAGTGCTCACGCCGCGCCCTAGGACCGTTGCTATCACTCTCCAAGTGCACGGGTGCTATGTATGAAGACACAGCACACCGCTACCCTGTATGGCTGAGGTGCTGACTGGTGCGCTGCGTACGAAGCTGCACAGAGTCGAGGGGATCTCGGGATTGCTGAGCGGAAGCGGTTTGGGAGCGGAAGCGGTTTGGAATCACACGCAGGCGCTGGGGTAAGGGCCTGGTGGTGAAAGCGACGCACGAACAGGTCAGGCGCAGGGTGGTGACCTGGGGCTCGCAGGAAGAAGGCAGGGGCTCGCAAGGAGGGGAAGCCCTGCGACGGGTGCGAAGGGGCTCGCAGAGGCTGGGTTGCCTCGCTGTCGCTCGGCTCCTGTAAGGACAGGGGGACGGGGACCTGACGGGTGCCCCGAACAGCAGTCAATGCTGTGCCTGTCGAGGCGAGGGTTTGACGGGTTCCCTCGAACTGATCGGAGCGGGACTGGCTCGGACCCTGCTTGAAAGGGGTTCTTGTACAGGGGGGCTTGGACCCTGCTTGAAAGGGGTTCTTGGACAGGGGGGCTTGGACCTTGAGTGAAGGTGGAGGTGTTGGGGTGTGTTTGTGGCTGAGGGGGAAGTGGAGGGGGTGAACAGGGGTGAAGGGAGAAGCGTGTGTGTATGGCCGAGGGCCGGGGACCAAGGGGTAAGGTTGTGTGTTTGGGTTACAGGGCACGGTCCGCGCGCGTGCCGATTAGTCGGAGCCGAGTATGCCTATAGGAGGGGGCTTAGGAGCCCCGTGTAAGTGCTTTGGGTTCTAAGTGTTTGAGTGTGTGCTTGTTATGCCGACTATGCGCCGAGGGCGGCCTTTTATACCCCTCCCGAGGCCACGATCGGGGTGCCGTACTGCTCCGTTGGGGGTCCCGGGCCAGCGGGACCTGGACGGGCCACCGCTCAAACGCCAATCTATGTGAATCTGGCGCTGCGGGGCCCTTCAGGGAGTAGGGGTGTATCGTGTGGTGCAAGACGGAGGGCTGGGCGGGGCCTGGCGCGGCCGGGCGCCGTTCCTGCCCTGAGCCGGCGCCGTTCTCCGTGCTGGGATGCTCCGGCGGCGCGCTGCTTGCTCCTCTGACCTCCGTGCACATAACGCAAGCGCTGAAGGCTGGCCGGCTGACACTCAGGGCCCGGGGGGCAACGCTCACCCACTCACCAGACCTTCTGCTGCCACGCTAACTTCCCCAATCGCACCATTGACGCACAGCCACTATCACACGACCGATGGGGGCCAGGGTATGGCGCCTCGCCTACGGCAGGGGTGGCTCACACACACAGAACATCCATACCCGTGCTAACACGGATCCTTCCTACCTATCACAACTCACATACTTCTACTGACCACTTGCCAGGCTACAGGAATTGCTGCGGCGGGGCCGCTGTCTCGCCCGCCATGCTTGTCGCCTCACCTACTCCTGCTTTCTTGTCTTACCTTGCTTGTCACATTACCTGTTATATCCGAAAGTCAGTGATGGGAAAGACGGACGCTCGCTGGGCTGTGTGGAGACGCGCAATTCTCGTTGCACTGGCCGGGCCTCGCGCCGGAGGCGCTCGGCCACCATTTATCCTGGACATACCTCAATGGGCCTTGTCATAGCATTATCGGAAGAAGTCCTGGCCTTCATAGGACAGGAATGATCGCGCCTTACGGAGCCGGGCTTGGCGCGACCTCCGTCGCGCACCAGCTTTACCTCTGAATCATCATCGTGTCTAGGCGCTAACCTGCCGCTTGGGACCTTCGGCAAGCTGGGGACTCGCGGCTTACTGACACGAACCCGCGCGTGGCGCCTTCCGCCGCCCCCTGCGCAAACAGGTAGCGACGTCAGCGAATGGGCTGCGACGTGGCGCACGCAAAGAGGTATTCTCGCATCGGGGTATTGCCGCCTTTGGTGACCACAGCAGGTCCAAGAGCCGCCGCCACTGGAACCCCAATGAGATCCTGACCTTGGTCCAGCTTCATGCTCAGCACGGCAACAAGTGGGCCGTTATCGCTCGCTCCTTCCGCAATCGCTCGGATAACGTGAGCGGGTTCCAGGTTCCGGGTGGAAAGGTCGCGTGATGAGGCTTAGCGCGAGATTCTTAGTCTGCGGAACACGTCCTACGCCACAACCAAGCGCGTCGCTTAGTTGATGTCTTCTAACCCCCAGCCAGAAGCCCACTTACCCGTTTCCAAGCGCCCCGTCGCGCACCACATGTACCCAACCTCAGCTGCTCTTTACCCTCCCGCTGCCCTCCTCCCCCTCCAGGGGTGTGGGGGGCCGAAAGGTCGAGGGTGGTCGCGGGGCGAAACACATTTCCAGGAGAGGAGGGGGAAACCTCCTGACCGCCTCTGGAACCGCTCAGACATGGCCGGCATCCGGGTCGTCCGAGCCCCAAACCCACTTGAAGGGACCTCGCGGCTTGCCTCGATCACGCAAGGGGTAGACCACGTTGGCAAAGAGTGTGGATGACCATCCCCGACGACGTGGACTTGGGTGTCAGGTTCTCCGAACCCATGGATTGGGGCTTTGCGCCCTGGAGTGACTGGGCATTGGGACATGCGTGCAGTTACCGTACGAAGTTCGGGGGGACGTGAAGCGCGCTCGGCGCGAAGCGTCAGGGGTGGGGGGGGGGCCGAAAGGCCGAGGGTGGTCCGAGGTGGTCGTGGGGCGACATGCACAACCATGCCGACCCATGACAAAGTGTCGCAACTGCCTTCTGATTGGAAAGCTAAGTTGTTTGAGGTAGGATAGCAACATCGCGCTCGTCCTGGGCTTGAGTAATGATGCTTGACGGAAGTTGACAGCATCGCACGCAAATTCCTCGAACGACAGCTGCGCACAGACTTGACGGAACTACCTTGTTCTTAACTTCATAGTGTATCGCACCCTACGAAATGATAGAAGGAATCGCTGCTCGAGCTATGGGTGCAAGTTGGTGCAACCCGGTTCCGAGCATGCAGTTCGTCGGCCGGAGTAAACCCTCTCATGTTCCATTGCCCTGACCCCTCACCCCAGACCCCTCACTATATCAAACATACCCTCCTGTCACCAGCCGGACGAGTGCGGAGTCTCGCCGTGTGGGTCCCTGGCCGACGCGCACGCCATCTCGTGCCGAGGGCCAAGGCGGACCCCAGGGCAGGCGGCTGGGAGGAGCGCATGCGCAAGCCGCAGCACAATTTCAGCTGCAGGAGTTCTCGACGGGGACTGCTTAGAGGCGCCAACTCATGGGCGAGAAGCGGGCGCTGCTTCAGCCACATGCTTTCGGAACTTTCTAGGCTTTGATGCACTTCCGATACCTGCTCGGGGCCCTGTTGCGCCTGCCCACCAGCCGTGGGACTCCCAGTTGAGTCTGGTAACATGTGCACGATGGCTTGGCGGGGTCCCGAGCTCTGGGCTCGAAAAGCCTTGCGTTCATACCGTTGCAAATCCCAACGACCGACGCAATCGCGGATTTGGTGGTTTCCAAGAGGTGCCTTGCTGACCGTTCAGCCGCACATTCTTGCACGAGTAAGCTACATTCTACCCGCTCGGTCGCTCCGACGCGCCCCTGGCGAAGTCTGGCGAACGGGGACTCTTAACTATCTTGCAGTCGCGCTTCGGAGGACCCTGCGGCGCCGTTGCTAAGGCCGCCGACGCTGCAAAGCATTCGGCTACACGTTAAGAGAGTAGGCGAGAAGCCCTGGCCAGCGCCGGGGCCAGGGCTGGGACTTGTGTGTCGACCTTCCTTTCCATGGCGCCTCCTTGACTTCGCTTGCCAGGCAAGCCCTGCATGCGGCACGCATCCCGACGGATGAACGTCGTCTCAGCCGGCCCTCAACCGCCGGCTGAAAACGCGGGCTGCAGACAAAAGAGCGACCGCGGGGGCGTGCCGATTGGAACACCCCGTTCCCGCCATGGATGAGCCCGACGACCCCGCCGGCCACCAAGAGCCGGCGCGCGGGCGCCCCGCTGAGCATGAAGTGCCACCAGCGGAGGCTGGGCAAGCGGGGCAAATACCGCGACATCAGAGCACGGGAAGCGGCGCGACCGACGAAGACAGTAGCGCCCGCGGCGGCCCGTCAGGCCGACGCACGGGGTCCACCCACGGCGCCGGCGGCTCCTCCGCAGCAGGCGGCGTGCGGAAGAGCCGGACCCGCAAGAACTGGAAGCCCAAGGAGATACTCACGCTCGTACAATTGCACGTACGGCACGGCAACAAGTGGGCCGTCATCGCGCGCTCCTTCCGGCACCGCACCGACGGCGACTGCAAGGTGAGGGCTGGGTGTGGCCGCGGCACAGCCCAACGGCCCGGCGGCTGACGGCCCCGAGGTTTCATTGGCCCTTGCATGCGTTGGGCGGTCTGGCGGCCCAGCCTGTTGCTGCCATGGCCAACACACCGTGATGTTGTGTGTGCCCCGTTGCCTGCCTTCAGCCGACGCCCGCTTGCCGAATCGCACCTTGCGCCCTGCTGTTCCCGCCCAAACCTGCTCTGCCCTGCGCATCCTTTTTACACGTCCCCCTATCCGTTCCCGCGCTGCCGCTGCAATCCTCCCCCTCCACAGAACATCTTCAACAGTGCCCTTCGCGCCGCCAATCGCTCGGCGTCGGCCTTCGCCGCCGGAAGCCATGCCCTGTCCGAGACCAACACGCTCCTGCGCGCCTACGCCCAGGCCGTGGGGCCCAACTGCGACGACGCCGAGCTCAGGTGCGCCGAGGGGTCAGGGCATATCCCATGTGGTTTGGGCGGCCTGCCAATCTGCCATGCCTTGTCTTGCCTAGCTCTGGTTCAAGTCAGGGACAGGGCGCCCGCATGTCGCCCCGCCCGCTGTCATGGATTGCGTACATCTCTCGGTTGTGTACGTTCTTGCTTACATTGCTTTCCTTACAAGGCCCCATTTGCTGTCCCTATTCTCCCGCAGGCAGCAAGCCTTCGAGCAGGCCAAGCGTCAGCAGGACGACGAGGACGCAGAGGACGCCGCCGCCGCGGATTCCCACAGCATGGGCCTCGCGGCGGCAGCCTTCCTCACGCGCGCAGCGTCCGTGCCCGATGGCACCGCCGCCGGCTGGTTCGAGCGGCCCGCTCGCTCGGGTGAGCATTGAATCGCGCGGCTGGAAACTGTATGGCCTGCCTGTGCTTTAGTTTTTTTTTTTCGTGCGTGGGTGCTTGCCACCTTGCGCACGTGGCTTTGAGCGGAGAGACAAATAGCCGCTTGCAAATTTTCCGCCGCGCCCTGACGCTCAGGCTCAGCTTGCTAGAATGCATGCGCGCTGCTGGCCTCCCTAGTCCCCACCAGAGCCGCTCACGTTGAGCAGCAAGCCGTCCTGACACTCCCGCCGCCTCCCTCGTTCCTTGCTTCACGCAGCGGCGAGCCTGGAGGCTGCGGCGGCTGCGAGCTCCTGCGCCTCCGCCCCCACCTCCTTCGCCACCTCCGCCGAGGCCTTGGCTCGAGCCTACAGCAGCGCGCCGCCTGTCGCCCGCGCCGCCGCACCCGCGCCCTCCGACGACACGATGCAAGGCTCGCAAGTCCTCGGCTCCAGAGGCGTGGGCCGCGGAACGCCGCCGCCCACCAACGCGCCGGTCGACCCGACGCTAGCCGCTGCCGCCCAGGCAGCGGCTCGAGGCAGCGGCAGTGGCAGCGCGGGCGCGCGGGCAGCGGGGCCCAGCGGCGCTCGGCCGGAGCCCCGGCAGCAGCAGCCGCACACCGCCCCACTGCCGTCGTTCGTCGCTCCCGGCGCGGAAGGTGAACGCGCCTTCCTCGCATCCGGCCCCGCCGGCGGGGGCAACCCGCGGCACCTGCCGTCGGCGCCCTTCTCCCTTTCGGCGCCGCAGCTTGAGGGCATTTCGCCGGCGGCCCTGGCCGTCGTGCCTGCAGCCCTGCTGCTCCCACACGCCACCTCACAGCCGCATTCAATTGTCCTTGCAGAGTCGCCGACCGCGGCAATCGGGCTGCGAGCCGGCGACCAAGGGCCCAGATCCCCGCTCCAGAGATCAGGCCACCTGCCGCTACCGCTGCCGCCACACCACGCCAGCCTGATGCATGAGATGGTGCCCCAAGCCACTGCGACGGGGATCACCATTGGCGGGATCCAGTTTGGAACCTTCAACATCCCGCCAGCCCTGGCGGCCGCCGCCGCCGCGGCGGCGGCCGCCGCCGCTGCCATGACTGTCGCAGCGGTGCGGCCGCAGGGCGGGATGCAGGGCCAAGACGCTGTCGCCTCGGCGGCGTACGCAGCGGCGGCGGGCGTACGGACGGCGACGGGCATGCCGTACGACCCGCAGCATCCGTACGGCGCGCATCCAGGTGGGCCGCACGGCATGTACGGCATCCAGTTTTACAGCGGGCCCGAAGGGAGCGGATGCATGATCCCGACGTCACCGCTGGCGGCTTTCGCTCGACACTCCTCCGCGCCCCAGCCCCTGCATTGGGCGGGCCCGCAACAGCTGCTCCAGCCGCAGCCGCAGCCGCAGATGCAGGGTCCATCCGGCCCGATGGGGATCTCGCCGACGGAGCTGGCGGCGGCGGCAGCGTCGAGGGCCATGCGCCTCGGGCCGCCGCCGCCGCCGCCTTCCGCTGCGGCGCCGCCAGCGGGCGGCGGAGGCGGAGGCGGAGGCGGCTCCGCATCCGCGCCGCTACCGTCACTTCATCCGGGGCTCGGGCACTTCCCATCCCTCAGCGGCGACGGCGCCCTGGGTCTGAGCCTGGAGCGGCTCCACGCGCAGGGCTTCAGTGCGCTCCTTCGGGGCCCCGAAGGGGCGGCGGCGGCGGCAGCCGCCGCCGCCGCCGCCGCCGCGCTGCCCGGGCTCGACCGCCTGCCGCCGGGCCCGCCCTCGGCGTCCGTCGGCCGCGGCATGTCGCTCGATCTGCCGCTGCGGCACGACAGCTCCGCCATGCACACCAGCGGCGACCCCGTCGGCAGCTGCGCAGCGCAGAGCTCCATGCCGCTGCCGGCGGAGATGGGAGCGCTCGGCGGCAGCGGCGGCGCCGGCGGCGGCGGCGCCGGCGGTACGACGCGCCAGGCGCGGTACCTGCCAGACGCGCTGGCGTCCCGGCAGGTCCGGCCGCCGCCTCTCTCGCAGGCCCTGCGACAGCAGCAGCAGCAGCCCAAGCAGCAGCAGCAGCCCCTGCCGCAGGCGTGGGCGCTCGCCGACCAGTCCCCATGGACCTCGGCGCATGCGTCGTTGGGCCATGACGCTGCAGGGGCGCACGCGCCCCCGCCGCTGGCGCACGCACTGCCTCCCGCCGTGAGATCCGCAGCGTCGCAGGCGGGGCCCCAGCCGGGGACCCAACAGCTGTCCGCTGGCGAAGACCCTATGCAGACGAGCGCTGGGCCGGGGTCCGCGAGCCAGCAGCGTGCGTGGGAGCAGCAGCAGCAGCAGTCGCAGCATCTCCAGGCCCAGGCCCAGGTGCAGGCGCAGGTCCAGGCCCAGGCCCAGGCTCAGGCCCAGCTGTCAATTGAGGACCTCTGGCAGAGCATGCTGACCGAGGACTGATTGCTGCGGCCCTCGGCTTCAGGCTTTTCGTTGGAACAAATTTCATGATTCCTTGACGCGTTGGGATTTGATGATAGCTTTGGGGCTTCAACGGCAAGCTGCACGGACGCATGGCCTGCGACAAGCCATGCTACTGCTTGCGGCCCCCGTCTCGTCGAGCCGTTGGGTTCAGGGCACGACGGGACGCTTTGGGATAGAGTTGAGGGCTCCACACCACAGTGCAGTGGAGAAAGATGGCTCGTCGCATTGGTTGCAACACACAACACACGTCATCAGGGTCAAAGCAGCTTTCCCACGGCACCCCTGCCGCGTCACAAGCATTGCTTTACCGTCATTGCCGAGGGGTTTTAGTGCGCCAGTTTGATGGCCTTTGGAAGGGGGTTTGGGTTCTAACTGTTGCTTTTGCTGTTTGAGCAGGTGGGTGTAAGCCAGGCTTATGTGGCTAGGCTGAGTTATCTTTCATACCCAACGTACAGGCGGTGAATTGTAACCGCCGTGTGACAGCACCGGGGGCACTGAACTGTTTGCGTGTTGGTTGAATTGCCGGGTCTGCCATTTCCTTGAGTTTTGCAAGAGGCGTGAGGCGGAGTGGTGAGTCAGTTATTTCGGGCGACAGTCTATGCAGAATACAAAGCTTTGCGTGGGTTTTGGTTGTGGTGTGGACCGTGCGAGGTTCTTTCCGATTCACAACGGCCACTTGCGGCCCATCTGAGAGAGGCTTGCGTGGGCTTGGGGTTTCTCTTTGGGGTTTCGGAGATGTGCGACCAGGATCAGTCGGACGGGACGATAGGGTGGGAGGGTGGGTGCAAAGCTCTTGTGCGGAGAGGGACGAGGGAAGCGGAGGGTAGGGAGTGGAAAGGAGAGGAGGGGGGACAGGCGGGCAGGAGTGGTGAAGGAGAGGGATGCGTAGAGGGATGAAGGAGAGGGACGGGAAGAGGGATGAGGGAGGGATTGCGCGCCTGAGTTCGCGGCGAGGCTTTATCTAGCGCCGTGTTGGCAACATGCCTTATGACGGCGCTTCCTCTTTGTGTCTAGCGTCAGCTTGGGTCTGATGGACCTTTTTATCAAGCGTCCCGTCACGTCTTGAAGTGTGTTGGGTGTCAACGGGCCGTTTGTTGGGGCCTGCGAACGTTGTGCTGTGTTCGGTTTGTGCTGGGATACAAGGGTGGTGGTTGTTGGCTTGGCTTGAGGTTACCGGTTCCCCCCGTTCGGCCTGGCGCTAGCTCGGTGTGGACATCGGATCGGTGGATCCTGGACTCAGTGCCCGGTCGTGCTCGTGAAGAGTTGTGTGATCTGAAGTGGTAAAGGCCGGTGAAGTGGCATGTGCGAAGACGTGAGGGTGTGAAGGGGGTTGCGCCGTTTAAGTTTGCGCACCAGGTTGGCTTGAGGTCTTTGGTATGCGCAGCCTATCAGTCGAAGCCCTGTTGCTTTGTTGACGCCAAGCGTCATGCTGGCTGCTCTGCTGCCCCTTTGTGCAGTTGGTTTACGTGCCTGTTTATGGCATGCCACAAAACCCAATGAACCTAGTGCACAGCCCCCGCCAAGCCTTTTGGCGGAGGTTGCTGGCCTGTTCCGCCCTTGCCCCTGGGGCGCGCTTTGCTTGGCGCTTGCGCCCGCACTAGCAGTCTGGCTATGGGAAGCGTGCACTGTTGTTAGGTACCAGGAAGATTCGGGGGCTTACACATTGCTCACGCATTCTGTGTGTGCAACCCATACCAGTTGCCACCGTCTGCGTCTGCACGTGGGAATCCCCTTGACCCCTGGAACCGTCCTACTTGTTGTCCCTTTTACCGCAAATACCTTTCTTAGGCCTCGGTGGGTTGGCAAATCTATCCCCCAGGTCATTGTGTGATGTGAAGCTGCCACTTTGTTTGCGGACCGTGAAGAAGAAATCCATTCGGCTCGATGATCGGTTGTGATTGTGGCCTGTGCACCGCTGTGTGGTGCGTGTGTGGACCCCCGCCGTGTGCTGCTTTGTGGTGGCAACGTTGCAGGGGCTGGTGTGATGGAAGGCGTCGCCTAGGACCGGATTGGGAGACTCAGGTGGGGGGCGACGTGGTGCGTTGTGGAGGGATGCTGGGGCGGTGATAAGCCGAGCCCTGCAGGCCCTACCCGTCGGTTTCCGTGAGCTTGCGTGGCGATACCCGAGAAGGCAAGGTAGCGCGCGCATGTGTGGGGGCTGGTGCCCCCCATGTCTGAGTGTCGCATCGGGCCTGGCAGGCGCCAGAGATAGGCCAGAGTCTGTGGAAGCGGTGGTGTCCGCACGAGTTCCCCGCCGTCGCGTTGTGCAGAGCTGAAAGGTGCCGGAGTTGCGTGTGACTTGTTGTTGTAAGAGGCAGCTGCAAAGCCCGGCCGACTTCATGCGCTGCCTTCTGCAGACGCAAGGCTGGGTGCAGGCCGACGCGACCGGGCGACGGCCGCAGCCAGAGATCAGCCGTGGCTTAGACCCCGTACATGCGGCGAATCCTGGCTAGCCTCCACCTTCGAAGCGGCAGCTACTGTTGTGCTGAGTAGGTGGCCCTGCTGAATGCGAGCTGCGCGGAGCCTACGCCCGATAGCTCTCGCCCCACTGCCATGAAGCTGTTCGACAGTGTGCCACCGTACCGACAGAACCGCTCGTCGTGCAGGGCACACGAGCTGCGCTAACCCCCTGCCCGGGGGGCCAGACCCGGCTTGACCCCTACCCAACCGAGACGCTGCGCCAAACCAGGCCGCGCCAGCCCCTTCTTACAGGACGGCCAAGAGGCCCCGCAAACGGCGATGCAATATGGCTTGTCTGTCCGCACGCACCACCCCCGCAACACCGCTCAACCCCGCCTCGTCACGCCCGCCGAAAGCGACGCCGACCCAGCCCACAGACCCCGACCCACAGCCGAGCCCCGCGCCATTCCGCACGAGACCCAAGCCCTAGGCCGCTGCCGCCAGACTGCACCGTCGCCACTCCACGACGGCCGAGGCCGCGCAAGTAAGGCCCCGATCGGCCCGCCCGCGCGGCGGCGGCCAGCGCCCCGCGCCGCAGCCCGCGTCGCCTGCCGCGCCGCTGCTGCTGCTTTCGCTCCGCCCAGCCTCCGCGAGAAGGCCCAGCCACAGAAGACAGATAGAGGACGCGCTTAGGCGGCCTTGACCTGCTTCTGCACGGTGATCCAGCGGGTGAACTGGTCGTAGTCCTCGCCGGCGTACTCCGAGTCGACAAGCATCTGTAGAAGACACGAGGGACAGCCAGGGCGGGGGGCAGGATACAGGTTAGCGACAAGGGAAAAGCGCAGGTACCGTAGATCGGTTGGGACGAGGCTTGAGCTGCAGGGCTAGCACGGCTAGGGAGCATGGGCCGGACATGCCGTGCACAAGTGCCCAAGGCCCCCAGATCCGCACCGCTCCCACGTATCCCACCTTCTTGTAGAAGTCCTTGCCGATGGCCTTGATCTTCTTGTCCTTCTTGCCGCCGGTGGCGATGCCCTTGGCGATCTTCTCCAGCTTGGCGGCGCGGGCGGCGCCCTTCTTGGCCGAGCGGGTGATCTCCACGCGGCGGGCCACCTGCACGGATGGGTCGAACCTTGGGAAGAGCACGGTGCGAGAGCGAGTCGCGTGCTGTAGGGGCCCCAGCCCACTCGGCCATCTGCCACAGCCTGCATTCATGCACAGCCCCTGGGCCCACTCAGGCCCGCCCCAGGCCCAGGCCCGCCCAGTCCGCACCTTGGCGTAGGGGTTGAGCTTGAGCATGGCGCCCAGGTTGCGCAGGGGGTTCTTCTTGAGCGGCGCGTGCTTGGGGCCGGCGGACTTGGCCGGGCGGATGACCGACTGGATCTCGTCCGAGTTGATCAGGCGGGTCAGGTCGCTGTTGGTCATGCACGAGCGCGGCACCTGCGGCACGGCGGTGGCGTGAGGGGCACAGAAGGTTAGCAGCCGGTTTCTACCCCACGCCGGCGTCTAGACGCTGCGCCTGCCTCCCCGCAGCGCCCCAGACCCTGTGCATGATGGCGCCCCCTCCCCTTCCCCTGCACTCCCCGTCCCTTCCTCCAGAAGCCCTTCTTGACCTCCGACTCCCCCCGGCCCTCCCCCCGCTTCCCTCTTTCTGCTCCCCACCTTGAAGCCCTTCTTGACCTCCGACTCCGTGGTGGCGGTGCCGAAGATCTTGTCCAGCTTCTCGAAGGCGGACTTGGACCAGATGCAGAAGCGGCCCAGGTGGCCACCGGGGGCCAGCTGCGGAGAGGCGGGGGGAAGACGGGTTTGGGTCAGCAGGGGGCCAAACGATGGGCCAGGTGCCGAATATGCCATCAGAACTAGCAGTGCAGCAGCAGCAGCAGCAGCCTGCCAGCCCTCACCACCACAGCACCCGTCACGTGCTAGCTTGCCGCGGACTTCCTCTCTGCCTTCCCCCCGGTCCCCAGCCTCCTGACGGTCCACCTGCTGAGGCCCCCTCTCCCCCACCCTCCCTTCCCTCGCTCCGCCCTGCTCCGCACCTGCAGCAGGTTCAGGCGGTCCACCGAGGTCACCTCCACGCCCGGCAGGTTGCGGAAGGCCTTGGAGATGCCCTCATCGCTGGCGAACACCACCAGGGGGCCACGGCGCATCACGTAGCGCCGGTTGCGCATCTTGCCTGCGGGCGGGCGGGGGCGGCGAGGGGAGGGGGGAGGGCATTGAGGACGCAGCGCAGCAAAGTAGGGGTAGGGAGGGAAGGCGGACAGGACAGAAGCGCTGATGGCGTCTGTTGCGCTGTGGAGTGGGCTGCGATCCGGACCGAGGGCGCTGAAGCCATGGACTCAGGCGTCGCTGAGCCCAGCACGTCCGCGCCAGTGCTGTGCGCCTTTTTGCTCTGTTGCTTGGCTCAGCGCTTCCGATGACCTCTGCCCAGCCCGCCGGCTCCCTCCCGCGCCGTTCGCTCGCCAACAGCTAGAGCACGCTGCGGCGGGCCGGCGCATTTGCTGAGGGGGCCACGGTTTCGAGCTCCAGCCCAATCGACGGACAATTCGCCGGCCCGCCGCACGGCCGCTGCTCCGAGACTGTAGGCCCCCGCAGGTTCCCCTTGCGGAGCAGCCTGCCACAGGAGCAGCGCGCCTTGCCCTCGCCGCCCTCGCCGGCGAGCGTGGGGCCTCCGCAATTACCGCTGCCGCCCCGGGCGCGCAACCTGGGCAGCGGCTTCCGGTGAGGCCGGAGCTCGAGCTCCCAAGGCGCCTGCTCCCGCGCGGGCCGCTCAGTCTCCGGCTTAGGCCAACCCGGCTCCCCCCTGAGCTGGTCCCAGAGAGTGCTCAACACCCCGGGGCTGCCGCCGCTGGGCGCGCCGTCGCTGATCGCAGCCGCCGCAGCTGCAACGTTGCCGCCGCCGTGGCTCCCGCCAGCGGCCGCTTAGCAGCCCTCCGTGGCTGCTGCTCGCCCAGGTGGGGTCCAGGGCGCCGCTCCAGCCTCCATGAGGCCGCCGCTGGGCAGCCGCCGGTCAAGTCCGGCTGAGGTCCAGCTGGCGCCAGAGCCTCCGCCGTGAGCCTTGCTTGAGGGCACGCAAGGCACGCACCTATTGCCATCCCCCTTCCCCAAGCAAGGGCCTAGTCCCTTGAACCCGCCCCCCGGTTCCCCGATGGTGTTTCGTGGGCGCGGTGAGGAGCTCACCCTTGCCGGCGCGCAGGGCCTTGGACTCCTTGCTCTTCTCCACGTCGGGCAGGGCGCCGATCTTCTTCAGGATCTCCAGCGCCTTGGACGTCTTCTTCACGCCCTCCACGGCGTCGCTCAGCACCAGGGGCACCTCGGGCACCTATTGCACCAAAATTGGGGTCGCGGGGGCTGAGCCGGCGTGCCGGCTGTCCACCCCTGTCCATCCCTGCCCGGCTGCCCCCCCCCCTTGATCAACCCCTTCCCCCGACAGCGCTCCGCGCCGACGTGTCCCGCGCAGTCCCAGGCTGTTGCGCTCCGCACCTGCTCGATGCGGTGGCCGCGGGCCAGCACCAGCGAGGGCAGGGCCGAGGCAGCCAGAGCGGAGCACACGGCGTAGCGCTTCTGGTTGACGTTCACCTTGCGGTGCCAGCGGCGCCAGACCTGGGGGGAAGAGGGGAGGGAATCGGCACCGAATGAAATGACCCCGAGCTGCCATCACGCCAGCGCCGAGCAGGTGCAACTGCTCAAACTAAGAACAGAGCTTGAATTAATTGCAAGACGCGCAGCGACGCACGCGCTTGGAGAATGCCCCCCAGCGTCGATCGGACGTGCCCCGCTCGCAGGAGACAAGCCCACAAACTCGTCCAAGCGCTATTCATAGATACTACTTCCAGTAACACATCAGGGAGTTTTGCGAGAGAGCGTCCGAGCGGGCCATCGCCGACCGCGCCGCCAAACAAGTTGCGCACCTTGGTGGGAGCGAACATGCGGCCACCGCGGCACATGTTGCCGAAGGCACCCTGACCGGCGCGGTGGGTACCGCCACCGGGCACACGGGGGATACGCGACACGGCGCGGCCAGTGCCCCAAGACTCGGCCGCGGTCTGGTGGCCGGCCTTCACGAACACGGCGTACGCCTGGCGCTTGTTCTTGGCCATGTTGGTGTGGATGGTGCGCACGATATCGGGGCGGATAGGCGCGGTGAAGACGGCCGGCAGGGCCGTCTGCTCCGCAGCCTCGCCGGAATCGACATTGATAACCGAAACAAGAGGCCTGGCGGCGGCCATTTTGGTTGTTTGTGCCTACGTGCCGACGCGGCGGAAAGAGGGAGGGCCAGGCGCGAGGGGGCGCCACTAACCCGCTCGCGAGCAGTCCCATGCCACTCGTACGGCAATGCGCGACTGGTGCGCGTTTCGCGCGTTGCTTGCCGCAGAAGCTGTGTCTGTGTGATACGCGCCTTAGTTAGGCCAAGCTTGCTATCCAGAGCTCTTCCACGTGCCTTGCGCTTGCCCATCTCGTCTCGCGGCCTGCGCGACCCCTTGCCGCCAAAACAGAGCTGCAAGAGCACACGGGGGATAGCTTCAGATAGGGCTGTCCCGGACGTTCCTGTACACCAGCGGAGGAGCTCCCCGTGGCCTGTGGCTGGGTCCCCAGCACCGGCTCCCGCCGGCTCCCGCCGCCCCCCCTCGGCCTCCGAGTGGATCAGGGCGGAGCTTCAAGCTGAGCGGCGCGTGTCAACGTGCGCCCTGTGCCTCGCTGCTGCCTCCGTCCAGCCCCCCGCGGGGCTACGGCCTTCGGTAGCACGTCTTAACCAGCAAGCTCTGGTGAAGGCGATCGCCTCCAGGAGTGCGCGGAGCACCTGCCTCCCCGCCCCTCCTGCGGAGCAGGCCCACCCTGGCCTCCCGTGACGGCATGCCTCTCCTGCAGCGGGCGGTAGCCTGACGATTGTGTACCTGGGTCCTTACAGCTGCGCATGGCGTGAGTGCGGTCTGGCCTTGCCCGATTACCACGGGGGGGGGGGGGCACGCACCCGGTGGGGACAATTGACATGTGTCGGCAGCTTTGGCTGTAGGAACCTGGATCCATGGGCCGCCACCATGGGACAGCTCCTGCAGCGGGCCTCCCGCGTGGGGGCGCTGCTGGCCCTGCGGCGGCTCAGAGCTTGCCAGGGCAGGAAGGAACCGGGCTGGTGACCGGCGTCGAGCGTCAGCACGGCGGCGCCTCTACAACCCACTTGTGGCTTCCTCCGCGCCTATGCCTGTGTAACAGCTCTGCGCCTATACCGGCGTCTGTAGATGCCTCAAAGCTTTGGAAGGGCAGGGGAGCCGAGGGCCGGGGTTCCTGGGGGGGGGGTCGTGTGGGGCCGCCCCCGGGGGCCACCCCCGACCCACATGGAGGCATGACTAAGCTTTCCTTGGCAGGGCAGCCGAGGGCTGGGGTTGGGGGGGCGTGGCGAGTGGTCGGTGGGGTCGTGTGGGCCTGTGTGGCAACCCCCGGGGAACTCGCCATTTCTGCCCAAACCCTCGCTACCCCGGGGAGTCTCAGGCGCGGTGACTAGCCGGCCGGCCTTACCCTTGTGCGTACGAGGCCCAGGTGAGCCGGGGAATGGCGGGGGAAGGCGGTCCGGGAGCGCTGCGGCACGGTTTCCCGCCAAAGCGGCAGCCGCCGCGATCCGCCCCCCGCTCGCACCGCTGCCGGCTCAGGTGAGGTTGCAGCTCAGAGCATAATCTACTTCTATTGCTCCCTAGCTGGCCTGGGCAGTCTCTTGGCGCGAACTCGCACAAAGCCCAACCTCGCTGCCGCGCAAGAGCTCCGTCGTGCCGCTCTTCGCAGCAGCAGCGCCGCGACGCGCGAGCGCCACCGTAGCTAGCCTGGTGTAGCGATGCTGGCGTGGCAGGGCGGCTCGCGCCGGCGGGCAAAGAAGGCCGGCCGACAGAGCGCCTTCGCGACGGGAGCCCTGCGTGGCGCGGCCGCGGGCCTCCACCCCGGCCTGGACCCCCTTGCTGCCCGGCGCCACGCTGCTGCGCGGTTCGACGGGCAGGGAGCAACAGGTGCGAGGGCCGGCTGTGGGCAGGGAAGCCAGCATTGGGTGCGTGGTGGGGCGCTGTTTCGAACATCCCCCCTCCTGCTGACCCAACTCCCGTGCCTTCCCACCTCTTCCCCACATCCGCAGGGCCGTATCAAGCCCCAGGGCACCGGGGCCTGACCGCAGGCGGGGGAGCACAGGCCGCAGCTCCTCCTCGCACTGCGGTCCGCGGCAACAGCGCCGCCGCCCTCTCCCTCGACGTGTTTGGGCTCCTCAGCGACGCACGGGCCCTTGCGCCCAAGCGGCTTGCGGCCTCTGCTGCTGCGGCCGGCGCCTCCGGTGTTGGCGGCGGTCCCCTGGGCCCGGCAGCCAAGCGGCCCAGGACCGGGGGGGCGCCGGAGCCAGCAGCGGACGGGGTGGAGGAGGGGGAGGGGGAGGGGGGCCGTGGGGACGACGGGTACGAGGAGGAGGGAGCTTGGGGCCGGGGGGAAGGATGGGACGATGGGGAAGAGGGTGAGGACGGGGAGGACCAGGAGGATAGTGAAGCGGCTGCGATGGCAGCAGGGACGCATGCAACCGCGACGGCGGCAGAGACGAGAGCAGCGGCGGCGGCGGCGGCAGCAGCGGTGGACGAGGAGCAGGAGGAGGAGCAGGAGGAGGAGGGGGAGGAGGAGAGGCACGCAGCCTCACTCGGCCCAGGCGCCGCGGCTGCGGCTTGGGAGCACGAGGACGACCCTTGGGAGGCTGCGGCGCAGTACGCGCCGAGCGGCCCCGCTGGCGATGGCGGCGGCGGCTACAGCAGCCACGCCGGTGCTCAGCTGGCGGTGGGCCGCAGGCCACCTGCTGGCAACAGCTTCCCCCGCCCAGCAGCCCTGACGGCCCCAGTGCCCCTGGTGGTTGGGGGCACTGCCTCAGCGGCGGCGGCTGCTACGGCCGGAGGGCGGAGCCTGGGCGTGCGACTGGCTGGGCCCTTGCCGGGGCTGGGGCTGGCGCCGCCGCCTGCAGCGCCCGGCGGCTGGGGCGGCGGCCGCAGCGGCGGCGGCGCCGGCCGCCAGGGCCGTCGGCCCGGGCCGGCAAGCCTCGACCTACTGCTGTGAGACGATCGAAAACAGTTGAAGTAGTGGCAAGCGCACTGCGCAAATGGTAGTGAGCCAGTGAGTAGTGAAGGGGGGTTGGGGTGCGTGGGCGCTTGCCTAGGCCAGCGCTCGGTTGGGGGGCGTGCTCACTGTTTAGGCCCTGGAGGGTGGGAACTGCGCGCGGGAATGAAGGAGCTGCCGGGGTGGCAAGCTGTGCTGGCAGCTGCGTGGGGTTCTTGGGGTTCCTGGTTGGCCTCTGTGGTGGTGTTGCGGGTTCAGCGCTGCTGCTACGTGCTGCCTACAAGGCTGCAGTACTGAGGAATTCAACGAAGCGGATGTCGCCTGGTCCTGGTAGGGAGCCGGCGACGGCGGACGTGATCTCCCGGAGTACCGTGGGGTGCGGAATGCGAACGTGTGCGGATGTCAGGGCCGGGTCGATCGCTATCCGGGTAGGTGCGCAGTGAAGAACGCCGGGATCAGCCGAGGGCTGAGGAGCGGTACGTTCGTTCTGGCAATCCATAGAGCCGATGTGAGCTTGGTCCTGCAAACATCCTGTGGTATGTATCCGGGAGGACTGACTCAAGGACGTGGCGCAGGCAACACGCCTGACTGCGCGCGTGGCTGGAGGTGGTGGGGGTGGGGTTGGGGTGGGGCATTATATACTGTCCCGGCAACCAGGAGAGCGGGGTTGCGGAACCAGGGTGCTTTGCTGGGCTGGGCTAGAGCGGCGCGACAGGGGGCCGGCAGACGGACGAATCGTGACGCCGTACCCAACGAAGTACAGCGCTCATTCCTGACTGCTGAAGCAAGATGCAATGGCAAGCGAGGAACATGCGTCCCTGACTGCATTCATGATACATAGCATGTGTGGCTGGCGGTGATACGCGCGTTCATAATTCGGCTGACAAGCAATGCGGTGCCGGTGCCTCCGCCACCACAAATGACCGGCCAGCTGCTGACTGCGGTGCTGCTTTGGCACGGTAGCAGCCATTGGAGGCCTGCAGAGCTGGACGCGCTGGACACGCTGAAGCGTGACCGATGATTCGGGCGAGCCTCCGTCCAGAGACAGCGGTGCGTAAGCTCAACGGGTCAACCGGTTCATATCTTGCGCCGGCCGTGGAGGTGCAGTGCGGAGGTCTCGTATGCCCGATGTGGCGCTGTCGCACCGAACGGCGCCTGACGCTCAGGACTAGAACCATCGTGGTTGGCGACATGGAGGACCATGGAGTTCTAGAACACACGGCTTACTAGAACCTGGAAACTTTCGGTTGGACCGGGGGGTATCAAAACGTCTCGCCCCTTCGTGACGCACCCTTCACACCCGCGCAGGTCACGGGCAGTGGAGCTGGGACGGCGCAGATGCCGGGCGCAACGCCCAACAGTGCTGGGGGCGCTACCGCGGCGGAGGCGGCAGACCTGGGGCTGTGCAGGGTACGTGCTTGCCAAGCCCTCGACACTCGGAAACCCCCCCGGCAACGATTGCTGTTATCCGGGCTTCAGCCGCGGCTCAGCTAGAACGCCATCCACGGTTTCATGCAACTGTCTCCATCAGGCATAACCTGCAACGCGGGCTGAGATGTATGGGCTGTGTTGCAATGCTGCCGGCATATGCCGGATGCGCGGTACTCACCCTGTGCGCCTGCAGCAAGCATACACCTTACCAGTTTCCTCCCGTTAAGGCCCATGGCCTCTCCGTCCCAACCTGCTGGCCGCAGGTCATCGGTTGTGGGAAGTCAATGGAGCAAGAGCCCCGCTACCACAAGCGTCTGGGCATCTGCCAGGAGCACTTGGGTGCTTCCAAGGTGAGCCTCTCAGCCGTTCAACCCGGATCAGCTTTTGCGCCCCGCACCGCGCATTGTTCCATAGCCTATTCTACGGTAGCGCTTATCTCTGTACCCGGAACGGACGGCCCTACGCGGCGCGGCAGCGTCGTGTGGTCAGCCCGTTCAGCTTGCGGCGGTGACTGGATCTTGGTTCACGTCTGCCACCATGGGCCCTGCCACGCAGGTTCTGCTTCCGTCATGTGGTGACTCCCCCCAGAGGTTTTGCCAGCAGGTACGTGACAGGTTTTAGCGGGGGTCAATCTCTTGGTCAGACTTCTCTAGACCTTGCCCAAGGGCGCAACAAGCCCCTCGACGCCGCCGTGTTGTCCCTGCCCCGCCGGGACCGAGTTGCTACCTAACATAATTTTCCGGCCACACTCGCTTCGGCGCCGCAGTGCAGCAAGTTCCATGACATCACAGAGTTCGACGGCGAGAAGCGGTGAGTCACGCACGCGTTCAAGAAACCGGGACAGAAACCGGGCCGTGTACGAACCACACGCTCCGAGCGAGTCCCATCGAGGGAATGAAGGCCCCTTAGCAAAGACCCCCTGGCCCCCCGTGCTACGGGCCAACGCACCCCTCCCTCTGGCGCGCGCTCCCTGCCGAAACCCGCTAAAACCTTCTGACCTCGCGGCCGACCGTTTCGTGGACCTCGCCAGGTCGTGTCGAGCCAAGCTGGCGGCACACGCGCTGCGCCGGCGCATGAAGCTCGCCCGGCAGCGGATGGAGAAGGTGGGCTGCGGGCACAGGCGTGGCAGTGATGGTGCTGGCATGGACAGGGCAGCGCTTGTGAGGGGATGGGCGCATGTTACCGGTATGTCAGGCACCACACCGAACCGGGTGGTTGATGTTCCACGGCCCGTAATCGCGAGTTTGGCGGCTCAACATCCAATCCCCTTCCGCCGCACCTTCGCCTCCCTGCCCCTGCGCAGGTCCGGGCCCAAGGTGACGGAGCGCCGGGCGGTTCACCCCCGGGCGGGGCTGGCGGGGGCTCCGGCGCCCTACCCGGCTCTTCCGGGCGCAGGGGCGACCGCACTGACAGCGGGAGCGCCGAGCCGCCCTCGCCGGCGCCGTCAGCGCCGCTCATGTCACGGCCCTCGCCGCCGCCGCCCTCGGGGAGGGGGCTCGTGGTTCTGGGCACGCCTACCTTCGACGGCGGCATGGAGACGGACGCGGCGCCGCGGCTGCCTGTGCCACTCATGCCGCCGAGCAGCCGCCGCCGCCCCGCGCCGTCAGAGACGCCTTCCGGCGAGGCTCCGCCGCCCGCGACGGCCGCCGCCGCGGGCTTCCTGGCGGGAGCGTCACCGCAGGGAGCCGCGCTGCCCGGCGCGGGCTTGGCGGCCTTGGGTTTGCAGGGGGCCGCCGCCTCCCTTGCAGGCCTGGCGGAGGCGCTCGGGGCTGCTGGGGCGGTGAAAATGGAGGCGGCGGAGGCGGCAGCGGTCGGCCCTAGCGGCGCCGCCGACCCCTATCAGAGGGACAGCCAGCGGCGGCGGCTGAGCCCTCGGGCGGACGGCGACGAACCTGCTCCCCGCAGCCCGGACCCGCTGCTGCCATCGCCGCAGCTGGCGGCACTGCAGCAATTGCTGGGGCAAGCGCTGCTCATGGGGCGGGGGCTTCCCGCCCATGCGCCCGACCTAGCAGCCCTGGCAGCCGCGCTGAGAGGCGGCGACGTCCATGCCGTTGGCGGCGGCGGTGGCGGTGGCGGCGGCGGCGGCCTGTCGGCAGTCGTTGCGGGGCTGGAGAGGAGCGACGGCAGCGGCGGCAGCGGCAGCAGCGGCGCCGCCGGCAGGTCTGACGGCGGCGGCGCCGCTGGCGTGCCGCTCAAAGCGCCGCCGCTGTCGCCGCAGAGCTGGCCGCTGCGGCTGCTGCCTGAGCCGCCGGGCGGCCCGTCTGCTGCGCCCCGCAGCCCTCTACGACGCTCCACCGGCAGCGGCTACAGCCCCAGCCCGGGCCTCGTGTACGGCAACGACCCACGACCGCTCCCGTCCAACCCCCTGCCACCACCCGACACAGACGCCAGACTGGCCCTAGCCGGGCTCCTCTCCAGCTCGGGCCTCGGCGCGCTGACAGCTCAGCAGGCGCTGAGGCCCGAGGGCCCCGGCGGGCAGGTGCCGGGGTCGGGGCAGGGGCAGGGACACGAGGAGAGCGGGCCTAGGGGCCTGCTAGCAATCGACCCCTCGTTCGCTCCGCTGGCGCTTAGGCTCTTGGCGGCTCAGGCAGGGCAGCACGCGCAGCACGCGCAGCACGCGCAGCACGCGCAGCAGGCGCACCAACAGCAGCAGCAGCAGGCTCAGGCGGCTGGTAGCCCCGGAAGCCCGCGGCCGGCCGCGGCCCTCGGTGGGGCGGGCCTGCACGGGCTCGAGGGGCTGCAGGCCCTGCAGAGGTTGCAGGGGGGCCTGCAGGCGCTGTCGGGCCTCGAGGGACTCCAGGCGCTGCACAGGCTGCAAGCACTGCATGGGGTACCGGCTCTGCAGGGGGGCCCGCAGGGGCTCGGCGGCGGCCTCCAGTCCCTCAAGACGCTCCAGGCCCTGCAGGCCCTGCAGGACCAGCAGGGCCGGGGACTGCACGGCTCGGCGCAAGGCGAGACCGTCGACGCCTCGGCACCTCCGGCCTCGCCTCCGCCACCGATTCCGGGGCCGCGCGCCCTGGCGCCCCCACGGCCCCAGCCGCAGCCCCAGCCCCAGCTCCAAGAGCATCCCCAGCCCTCGCCCCTACGGTCCTCTCCTCCGCTGTCCCGGACTCAGTCCCAGGCGGCCGCTCTAAGGGCCGCCTGCGGAAGGGCGCTGTCGGGCCATTCGGCCGGCCCCCCGCCCGACAACCGATGGCCCCTGGACCGAGACGCAGGGAGCCCCCAACAGCCGTCGCCGCCTCAGTCACGGGCGGTCGCGCCGGAGTCGTGGCGCTCGACCGCCCCGGAGCAAGCGCGCGGGCAGAGGGCCGGGGCCAGGGACGGGGGCTGGCGGAACGACGACCGGCCCCGGCCCCAGGCGCCAGCGTCGCCTGGCCCGATTGACGGGTTGCGAGGGCTGCTGGCGGCCGCCGCCGCCGCCGAGCACGGCCCTGGGCCCAGCGGCCCTGGCCCTCGGGGCATGGGGGTCAAGGAAGAGCCTGAGACGCAACCCATGGGTGTGAGAGGGTCTGGAGACGCGCCTGCGGCTGCGGAGTACGGTGCTGTGGAGTACAGCCAAGCGCTCGCGGAGCAGGCGGCTGCCCTGGCGGCCGCTGCTGACGCCGCCGCTGCCGCGGCGGCGGCGGGGGCATCGGGCGGGCGCGGAGCTGGGTCCCGAGCACCGGCGCTCGAGCCGTCGGATGGGAGGGCGCAGCCCTCGCAGTGGGAGGGCTTTGATTTGGGGTCGCAGGTGCATCAGCTCTTGGCTGCGCAGCTGGCGACCGCGGCCCAGGCTGCGTCCCCGAGCGACCTGTTGCGGGCACACCTCTTGCGCATGCTCACGCGGCAGGAGCCGGCGCAGTAGCGAGGCCCGGCCTCCACGTGAGGCTTGGCGAAGAATGGACATGATGAGGTACGGCATCTAAGGCGGAAGGCACAGCATGGCGGGGTGTACGGCATCCACGGCGGGATGTACGGCATCTATGGCGGGAGGTACGGCATCCATGGCGAGGCGTGGCATGGCGCATGCCGGCTGTGATCGAATGTTGGCCACGGTGGGTGGTGTAAGATGATGCCAAGCGTCAAGGCTTGGCCGGCTCTGTGGTGGCGGTGGGTGGGGGCGGAATGCGGCGCTCGCTCTTGCGGCGCTTGTTAGGTTGGCTGGGTTTCTCGTGTCCCATGTCGGTGTAGAGTCGCAGCGCCAGCTGCCAAGCCTGTTCCTTTGGCCCGACACATAAGTCTTAAGGCGCATCTGTTCTGCTGCGCAACTACAGTCTGCTCGATCACCACGACGGCATCTCATCTGGGCGTGCATCTCGCGTTCGTCCTGTCGATTGGCGGCGCAACTGGCTTTTGTGGTTGGGCTGAAATCGTGTGCACGGGCATGACGGGTGGCTAATGTAGCATCGGTTCGCCGAACCGGCAAAGTGGCCGACGCATGTATGCAGGGGAGCAACGCATGCACGTCTAGGGAGCACCTGGGGGTTTCTCAAGGGCATGATATGGCACCGTTGGGGGTTTTCGAGGGCCCATGGTTTGGGGCTGTTGGGTTCCTCCAATTTATCACTATCCACACCTGCTGGACCTTTTCAGGCGTCCCGAGTGGCCCCGTTTCTGCTGAGGGGTCACCAACCAGTGGGTATCCACGAAGGAACGAAGTAGTTGTCCATGCTTATGCGGACACACGTTTACAGTGCTAGTCAGCCGCCTGGGGTGCTTTCCGTACAAGTTGCCGGACAAGGGAAAGCGATGGGGGTGTAACGGGATTATCGGTCAGGCGAGGGGATGGAGTCCGGACAATGAGCCACAGGCGCTTGATTGGCTCGGGCGCTATTGAGGTGGGGTGAAAGGCGAGCTTGGCGCTCGAATGGGGCAATGATTACTCGCGCGGGTGCGTGGCTGCTACATCATTCCCGGCCGAACCTTGCGCCCCGCCCTGCCCTGTATGTGCCTTACTCGTGTGCGCCGCGCCAGGAGGGACTGGTTTGCCGGCTTGCCTTGGCCGCGTTCGGGGATCGAGGGAATCTAGCTAGGTGCCGCGCCTTGGGAATTGGAAAGGAACGAAACGCGTGGGGGCCCGCGCCTCAACAGTGCTCCTAGCTCTGCTCTGGTGAAATGCGGTATTGGTATGCTCGCTGATACTTTGCCAGGCTTGTTTGGTTGCTGTGACGCGCCAGGGAGCCGGGGAACGTCCTGCGCCTCCGGGGCGTTTGCTCCTAGCTTTGCTATGTGTGAATCTCTCTTACGGCACTTGATACTTGTTGCGGGGCCTTGTGTGTTGCGGGGCAAGCAAGGCCCTTGAGGGTCACGGGCCGTCTGCCTCAGTAGCCGGGTGCGAGCTTCGGCGCGCCGTGTTGCGCAGCCGCACCCTTTCTGGATGGCGCGGGGCTGGCGGTAGGGAGGCTTCCTTTGAGGGTTCCACGGAGCCAGGCCCTATGGCCTCTGGCTGGGTGCCTTGACACTTCTGAGGAGCCAGACTCGAACAGTGGACCCCTGGGAGGCCACGGCGCTCAGCCCTTAATCTGCCTTTGTCAAGAGGCGCGGCAGGTATCAGTCTGCGTGAGCGTTCCTGGTTCAAATAGGGGCTTGGAGCGGTACGGCCGGGAAGCAAGGTAGGAGCGGGAGAGCTAGCAAAGGTCGTTATTACGTCGACGCCGCGTTGCGTCGCACGCGGACGACTCCTGATGAAAGTGGCCGGGTGTGCGGGCCGGAGTAGTGGCTCAATACGTGCTGTCGGGTGAGCCACTGGGCGGCGAAGCTAAAACCGTCTGGCGGGCAAGCGGTGCCCAATATGTGACTGGGCCCGCTGCTTCTGCTCGGTGGAGACTGCGCCACATGATCTTGATCCCCGTACCGGTAGTTGCGTGTATGCTCCGGTCAATGATGGGCTGTTTGCGTGCGTGACAGCCCCGCCTGAATTGCCGGGAGCAATACGGGCCGCGGAACCCGTGTTGAAGGCACGAACCACGCAACCACCTCGAGAGGGAGCCCCGTTTCCGCTGTCTTTCCAAGCGCCTGCTAATGGGGCTATGCCCATCAGCCTGTGCCCCTTGAATTGAAGCCAGCGTCGGACACAGGACATGAGCTGCGGGCACTATTCAGTTGTGCAGCTCAAAGCGGCGCTTGCAAGCAAGGCTCGGCCAGGCCTCCTTGACCCTTGGACAGGCCAGGCGTCACACACAAGGGCCCCTTTGACGGGTATACTACCCAGCGTGGACGCAGGGTGGACGGACCGGTTGTTGCATTACATGGCCCCGCCGCCTGGAAATGGGGTAGAATCAACGCCCCATCACCGGCCCCTCCTTGACCGGTCCCATGCAACCAGGCGCCACCGCCACCACTTCATTGGGACAACATCCCCCGAGCACCCCCCTCCGAACCGCGGGGCGAGCCATGACGAATGCGCAGCTCTGTGGGCCCCTGCCACTGGGGGCAACGAGTGACGGTGCACACAAGCAACCGCACGCAACTCGATTGCAACTTTAGCCTCTCCAAGGTGGCAGCCGGGCACCCTGTTGCCTGCCGTACACGCTAGGCCGGCCCACAGCCTGGCCCACACGCCACCTTGGGGCAAAGCCCTGCTACCCGTCTCTGCCACACTCCGCACGGTGGCCGTACCACACTCCGCACGGTGGCCGTACCACACTCCGCACGGTGGCCGTACCACACTCCGCACGGTGGCCGTACCACACTCCGCACTCCGGTGGCCGTACCACAGCCTCGCTCCCTCCGCTCAGCCCGCGGCTAGCTCGCCTAGCTGCCCTGCTGCTGCCCACGGCCCCCTGCCGCAGCCCAGGCGGTGCGTGTGTGGCGCTCCAGCGCGAGCGTCACCGCCGCCCCCGCCCCCAGGAAGAGCGCGGTGAAGCCCGCCGCCGCCGCGGCGCCGCCGCCCCAGGCCGCCGCCGTCAGCGCCGCCAGCGGAGCGCCACGGAGCAGGGTAGCCAGAGCGCCTTGGGCAGGGGGCAGCTGCTGGGAGGGAACGGGAAGGAGAGCACATCGGCAGCTGTAACGGGGCCCGGGCGGGCTCTGGATTGGCAATTTGGCATCATAGGAGGTTTTCATGGGAAGGTGGCCACTCCGTTGTTACAGCAGCGCGTACTGCGCTAGCTGTAGCTGTTGCAATGAAGGATCACAGACACGCCTGTGTCAAGCCCTGGAGATGCTTGCCTCGGCCCCCGCACTTGATAACCCCGCCACCCACCGGCGCGTGAGCCGACAGCCAGATCGCGTGCAGTGCGACCTCGAGGGGGCGGCGCATGCTGCTGATCCAGGGGCTGGGCGGGGCCAGCCGCAGCACCCATGTGCGCCCGTGCTCCCCAGGCAGGGGCAGGAACGGCAGCCGCGGCGGCAGCGGCAGCGGAGCGCGCAGCAGGGCGGCCGTCAGCGCCGCACCCTCGAGGGCGCTGCAGGCGAGAATGGTGGGAACGAACCAGCGCCTGCAGGGGGGCAATGGTGTGGCTGGAGGTTAGCTGACGTCGGACCCGCGGAGCCCGCAAGCCGCGCGCGCATATAGACTGAAGGGGTCGAAGGGGGACGGTGAATGCTTGATTGCACACACTATACCCCACAACAGTAGCCCCTTCAATGCAACTGAAGGCTCGGGTGGCTCACCGGGGGCCGGCCACCGACGTAGCCAGCATTGCCAGTGACAGAACCGCAAACACGGCGGCCGTCGCCACTTCGCCCTCCGGCTCGCTGCTCCAGCCGTCGACCCATGCCGCGCGCAGCACGCAGGCCAGCGTGCACAGGCGGGCCACGCACCGCATGGCCAGGCCCGTGACCTGCATGGGCCTCAGGTGGGCCCGCCGGAAGGCCTCGTACGACTGTACGGCAGGCGGCTGCCTGTGCTTGGAGAAACCGTGGCCGCCTCTGGCAATGGATGCAGCTGGCGGCGGAGGCGGCTGCGGCCAGCGGGACGCGCCGCCGCCGTCAGCCGAGCCGGTCAGGCCAGCGAAGGGGCTGCCGTTGGGTACCGAGCGCTTAGCGCCCATGCCTCGAGCTGCCTCATCGGTCTCGGGGCCGAGCGGCACGGAGCCACTGCCGCCGCCGCTGCTCCCGCTGCCCGCAAGCCCCTCGTCGCCGCCAGCGTCACCCGCCGCCAGGGGGACCAGGGCCAGGCAGGAGCGCATGCCCCTCGCCTGCAGGTACCTGGCGAGGCCAGGCACCACTAAGCCCCTCACCACGTCCGGCGGGGGGCCGATGCGCAACCCGGCGGCGGAGCCACAGGACCACAGCTGCGCCTGCGGGGCTCCGGCCCCGGATGCGGCGTCGTACGGTGCACGCAGTACGGCACCCATGTCGTACGCGAAGTCGTGGATGCAGCTGTCGTACGCCATGCAAGCCGCCTCGAGAGATGCTGACGGAGGCAGCCGCAGCAGCTGGGCTGAGGCGCCCTCTGCGGGAGCAGGGGCCGTCGACGACGGCTCTGCTGCGAGCAGTGACTCGAGGAGCTGCTTGGCGGCGTCGGCAATGGCTGCCACATCAGCAGCTGCCACATCAGCAGCTGCCACATCAGCAGCTGCCACCGACACCGCCGGGCCCTCAGCATCAGCGATGGTGGCGGCGTCCGCTGCCGCCTCCTCCTCCTCCTCCTCCTCCTCCTCCTGCGGGACCACAGCGGGGACCAGCGCCGCCTTGAGAGCCTGGCCATACAGGTCCGCCACCTCCTCCGCTGCTGCGGCCGCTGGTGCGGCGGCGGCTGTGTGGGCTGCTGAGGAGCTTGGGGCGGCTGAGGCGCTGGGCAGGAGGAGCAGCGGCAGGGAGGCAAGCAGGCGGGTGCCACCTGGGCCCGAGGGAGCCGATGAAGGGGCGGCGCGGGGCGATGGTGCCGTGCCCTCACCGGGCGTCTGCGGCCCTCCTTCCACCAACACGTGCACCACTGCCGTCCCCGGGCCCTGGCCGTAGAGGGCCGTGGGAGGCAGGAGCAGCCTGCAAAGGGTACAAGGACCGATTGTAGCGGAAGGCTGCTGGGGGCAGGGGCGGTGTGCGGCGGCAGCACGCACCCTGGTGGCGGAGACTTAGCGGAGCTCGTAGCGGCTCCGTCCCGTTTGCAAAGCCCCGGACTCGCAGGCCTCACCTCAGGCACACGAAGCCTTCTGGAGCAAGCCCCTCCTTCATCTCGGGGCAAGTGACGTCCGCCGCCACCCGTCCGGCGGGGCCCACGAGCACGACCCTCAGCCGGGCTCCGGCTCCCAACCACCCCGCTGCCTCGCCCGTGCCCCTCAGCAGCAGCAGGAGGGGCACGGGCGGTGCTGGCGGCGGGGCTGGCAGGTTGGGGCCCGAGCCCCCGCCGATGACGCTGCTCAGCAGGGCCAGGGCCGGCGGCCAGACGAGGCCCGGCGACCCGCCGTCGCCGCCGTCCGCCGCCCCGGCCATGCTGCCACCGCCGCCGCCAATTGCTGCCGCTGCCTCATCGGGGTCTGCAGCTGCCCCTGCCTCCGCCTCCGCCAGCAAGGCTGCAACGGCGGCCTCCGCCTCCGCCAGGCCCTCCGCCGCCCTGGGGTCCCACGCGACGCCCGTTGGGAGCTGGCGGCGGCGCGCCGGCGGCAGCAGGATCGCCCCGCGCCGCCGCCCAGCCCCGACTCGCTGCCCTGGTAGGGACTCCTCCGCTACTGCCTGCTGGGGCAGGGTCAGCTGCAGAATGAGCTGCACACAGCCCGGCACGCACACAGCCGTCAGCGCCGCCGCGGGCCCGCGACGGCCAACTGCTACTGCTGCTGCACCCCCGGCGGCGGCGGTTTGCTGTAGGGTACCCTCCAGGGCGGTCAGGACCGCCCGTGCCGCTGGCTCGAACGCCGTCGGCGAAGGATGGTGGTGATCGGAAGACTGGGAAGGGCTGCAGGCGCTACTCGTCTCGCTGCCACTACTGCCACTTCTACCACCACCGGCCCTGCGGCGGCGCTTGGCGCCCTCGCCGCCGCCGCCGGTAGGGGGCTTTGGGGCGAAGAGCTTGAGCGCAAGGGAGGCGACCCGGCGTGAAGAGCGGTACACCGTCCCACTGCCGGAGGCGGCGGCGGCGGGGGCAGGCGCGGTACCGCAAACCGGCTGCTGGTCAGGAGACGCTGGGGCCAGAGCAGGGGACGGTACGGGGACCATCTCCTCCTCCGGACGCTGGGCCTGAGCGCCCGCAGTCGGATGGGGACCCGCCTGCTGCTGAGCCGGTGCCGGTGCCGCAGCATTGTAACGTGCGGGGACCGCAGCGTTCGCTGGAGTTAAGGAAGCGGCACCGGCGGCGGCAAGCCCCGCCGGCGGCGTGCTGCCGGCCTCGACTCTGCGGCTGCCATCCGCACTGGCGCTGCCACATTCAGACGCCGCCCGCTGAAAGATGCGCCGGCGGAGGAGGCTGCCGCCGCCGGCTGAGCTGCCCTTGCCCGCATCCCCTGCCGCGACGGCGGTTGCGGCCACACGGTCCCCACCTCCGCGCCCCGTCCCGCTGCCTCCCCGCCTGACCTCCGCCGCCTCCAGCCGCTGCCAGTACCGCTCCCACACGAGGCTGCCGAGGTACGGCACCGCCGCCACCAGCAGCGCCGCCCGGAAGGCCAGGCCCAGCAGGGCCCAGGCCGAGTGGCAGCCGGGCCCGCCCGGGCCCAGCAGGCGGCGGTCCAGGGTGGCGCTGGCGACGAGGAAGAGCAGCCACACGACGGGGGCGAGGCGGGCTTGGACGCGGGAGGGCAGCTGCATGCGGAGCAGGGCGCGAGGGAGGGGCATGAGGCAGCATTTATGCCGGGCACAGGCAGGGGGTGCAGAGCGCAGACTTCAGTACCGGTAACCCCACTGGCAGCATCCAAGGCCAACCTCAGCCCCCGCACCATCCACCTCTTCACACGACCCACCTGCTGCACCGTGAGCCCCCGCACCGCATAGAAGACCGCACCCTTGTGACCCTCCGGCCCTGCCATGAACGCCGCCGACCCCACGCCCAGCGCCGCCGTCGGCGCCGCCAGCGCCGCCGCCAGGTTGCCCAGCGGCACCACCAGGACCGCCGCCACCGCCAGCACGCTCCGCACGCCGCCGTAAAAGTAAGTCCGCGGCGCCGCCAGTACGGCAATCAGCTGTACGACATGTACGGCAAGGGTGGCCGTGCAGCCGAAGTCGTACACCGCCAGCCGTACGCCCGGCAGGACGAGCAGCCACGCCAGCGCCGCCGCCAGCTGCGGGGGTCTGCCGCCGCAAGGGAAGGCCGCGAGGGCGGCGTCGGCTGCGGAGGTGGCGGGACGGAGGGGCAGGTCCTGGAGGGCCGAGGCGGGGCTGCCGCCGGTGGGGAGGCACACGGGAGGGGCGGGGCGGTTCAACCATGGGCAGCTTCGACGTCGTCCTCGCTGCGCTGCGTTCTCAACACCACCGACCGCTGGACCCCGCCCGTCCCCTTACCCCTTACCTGCCGCCGGTGGGGAGGCACACGGGAGGGGCAAGGCAGGTAGGCGGAAAACAAAAGCCTAAGAAAACCCCGGTGTTTCTCAACAACACCCCCTTACCCCTTACCTGCCGCCGGTGGGGAGGCACACCCGCTTTTGCGCCAGCCTCAGGAGCAGCAGCGCGTTGAGCAGGGTGAGGTCCAGCAGGAGCGCCGCGACCTCGGCGCACACGCGGCGCCGGAGGAGGGTGGAAGTGCCGCCGCAGTGACCGTTGCTGCTACGCCCGGCCGCCGCCGCGGGTGTCGGCACGGCTCCGGTGGTGCTGGCAGCGGGCGGCGGCATGTTGGCTGTTGGATGGAGCGCCGCGGGGCAGCGGCCGCTCCGTCGCAAAGCTGGTGTCGGAGGGGCGTCCTGCTTGCAAACCAGTGCGAAACAAGGTTAGCGTGTGCCAAGGGCGCGGCGATTAGCGTTGAGCGGGCCGCGCGCGGCCAGTGTGGCCCGTTTGAGGTTGTCGATCAGTTAGGGAGGATCGATGGGGACCCATGGGTCCCCCATACCTTTATGCCCGTGCTCGCCTTCTTGGCTGCCACGGGCCCTTGCCCCATACCACAACCACGAACTCCTAGGCCGCCTTGCCCCCTCTCGCATGCTGCCCTGCTTTGCCTGTCCATGCCTGTCGCGTGCTTGGTAACAGGCTCAACGGGCGGTCGAGCAGCAGCTGCATACCCGGTACGGCAGATACGGAACGGCGGTTACCGTGATCCACCGGGCGTTACACCGCATGCCGCAGCAGTCCTCACAAGCGCCACCTGCAACCCTGCAAACGTACAACTCGACAAGCTGTACGCCACACGTACGAGCCCCACCCAATTCGTTCAAGTAACCCCGGCTCTCCCATCACAGGAACGGCCTCCACCCCTGCCACATGAGCCCCAACAGCCGCTCGTCGCACGCCTGACTCAGCAGGCAGCGCGCCTGCTCCTCGGGGCTCAGCGGCCCGCGCCGCTGCAGCAGCTCGGGGGCGCCCCGGTAGGTGCGCTCGCGGCCGCCCCGCCCCTCCCCCTCCCCCTCGCCCTCGAACACGCCCTGCACCGCCCGCACCAGCGCGGGGTAGTACTCGCGGGCCCCGTGCCGCGGCGCCAGCTCCTCCGCAGCGATGAGCCCCGGGTGGCGCCGGGACAGCTTGGACAGCGCGGTGCGGACCTGGGGGGGGGCGGGAGGGATGGTAGGGGGGAGGGGAAGTGGAGTGCAGTGAGGAGCAGAGGTGGCGTTGGGTTGAGGGGAGCGACAGATGGGCAGAGGGAGAGCGGAGGTTGAGGAGCAAGGGATGCAAAGGCATGCGCAGCACCCCCCCAGAACAAGAGGAAGTGCTCAGCCCCGCTCACCCTTCCCCGTGCGAGCTCCGCCGCCAGCGAGGCCTCCACGCCCCCCGCGTCCCAGCTGCCGCCGCCCCCCGTGCCGCCGCCCTCCTCGCCCTCCTCCGCCCTGCCCTCCCGCAGCGCCCGGGCCGCCGCCGCCGCCCCCTGCGGCCCCGCCAGCACAGCCGCCTCGTGCGCCCACTCCGCCACGGGCTCCCGCAGAAACACCTGGGGAGAGGTAATGGGGGAGGAGCGTTGTAGGGGCAGGAAAGCGCCGGCGACTCCCAGTCATCACACTCAGGAGTTTCGCAGCCAAGCAGGATCCCCTCTAACGCCCCCTCCGCCCCCCATCCACGCCCCCCTCCGCCCCCCATCCACGCCCCCCCTCCACCCCCCCTCCACCCCACCTCCATGACCGCCCCCAGCAGCTGCCGCGCCCCGCTGAGTGCCGCCAGCGCCGCCGCCAGGGGGGGTGCCAGGGCCTCGGGGGCGCGGTGCGGCCCCAGCGCCCCGGCCAGCTGGGGCGTGAGGCGGAAGGGGACCAGCTCGGGGAGGGGGAGCACCTGCGGGGTCGTCAGGAGGTGGGGTGAGACGAAATAAGCAGCCACCCCCTCCCACCCATCCCACACACGTATTTGCACCCACCTGCGTCCCCGCTCCGAAGCTGTACCCGAAGTCGATGTGCACCGCCTCCCCGCTGCCGGGCCGCAGCAGGATGTTGTCCGCGTGCCGGTCGCCCACGCCCGCGCCGTAGCCGCCCGCGCACCCCGCCGCCAGGCTCCCGGCCAGCGCCCCCCGCCGCGCCAGGAACAGTGGCGCGGAGTGGCCCGAGCAGCGGAGGAGCGCGGAGCGGAGCAGGCCGGGGGGGAGCAGGGAGGACACCTGGGGGTGTGGGGAAAACAGGGAGGTGACGAGGCGTTCAAGCGGGGAGGAGGAGGCGGGACATCCTCCATGCAATCCTCCGCAACCCTGCCCCTCTCGCACCTGCTTGAACGCCGGCCCCGCCGCCCCGCTGTCTGCGCCCCCGAACGCAGCCACGTAGCAGCGGCCCGCGGCGGGGTCGGTCCGTGCCGCCTCCTCCAGCCGCGGCCGCTGCTCGGTCGGTGCCGCCCGCAGCGCCAGAGCCACGATGCTCTCCCGGTAGCGCACGTCCAGCTGGGGGGAGGGGAGGGGGTGGGAGAGGGCAACGTGTGTTTTGACACGCATGTCATCAGCCACGATGGCACCTCTTCTCCAAACCAGGTTGTGGGAAGGGAAGGGGAGGAGGGAGGCAAAGGACAGTCAACACAGCGAAGGCCGTGCTGTGGGGGTGAGGCACAGCCAGGAGCGGCAAGGCCTGAAGACCGGCTCCCTCCCCCCTAGATTCCCCTGCCCTGACGCCACGTGCCTCACCTCCCCCGCGCCCTCGGCCCCCTCCACCAGGGCCCGGTTGCCGCCTGACCGCACCAACTCATCCACCAGCACAGACTGGGGGGGGGGGGGGAAAGGGAGGGGGGGCCGAGGAAGAGGGCGGGACTCAGGACGGAAAGCGGGGAGCCAAAGGGCAACGCTGTCCCCTGCGGTCGTGTTCCCCCTGAGGTCTTGTTCCTCTGATTCGCTTCACCGTTTTACGTCCCTCCTTCCGCCCCCCTTCCCGCCCCCACCTTGAGCGTGCGTGTCCCCGGCACGAAGGCCAGCAACCCCACCCCGGGGCTCAGGGGCACCACCGCGTACGTCACCAGCCGCAGGCAGCGCCGGGAGCAGGCTGGGGGTGTGTGTGGGGGGGGGCGAAGGGGGGAGGGGGAGGGAGGATCGGCGGTCGTCGGGGTGTGTGTAGGGCCCGTGAAGGACGGTATCACCACTTCCCCCCCGGCCCTGACGTGCCCCCGTCTTCCCCTCCCCCTGCAGCACACCTCACCCCGTCTACACAGCCACCCACCCCTGTCCGCCGCGAAGAAGAAGTTGAACGCCGCGAACAGCAGCTGCACTCGCTCGTCCAACCGCACGTCCTCGCCGCCCTTGACCACCCACTCGCGGCAGGTCAGGTCGCTGGGGGGATGCGGGGGAGGGGGGAGCCACACGCTTATGAGGGAAAAAAGGGCCCCGATTGGACCTCCGGCTCTGTCACCTGCCACGCGCTGTCCTCCTGATCCAAAGTTCTCCCGCACTTACCCATCCTCTCCACCAGCCCCCCACCTGCAGTACATGCCGATCAGCTTGGGCCGCTGCTTGCTCCCGAACACCGTCACCAGGCGCCGGAAGCCCACCACCACCACGGGGCAGGCGTCCTCGCAGCCCAGGGGCGGGAGGCCGTCGGGGCCGGGGCCGGCCCCGCCCGCGCGGCCCCACAGCGAGGCGGCGGCCGCGGAGGCAGGAAAGGCCTGGGAGGGGAGCAGCAGCTCACGGGAGCTGGGGGGGAAATGGGAAGGAAGGGGGGGAACTTAGCTCAGGGCCATCCCAACACTGGCTTTGGAGCGAGAAGGGGAAGGCGGCAGCCTGGCCAAAGTCCCTAGCCGCCTCCCCATGACCTCACCTGCCCCCCTGCGCCCCGCCGTCGCCCCGGCTGGCCGCGTCCGCCGCCGCCGCCTCGTACCGCCCGAACCAGGGGCTCAGAAGGTCCAGGCTGCGGCGGCCGGGCGCCTGCAGAGCCTCCCACGCCGCCTGCCCGTGCTCCTGCACGCACGCAGCCTCCGCGGCCCGGGCCGCAGCGCTGAAGGCGCGCGCCATGGCGGGGCCGGCGGGCGACGGAGGCTGCCGCGCCGCCGCGGCGGCGGCGGCGGCGGAGGCCAGGCGGCGCAGACCCGCGCCGTCAGCGCCGCCGAAGCGGGATTCGAAGGCGGAGCGGTAGCGGAGCGCAAAGGTGGCGTTGTACGGCTCGGAGCCGGCGGCGCCGCCGCCCGCGGCCGCTAGGCGTCGCGTGAGGGCCGCGGAGGGCGTGGGGCCGGCGGCGGCTGATGGTGCGAACGCCTGGCGCTGGGCGGGCTGGGCGGACAGGTAGCGGCCAAAGAGGCTCGGCCAGGCGTCCTGCGGGCGGAGGCAGCTGGGAAGTTGGCGATGACCAATTCAAACCAGGCAGTGGCCTAATGCAGTCCCTTGCCTGGGCCCTCCCCGCCCCCTCCCACCTGCGTCCACACGCGCACCGCCCCCTCCACGTCCCCCAGCTGCAGGGCCCGGGCCATTCGGGCGCTCAGGGCGGACCACCTGGGGGGGGGGAGGGGGAGGTGGTGGAGAGCACCGGGCAGACAGCAATGGGGAGGCAATGCATCAGCCGCACGCAGAGGCAAAGGGCGGGTGCAGGCGAGCAGTCAAGGGCGATGTGCAACCCAGCGTTTCCCCCTCCCCTTCCCCCTTCCCCTCCCTCCCCTCCCACCTCTGTGCCGGGTAGGTCATGTCCCCCAGCGCCCCCACCCACTCCGCCACCAGGGCACTGCGGGTGGCGGCAAGCAGCGGAGCCGCAGCCGCGGCGGCCGCGGGGCCGAAGCGCTGCGCAGAGGAGCGCAGGGGCGGGCCCAGGGCCTGGGGCTGGCGGGCCGCCAGCAGGGACAGGGGGCCCAGCAGGGGGTCCTCGGGGCCCAGGGGCACGCGGGCCCCAGCTGGGCCCGGGCCTGGGCCTGGGCCTGGGCCTGGTTGGGCCCCCTGTGGGCCTGCGTCTGCGTCCGCCAGCATGGAGACCATCTGCGCCGCCCAGGGCAGGAAGGCGGAGGGGGGCACGGAGGACCAGCCGCTGCGGAAGGCCTCGGAGGCGGAGGCGCTGGAGGGGGAGGGGAGGGGGGTGGGCAGGGTAGGCGGAGGGACAGGCGGGGCCAGTCGGGCCAGGCGGGGCCAGTCAGAAATACCGCAACGGCGAACGGCGGGGCCAGAACGGGGTCGGAACACGGGGCGCACCTCTCCCTTAGCATGGACAGCACGACGGGGATGTGGAAGCGCGCGTGCGCCGCCGCCACCGCCGCAGCCTCCGCCTCGTCCCGCGCAGCCTCCGCCTCGTCACCACCGCCGCCGCCACCGCCGCCATGGCCCACCCCGGCACCCGCCGGCGCGGCCCCTGCGCCCGCCGCCGCTGCCCCCGCCAGCGCCGCCGCCCTCAGCAGGTGCCGTACCACCAGGGCGGGGAGGTCCGCACCCGCCTGCCGCACCGCCGCCTCCACCTGCGGAGGAGGGCGTCGGGGGGCAGGGATGACACCTGGATAAGCAATGCTGTAGGGACTGACGGGGATTGCGCGGAGCCAGCAGGCTTTGAGCGGTGCCTGCAGCCACAGGCCAGGCCACAAACACATACCTGCGGCTGCTTGCGCTTGGGCTCCCCCAGCGCCGCCCTCAGCTCCTCCAGGGAGGGGGCAGAGGGGTCCAGGGACCGCTCGGCGGGGGAGGCCTGGGGGGCAGGGGGTGGGGGGAGGGAGGCGGCGCAAGGCGGCCTCAGTGGAGGCTTGGGGCATTGCGGCGGGGGCATGGAGACAGGGGAAGCGGTCTTGGTGGCAGGGGGCATTCTGCACGCATGCGCCACCCACCCCTGACGCCCGGTGCAGTCGGGCGCAGAGGAAGGCCAGGTGTGCAGAGGCGCGGGCGCAGGTGGCGGCGGCGGCGGCGGGGTCGGCGGCCCCCGGCGGCGGCTGGAAGGCGGCGGCGGTGAGGGCGTGCGACAGCGCCGTCGCCACCCTCAGCCCTAGGAAGCCCTGGGCGCCGGGGCTGGGGTCGCCTGCAGTGGGGGAAGAGCGGGGCGGCCACACAGGGGATGGTTGTCGTGCCGTTGGTTTGTAATGCAGACGGATCGCCGCAAGGGGAAGCCCAAAGCGCGCCCCACCCCCCCGCTACGGCAACCCCTCCCAGGCCCCCCTCCCCCCCACGCACCCGCCATACAGACCAGAGCCCGCGACTGGGCCAGCTCCGCCTCCGCCGCCTCCCTGGGCCCAAGCAGGCCCCCATCGGGCCCCGCCTTGAGCCGCCCCGCACGCACCCCCGCCCTCAGCTCCTTGAGTACCTCCCCAACCGCCGCGTACGCCGCCGCATCGCCCGGCTCCGCCGCCGCCGCCGCCTCCGCCGCCGCCAGGTGCGCCCGCATCAGCGCCAGCGCCGCCACCGCCGACCGCCGCCGCACCGCCGCCGCCGCCTCGGCGCCCGCGCCGGCGCCCAGGCCCGGCAGCCCGCCCAGCGCCTCCGCCGCGGCGGCGCCGGCGGCCTCGGCGGCGCGCAGCTCTGGGGCCAGGGCCGGCAGCGCCTCCGCCGCGGCGTCGGGGCAGCCCAGGCGCAGCGCGGCGGCGGCGGCGGCGAAGCGAGCGGAGGCCTGGGCGTCGCGAACGGCCGCCGACAGCGCCCGCTGCGCCTCGCCGCCACCGCCACTACCGCCGCCGCCGCTGCTCGCCCGGCGCAGGCCTGAGCCGCCGCCGCCGCCAGCGGCGGCGCTGGCAGGGACCGCATCCAGCAGCAGGCGCCGCACCTGCAGAGCCGTGTTGACGGCGCTGGCGGCGGCGGTCGGGTTGCCGCCGCCGCCGGGCCCTGCCACCCCCGCCGCCGCGCCCAGGCCGCGCCGCTGCCACCGCTGCGTCACCTCCGCCAGCCGCCCCAGCACGGGCCCCGCGCCGCCGCCGGGTGAGGGCGACGCTCCGCCGCCACGTGCCCTGGGTCCCCCCCCTGCCGCCGCCGCCGCCGCCGCGGCCCCCGGCTGCAGCAGCGCCCGCACCGCCTCTCCCAGCTCCGCCAGTGGCTGCAGGGCGCTGAGGGCGGCGGAGCGGGAGGCGGCGGAGAGGGGGTGCAGCGAGGCCCAGCGGCCGCGCAGGCGGGACAGCGCCACCTGTGAGTGTGGAGAGACGGAGAGGGCGAGCGTTGGTAAAAAACAGCGGGAGAGATTATACGGTCATGGCTTTGTATGGCTTAAATCGCCGCCTGCACCGCCTCCAAAGGCTATGGTGATCTCTGGCTAGGTGCGTAAGTATTAACTATGTCATGGCTTTCTATGGTTCAAGTCCCGGCCCCTGCCTCCCGCCCCCTTCCTCCTCGCCTGCACCGCCTCCAGGCACCGCTCCCAGCCGCCCCGCCGGCACGCGCGCAGGAGCTCCGCCACCGCCACCTCCAGCGGCGCCGCCGCCTCCGCCACCTCGCGACCGCCGCCGCCGCCGCCGCCGCCGCCGCCGGCCTCGCTCCTCGCCAGCACCGCCAGCACCAGCGCCGCGGGGCCCTCCGCGCCGGCGTCGCCGTCAAGATCCAGATCCATGGCCGCCAGGCCGCCGCCGCTGCCGCCGCCACCGCCGAGGCGTGGGGGCGCCGCCAGGGGCGCGAGGTCCGAGGGTTGCAGTTGGAACAGTGCACACCGCAGCACACGCCGCAGCAACCGGTGCCCGTCCTCGGACCCTGGGGCCGATGGACTGCCCCCAGCGCCGCCGCCGGCCCCGGGGCGGGGGCGCAGCAGGGCGGCGGCGGCGGTGGCGGCGCCGTGGGGCGTGAAGAGGGCGGAGGCTGCGGCGGGGCCGGCGGCGGCGGGCAGGGCGCCGAGGGAGCGGAGGCGCGGCTCCAGCTCCGCCTGGGGTCGGCAGAAGCCGGACGGATGCACGTGATGCGGAGTTGTAGGAAAGACGTAAGACAAACAACCAGTGCCGCCGACGCAAGGACGAGCATCGTCTTGTGCCGTAGCCAATGGCCAATGGTGCGACGGTCCCGCCTCACCTCGAGTCGCTGCCAGTCCCCCAGCGCGTCCGCACACGCCACCATGGTCTCATCCCACAGCGCCCCCTCCGCCGGCGGCACACCCAGCGCCGACACGGCCCCGGGCCCTCCTCCACCACCTCCGCCACCGCCACCTCCGGCCCCGGCCCGCATCACCCGCGGCCCCAGCAGCTCCCCCACGGAGGGCGGGGCCGCCCCCGCCGCCTCCCCCGCTGCCCCCGGCGGTGCGGCCCCGGGGCCCAGCGCCAGGGAGCGGTCCCCGGGGCGCTCGGGAACTGGCTCGGCGGCGGCAGCGGAGGGGCCCAGCTCCTGAGGGGTGGGGTGGGGGGCAGGGTACATTCAGGAGCGCTGCTGCTCTGCCTCGTAGATGGCACCGGCAGACCTCGCTTGACCAAACCGGTTGAGCTCCCTTGCTAACATGCGCGCAGTGGGGCACCGCACCGCCCTATCATGCCCTTGCTCTCAAGCGTCAACGCAGCCTCGCTCCCTTGCTCACCCGCAGGACCTCGGTCGCCGCCAGCAGCTGCCCCACCCGCCGCAGCGCCAGCCTGGGCCGCCCCGCCGCCTCCGCCGCCGCCGCACTGAAGCTGCCGGGGCACAGTAGCAGCTGCCGCCGGGCCGCGGACAGGAGGTCCTGGGGGGGAGTGGATGGTCGGGAGTGACGTGGTGACGTGACGTGAAGCAGGGAGGCGAGGCGGGAACATGTTGAAACGACAGCACGGCACGTTCGACGGACAGAAGGTCCTGGGAGGTTCGGGCATGGGAGGCATGTGAGACATGGAGCTCAAAAAGCATCTGCAGCGGCGAGGGCCCCTTTATCCGCCACGTGCCTGCTCGTCCAGTTCGCCGTAAGCCTGCGCCAGGGCCTCCAGCGTAGCCGCCACGTCAGTCGGCCCCACCGCTGCCCGACCGCCGCCGCCGGCCCTGCCCGCTGCCGCCGCCGCCGCCATGGCCCGGCTCTGCGCCGCCAGCTGCGCCTCTAGCAGCAGCGCCGCCGATTCAAAGCCGCCCGAAGCCGCCGCCGCCGCCAGCACGTCCGCCGCCGGCAGCATCAGCGGCTGACTGCCGCCGCCGCCGCCGGCGGAGGCAGGGGCGGCGGCGGTGCTCAGCGGCACCAGCAGCCGTGTGGCCAGGGCCTGCAGTGCCGCCACGAAGCCAGGCGCCGTCGGCCGCGCCGCCAGCGCCGCCGCCAGCCCGGCGTGCAGCTGCCGCCGCCGCTGCGCCACCGCCGCTGCCGCTGCCGCCTCCTGCTGCTGCGCCGGCGGCGGGCCCTGCCCGCCCTGCAGCAGCGGCGCTGGGGCCGCTGCCGCCTCCGCCAGCGCCGCCAGCGCTGCAGTGGCAGCGGCGGCGTCGCCCGCCTCCGCCAGTCCCGCCAGCGGCCGTAGGAAGGACGTTGCGCGGAGCGAGGTCGTGTCCGGGAGCTCTCCCGTACGGTACGAGCGGTACAGCGTCAGCGACGCCGACCTGCCGTGCCGCCGCATCGCCTCCGCCGCCAGCCGCCGCCGCGCCGCGCCTCGGATGGCTGCATCACGTGCATAGCGGGAGTCGCCGAGGCCCCGCACGCGCAGCGTCACGGACGCGCCCTTGGATCCGAATCCGGACCCAGATCCAGATCCAGATCCAGCGAGGGAGGCCTGGGACGAGCTGGCGGCGCCGCCGGGGCTGTAGACCTGCGTTGCGGCGCCCTGTGACGCGCCGGGCTGCTGCGAGGGCAGTTGGGAGCCCTGCGTGTAGGTTCCGCCGGCGCCGGCGCCGGGGCCGGTGGGGGCGGGCGCGAAGAGCGGCCCATCGGCGGAGAGGGAGACGGTGGGGTTGAAACGGACGGAGGCGGCGGTGGCGCGGAGTTGGCCGGGGCGGGGCCGGGGCCCTGCACCGCCGCGGCGGGAGAGGTCCTGCGGCCAAGGGTGACGGGGGGCATGACGAGGCTAAGGCGGGCTATGCTCTAGCGGTGCCGGGTGTTCAGGGCTTGCCCCATTGAGGTCCGCTCAACCTTTATCCTTGACATCCGCCCATAACCCTCCCGTCTCGCCCTCCTCCTGCCCTCACCTGAGTGAGCATGAACGCGGGCGTCCGCAGAGCCGCCGCCGCCGCAGTACCGCGCCGCGCGCCGCCGCCGCCGTACAGTCCCACCGTACCGCCGCCGCCGTACAGCCCGAGCGAGGGCGTGTAGTCACGGAACGTGCACTCGTACGGCTGGGAGGTGAAGAGCTGCGCCTGGTTCCCCGCCAAGCCCAGGCACGGCTCCAGCAGCAGGGCCGTGGCGGCCGCCGGCCAGCGGGCCAGCAGCCGGGCAGCGCTGTCGCCCGCCGCAGCGGCGCTGCCGCCGGGGCTGCGCCCGGGGGAGAGGGCGGGCTCGGCGGACAGACGCAGAAGCGCCTGCGGCAACGAGGGCGGAGGGGAATAGGCATGCCGGTGCGGTGGGGGCTAGATCAGCACGAGAAGTTGGGCTTGGCAAAAAAGCGTACGGAACAAAGCTACGTTGCAGTGAGGGGGTGCTCAGTTGACGCACCCTCAGCCCCCCTGCCCACCCACCGCCAGTCGCTCCGCGGGCGGCGCGGGCAGGCGCTGATGCCACCAGCTGCGCCCGGCCGCCCTCACGGCCCCGTCCTCATCCCCCAGGGCCCCCCCCAGCACCGGCAGCAGCAGCGGCAGCAGCAGCAGCCGGGCCGCCGTGCCTCCGTCGGGCGCCTCCTCGGACCCCTCCGGGGCCCGCAGGTACGGCAGCCGCAGGCCCCGCCGGGCCCAAACGTCCGCCGCCAGCTGGAACAGCGCCAGCCGAACGCCGCCGTCGGGCGCCGCCGCCAGGCCGCCGCCGCCGCCACCACTGCGTGCGCCCATGAGCGCTGCCAGGGTGTCGGCCAGGGGCTGGAGCGGGGCCGAGGGCGCCAGGTCCTGGGGACAGCGGGACACATGGAGTGGGGCGGTATGACGGTTAGAGACGGAGGAGGAGGTGAAGAGGTGAGAGTTTGCAGCCCGCACCCCAGGGAACCCCTCCCCACCTTGGCCAGCCCCAGTGCCGCGCGCTGTGCGTCGGGTCGCATGGCCCTCAGCGGCAGCCGCACCAGGACCTGGGGAGAGGGCGGGGGCAAGGGAGTTGAGGTGAAGGGCAACATGCATCGAAAAGCGGAGAGGCGCTACGCATCGCAGCTGATGGGCGCGCGTAGAGGGCACAGAGCTCTACCAGAGAGGTCAGCTATTGGAAGAGGAGATGGCGCTGCACGTCCGCCCCACCTGCGCCGAGTCCGTGAACAGCGCCCGGGCGGTGTCGGGCGGCGCCGCCTGGGCGCAGCGGCTGTGGGTGGGGAGGGGCGGGGGCAAGTAGGGCGAGTACTCAGCGGGCAGCCCTGAAGCAGCCCTCAGACCTTGAGCCCAGGCCGCCAACCTTGAGCGCGGCACCCCCGAAACCTGGTCACCAGGCCCATGCTCCAACCACCAGGCCCATGCTCCAACCACCAGGCCCAGGACCCAACCACCAGGCCCAGGACCCAGCCACCAGGCCCAGGCTCCAACCACCAGGCCCATGCTCCAACCACCAGGCCCAGCCACCAACCACCAACCAACCCAGGTCTTCCCCCGCCCCACCTGAGCGCCGCCAGCGCCCTCCGCACGCCCCCCTCCCTGAGCGACCCCCCTCCCAGGCGCTGCAGGAGCAGCCCCGATGCGGCCAGGGCGGCGGGGGGGTGGCCCAGGGGCGGGGGGGCGGCCAGGGCCAGCACCAGGGGGGGCAGGCCCTCCAGGTTGCGGGGGGACTCGAGGGCCTTGCGGAGGGCGTCCTGGGGGAGGAGGAGGGGGTGGGGGTGGAGGGGTTTCAGTGTTGCGGAAGGGGAGGCGAGTCGTGAAACCTGGGTAGGGAGGTGGGGTGAGGGTCACCCTAGGCGCCGCATCCCGCCGCTCACCACAATGTCACGCGTCTTGCGGGCCAGCGCTGAGCCTGCGGGGTAGGGTCGGGTGTGGGGGCCGGCAGACGGGTTGGAGCGCGTGGAGGCACGCGTGCATGGAGCAACCCACCAGGGCAGCTGGGCGGCGAGCGGGGTATGCGGACGGCTAGGCGATGGAAGCACGCCTGCCACGTCCCTACCGTCCTGAGATGCGCCGCCCTGCTCCTGCTCCTGCAGGGGGGGGCAGACAAAAGGGCGTGCGTGTCGTGCGTTGAGGGATGGGTAGATGGGTGGCTTGGAAACATAGGTGGGAGCCCCGTGGACGGCTACCAGGCGCTCCCACCCCAGGCCCAGCCCAGGCCCAGCCCGGGCCCACCTGCTCGGCCATCTTGGCCAGGTACAGGCCCAGCAGCTCCCCCAGGGGCTCGGCCAGTGCGCCCAGGCTGGGGGGTGGCCCCGCTGCGCCCTTGAGCCGACCGCAGCGGAGGCTGAACATGAGCCGCCGCCACAGCTCCTCGGACCTGTAGAGGGGGGAGGGCGGAGGGGCGTGTGGCGTGCGAGGATGGAAGTGCACATCTTTAGGACTTTGAGGGTCCTCTTCGCCCTCCCTCCTTGCTGCTGGCTCCTCCCCGGCTTCAGAGCCTGCTGTGTACTACCGGTAGGGTCCAAACCGGCGGTGTCGCACCTGCCCCCCTGCAGCACCGCCCCCGCCTGTCCGTACGCCAGGGCCCAGCGCAGCACCCGCAGCCCCAGCGCCCGGTGCCGGGGGCCCAGGTCGGGGGCCACCAGGCGGAGCAGCTCGGGGCCTGAAGGGGTGTGTGAGAGAGGGCAAGGGAGAGAAAGAAGGGGACCGCTCCGGGTGGGGCGAAAGCTGCACCAGCCGTGCATGGACCACTTGACCGCCGAGCCCGTTTCGACAAGCTAGTTCCGGGTGCAGCGCCTTCTCTGAGACCCGTCAGCACTCCAGCACCCTCTACCTCCTTCTATGCTTTGAATCCTCGACCACGCCACCAGGCCGCTCCAGACCCCCCTGCCCACCCACCCGCCAGCTCCAGCCCCGCCGGCCGCCAGCTGTGCATGAGGGCCATCACGTGATCCGCGTTGGCACGTGACACCTCGTACGACAGCGCGTACGGCACCAGGCCCGCGCAGCGCCGCATCAGGCGCTCGGCGGCGGCGCGGCAGGCGGCGGAGGCGGGGGCCGGTTGGGAGGGAGCGGCACCCCCCGGGTGGGCCTGTGCGGCGGGGCGCAATGCAAGAGGAGGCAGGGCAGCGAGCCCTTGATACCGGTAGTGAGGGGCGACGGCGGCATGGCTGAGACGACAGAAGGGGTTATTATATAGAGCGTTGGAAGGAACACGACAGAAGGGGTTGGGAAGAGGCCCGGCAGCGAAGCCCGCCCACTCCCGCTCACCTCCACCGGGCCCCCGAGCAGCACCAGCAGGCGGGGCCGCCAGCTGACGAGGCACTGCATCAGGCTGCGGAGCACGTAGCTGAACACACCCCGGGGCTGCTGCTGCTGCTGCTGGTTCAGAGGACCACCGCCCCCGCCTCCTGCACCCCCACCGCCGCCCTCCCCGTCCTCCTCGCCGTCCTCCGGCCGGGGTTGAGCCAGGGGCAGAGCCGCCTCCTCATCGTCGCTGTCGGCGCCCCCGCCGCGGTCTGCCCCGCCAGAGGTTACGCCTGCAGCCCCCGCCCCGCCCTCGCCCTCGCCCTGTCCCTCCTCGGCCGCCAGCAGGGCGGGGAGGAAGTGCTCCGCCCAAATGGAGAAGACCGAGTCGGAGGACTGGGGAAAGAGGACCGCGAAAAAGGGGGGAAGGACGGGAGGAAGGAGGGCCAGTTTCAGCTGGAGCCTGTAGTCAAAGCTTCCCGCGCTTGCCCGCACGCCCGCGCTTCCTCCAACGGCCCCTCAGGGCCAAAGCCGGGAATGAGGGCCTACCTGGTCCAAGCCGGATGAAAGGAAGGGAGAAAGGGTGATTACTGGAGCGTATAATCGCATTGCCCGCTCGCATTGCCCGCTCGCCCGCGCTACCTCCAACAGCCACTCACCGGCATGCTGCGCCCCGCGGCGGCGCCTCCGCCCCCCCCCTCCTCCGCGTCCTCCGCCTCCTCCGCCTCCTCCCCCCCATGCCCCGCCTCGCCGCCCTCCGTCTCCATGGCCGCAGGAGCCTGCCCCTGCCCCGTCCCCGGCCCCAGCCCCGGCACTGCTCCGGAAGCGGACTCCACGCCCTCCATGGCGCCCGGCCCCGCCCCGCCTGCAGAGGCGGCGGCGGCAGTGGATGCAGCAGCGCCGCCGGCGGACGGCAACGGCTGCCGCTGTTGTGTGGAGGTCTGCTGGGTGGAGGTCTGCTGGGTGCTGCTGCCAGTGGCACTCGGGCCGGGGCCTCCGGCGCTGGCCTGCTGCTGCTGCCTCTCCACCTGCGTAGGTGGCGGGCGGGGTTACAGTCGACATGCGCTGGGCTTGGGCTTACCGACAAAACACACGTGCCTACCGGTACATACCCTGCTTGAGCCCTCTGTCCCAGCCTCGCTCTGACCTTGGACTTGGCATTGCTGTGCCCACCCTGCTTGAGCCCTCATGCCTCCAGGCTCAAAGCCCAGGGCCCTGAGCCTGCCAGCCCCACCAGTCACTGCCCTGTAGCTCTCACCCCCTCACACCCCCTCACACCGCCCCACCCCCACCTGCTGCCTGAGCTTGCGCTGCCGCTGCCGCTCCTCCACCGCCAACACCGCCTTGAGCAGGAACAGCCGCGTGAAGCTGCGGGGTGAGAGGAAGGAGACACTTCAGCCGTCACCGTCTTGTGCTAGTGTTGCGAGCGACCCTGCACGGCACCTCTGAGTGTCTCAGTACTGCCGCCACCCACCCACCGCGGCGTGCTGGGGCCCGCCAGGGTCTGCAACAGCAGCGCCAGCCACTTGGGCAGACTGGAGGGGGGCCGGGCGGCCTGCGCCGCCTCCGCCGCCGCCTCAGCCGCCCGCGCCGCCAGCTCCTGGCCGCCGCCGCCGCCGGGCCCTGCCGCCGCCGCCAGGGCGCTGGCGGCGAGGGCGGCCCTGGCGGCGGCCTTGGCGGCGGCGATGGCGGCGCCCTCTGTGGCTGCGTCCCATGTGGAGGGGTCCGAGTACTTCTCGATACAGCGGACCAGGGGCTGGGGGAAGGGGGGCGAGTAGGGCAGAGGAGGGAAGAAAAGGTGGGGAGAGGGGGGGAGAGTTGGAGAGGGCAGAGGAGGGAAGAAGAGGCGGGAAGGGGGAGAGGGCAAGGGTTGTAGAGGGCTGGAGGAAGGAGGGAGAGAGGGAGACGAGTAATGTGCTCTGATGCCGACCCTGGCCTGGCCCTTACCAGCATGCAAACGTGCTCGTCCATCTCGTCATCCATGTACGGCAGCTCGTCTTCGCCGTACAGATCGGCGGCGGCGGCGGAGGATGGAGTATGGTCGGCTGCACTGGCAGCGCCGCTGACTGGCGTCGGGGTTGTGGTGGAGTTGGCGGCAGCGGGGCCCGCGGGGGCGGGCGCAAAGGGGCTCTCGTCCGCAAGAGCACCGCCGCTCCTGCGGGGTACGGCGAGGGGCAGGTGCGTATTGACTGCTGCCCATTACACCGATACCCGTTCAGCTAGGACCTGCATCACATGAGAGCACCCTCGTCCTCGCCCAGCCGCACACAGTGCCCTGGTGCCTGTGCGGCCTTCATGGCTCGCGCAATAGCACGTGGGCGCCCCGTGTGCGGCATCGGCCCGCGCAGCTCGGGAGTAGGGACACGCAAGGGACGGTCAAGCGCACCCATCGGCACGACGTTCACAAGCCCCCATCGCCCCTGCCCCTCCGCAGCCACCACAGGCACTAGCACCCCTGCACACCATGTGTAGGCCAGGGCGGCGGCGGCGGCGGCCGCACCGGCGGCCGGGCCTGGCGTGGAGCCGGCGCCCAGGGAGGGTGCGGCGGGGGACGAGGAGGCACGGCCTGCAGGCGAGGACCAGGCTGGTCAGCATGTTGTTATGAATGGACAGAAGGCAAGGCAACATGCATGGGTGGTGCGTGATGACAGAGCGACCCGCTCGGGCGCACCTGCTCCGCCCGCCGCCGCCGGCAGAGCGTCGAGCCCCAGGTCGTACTGGGAGGCGCTCAGCTTGGCAGTCAGACCTGCCGTACCGCCGAGCGTGCTGCCGTACCATGCCGTACCACCGCCACCGCCGGCGCCACCGCCGTAGCCCAGGCTGCCCATGAGGGCGGTGGCGGAGGCGGCGCCGCGGGGGCCCCGCCCCGCCGCCGCCTCCTGCTGAGCCCGGGCCAGGCGGAAGGCCTCCTGGAGGGGTTGGGGGGGGGGGGGGGAGGACGGGAGGACAGAAAGGGCAGAGATGGGGAAGAGACACAGCTGGCATGAGCAGACTAGGAGAACAAGTGTAAGGCACGGCCCCAACCCCCGGTGACACAGACGCACCCGGACCGCCTCCTGCTCCCTCCGCAGCCTCGCACGCCGGGCCTTGTCGCCCTGCAAAGTTTGGCAAAGTGACCCGGGGAGTGGCGTGAGGCAGGGTTGACAAAACCCTGTGACAAAACATTGTGAGTGGTTACTTCTGCTGCCCTGACGGCAGAAGTAACCCCCCCCCCGCCGCCCCTTTTCCCGCTCCCCCTCCCTCGCCTGGCTAGCCCCCGGCCCCCCCAGGTTGGGGTCGGCCCCGAAGGCGAAGGAGGGGTCCTCCCGCAGCAGCCGGGACCACACGGAGGAGGGGGCGCCGCGGTCGTCTGTGTCGGAGGAAGTCAGGGACGGGGTGGGGGTTGGGAAGCAAGGCAGATAGGTGGTACGGCAGAAGAGCGGCGGAGCCAGGCGGAGAGGCCCGAGAGCACAGCGGAGGGAGTCCGGGGCGGCAGCACGAGACGGGGCAGGGCTGCAGGCGCCCACCCCCATCCCCTGCAGAGAGAAGACCCCGTGCAGGCCCCACCCGGCTGCAGCAGGCGCACGAAGAACGCGGCCCGGGACTGAGTGGTGACGAGCAGGGCGGCGCCCGCGGCCCAGGCGGCGCAGCGCACGCGGCGGTCCAGGTCCTGTGGGGGGAGGGAAGAGGGGGGAGGGAGGGGAAGAGGGGCGTGTGTGTTTTGCCGACGCGTCTTCCCGACCGCAGCGCACGCGGCGGTCAAGGTCCTGTGGGGGGGGGGGAGAGAGGGGGGCGGGCCGCGGGAAGGGCGGGTGCGGAGTTGGAAAGTCTTGGCCTGCATTGACCACGCCTCACACCACACGGCACAGCTCCCATGGGTGCACTGCCGTACGGTGCACTGCCGTACTGCCGTACACCCCGCGCCCTGCCACGCACCCGCCCCCACCCACCAGGTAGTCCAGGTCCGCTGCGTTCTGGGGGGGCGGCGGGGGCGGCCGCGCCAGCTCCCTCCGCAGCAGGGCCATGGGGGTGGCGTTGCGGAGGGCCTCGGGGGAGCCGGGGCGCACGTGCGCGTTGGCCTGGGGTGGTGGGGAGAGGGGGAGGGGGGGTGGGGGGAAGAGTGGGGTGAAGGGGAAACTGACGGTGGTATTCGCGTCCTCGTCAAGAGCAGAGATGAGTCCAATCCGCGTGCCTCCTCGAGCGATGCCCGTCAGCCGCACACCGCACCCCCACCTTTGCCCAGATTCGGTCCACCTGCGGAGGCCACGCGGGGGGGGGGGGGGGGGGGAGCTTCAGAGCAGGACAGTAGTAAGGTTCAGAAAGGAACAATGCCCAAATGCAGTGCATCGCAGCTAGTACAGCCCGCTACAGGACGCACCGCACGCACCTCCTGTGCCGTACAGGTGCCGTACATGGCCCCCAGCAGGGCATAGCACGCCCAGCTGCTGAGCAGCGCCGCTTCTCCCGGCGGCGACCCGGCGCCCGCCGCTGCCGTCTCCCCCACGTGGGACAGCATGCGCCGTACGTGTGTGCCGTACCAGTCCACCCTGAGTCATGGGGCAAGAGGGAGGCAGTATATGCGCTCCGTCCGTGATGAACAGATAAGCTCGTGTGCGTGGAAAGGGGCAGCAGCCAGTGACCGCCCGCCCGCCCGCACTCACCTGTACGGCGCCGGCGCCGCCGCCAGCAGCGGCAGCAGCACGTAGCTCAGCAGCCCCAGCCTGGCCTCCCGCTGCCGAGCTCGGGCCGGGTCCCTCAGCGCCCGCCAGCACTGCCCCGCCAGCGCAGCGCCCGGCCACCGGGCCGCAGCCGCCGCCGCCGCCTCCAGCCCCTCCTCCACCCGACCCTCGCCACTACCTCCACCCTCCGTAGCCCCGGCGCTGTCGGGTGCGCCCTGCCAGGCCGCCGCCGCCACACGAGCGAGCGCCGCCACCAGCTTCTCCTGCAGCAGGTGACCCGGGGTGGGGCTGGCGGCCATGGCCCCGCCCATGTCCGCAACCACCAGCCCCAGCGCCCGCAGCAGCGCCGCCGCCGCGCCGCCACGCGCCGCCGCCGCGGCCTCGGCGGCTGCGGCGGCGGCGGCGTTGCCGGCGGCTGCGGCAGCGGTGGCGGCGGCGGCGGAGGCCGCGGCGGCGGCGCACAGGCGCTCGAGGCAGGCGAGGAGGCAGTGCAGGCGGGCGGACATGTCGGGCGCACCGGGGGAGGTGGGGCTGGGGTAGGCGAGCCTCGAAGCGGTGGGGAGGATGTCCGGGATGAGCGAGATCACGGCGCCTCGCGCGGCGGGGGCCCCGGCCTCAGCCCCGCCCGAGGGCGATGGCGAGGGGGACCGCTCCACCACAGGTGCCGCTGAGGGGTCGCCGAAGAGGCGGTCCAGGCCGCCGCCCGAGGGAGGCAGGTGTGCGGCCAGGGAGGGCAGCAGCCGGAGGGCAGCGGTCAGGGCGGCGCTGTGGGTGTGAATGGGGGCGGGGGCAGGGGTAAGGGCGAAGGATACCTAGGCAGAACGGCGCAACGGCCCGCTGCAGGAGGCAGCCCACAACAAGCGCCCTCTGCCCACCCCGCCTCACTCACCCCTCCTCCGCCGCCGGCTGTAGCAGGGCGCAGTAGCACCCCAGCACCCGGTCCAGCGCCGGCCCCGGCTGCAGCAGCCCGGCGGGGTCCAGCGCCAGCAGCAGCCGCAGCAGGCACAGCAGGCGCAGGCGGGGCTCCAGGCCGGAGCCGGGCGCCGTCAGGGGCTGCAGCAGCGGCAGGGCGCGGCGGAGGGCGGCCATGAAGGAGGCGAGGTGGAGGTCCAGCGCGGAGGGGAGCGCGGGCGGCAGGGCGGAGCCACGGGCGGCAGCGGGGTGCGAAGGTAAGGGTGGCGGCGGGGGAGCAGTGGCGGCGGCGGCGGCTCGGGAGCGGATGAGGCTCTCGACGACGCCGGACAAGACCGCTTCTGCGGTGGCGGCGGAGGCCGCAGCGTCGCCGCCTCCGCCTCCGCCGCTGGCCCCGGCCGCCAGTGCCTCCACGAGCCGCGGCACGGCCTGCTCCGGCTCAAACAGGATGGCCCGGTTGACGGCGGCCTTGTACGCCTCATAGAACAAAGCGCCCTCCGCCACCCCGCCCTGCACGCCGCCCCCGTCGCCGCCAGCGGCGGCACCGTCAGCGCCGCCGTCAGTGCCGCCGCCGCCGCCGTCGACGGCGCCGCCAGGTGGCAGGACGCACGCCAGCAGGGCGGGCAGGGGCAGGCGCAGCTGCAGGGCCAGACTCAGCGCGTCTGGGGTGGCGCGGTGGTCAGGGAATGGAAAAGAGGATGGGGTGAGGCGGGCCGTAAATCACGGCGGGAAGTGCTGTGTGATGCGTGGTGATATGATCCCGTTGCCCCGGACAATCCAATCCAAGCACCCCGCTCACCGTTGGCCGCGTGGCGAGCCGCCGGGGGCGCCTCCGCCCCCTTGGCGGCCGTGCGTGACGCCAGGCGCAGGCAGTCGGCCCGCAGCCCCGCCGCCAGGGCCTCCCCCACGGCGGGGCTTCCGGCGGGGGCGCCCGAGGGTGGCGGCAGCGGCAGCGATAGCAGGCGGGAGAGGCCTGCGGGCGGGCCGAACAGGCAAGGGCCAACAGGATTGAGCGAGAACAAAATGAGAATCAGCAGCAGTGTGAACCGCAACTGTGTCTCAGCTGCTGCACAACCAGGAGAGGCAGGAAAGAGCAAGCGGGGCCGCTCATCCGTGGCCTACCCTGGAGGAAGGTGCGGGTGCGGACGGGGTCGCCAGCGAGCGACGCCGCACCGCTGCCGGCCGCCCCACGAGCCAGCGCCCTGCGGCCCGCAGCGCCCTCCGCGAGCCCCGCCGGGCCCCATCCGTCGCCCTCCGCCTCGTCCTCCTCCCCCTCCAGTCCCAGCTCGCCCGCTGACGCCGCCTGCCCTGCAGCCCCCGCGCCTGCCGCCTGCCCCGCCGCCGCCTCCCCGCCCTCGCCCCGCAGCGCCCCCGAGGCGTGTGCCCGGCGCAGCAGCTCCCTCAGGCCGTCCCCCAGGGCAGCGCCCAGGGGCAGACCCGCGCGCAGGCCGGCGGCGGCCAGGGCGGCGGAGGCGGCGGACAGCTCCCGAACCGCCGCGACTGCGGGGCGAGGCAGGGAAGGTTAGGGTGAAGACAGCGCTCTTCATGCGGTGCCTTGCGATGGTCATACAGTGCCATAGGCATCTCCTCCAATCCAGTTCTTGTCAATTTCGATGCTCCAAGCGGGGATGCCTCACCGTCCGACGCCGCGAAGCCCAGCAGGTGGGGCGCCAGCGCCGCCGCCAGACACAGATTGGCCACGTCCCGGTCGCCCCACGGCACCAGCGCCTCACTGGGCCACGGCCCCTCGGCCTCCTCCACCACCTCCGCCCCCGCCCCGGGGCCCTGGACGCCCTCCATGCCGCTGCCGCTGAGCTCCTGCCGCCGCCGGCGCTGCCGCCGCTCCCGCCGCCGCTCCCGCGCCTCCGCCTCCTCCTCCGCCACCTGGCGCAGCAGCCCCAGCAGCGCAGCACACGCGTCACGCAGCGCAGCGCCCGCCGCAGCGCCGCCGCCAGCACCGCCCACGCCTGCATCCATCGTCGCCCCTGCACCGCCGCCCCCTCCACCACCCGCCCCGATGCCGTCCTCCACCCGGGGCAGGAGGCAGATGAGGTCCAGCACCGCATCGCCCAGCGGCACAGCGGGCTCGGGTGCGTGAGCTGCGGCGGATGCGTGGGGGGCAGCGGATGCGTGGGCGGCGGCGGGGGCGGGCTCGGGGGCGGCGGTGAGGGCCGCGCGGGTGCGGGCTGCGTCCATGAGGGGGGGCAGGTCCGACAGCCTCACCACGCTGGAGGGGGAGGGAGGAACGGGGTCAGAGGTGTGGCACACGCCAGGATCAAACCAGTGCAGACGTGAAGCAGAAGCGAAGGGTAAGCAGAGAGCGTATGTGAGGAACTCTCGGGAGGCTTTAACCCCCTCCAGCTTGGAGCCCCAGTCACGCTCTCACCCCTGCGCCAGCGCCCACGAGAGCCACTCCAGCGCCGCCTGGAGCGACCGAAGCCACGCCACGCGCCGCCCCTCGCCCTCGGCCGCCCCGGCCCCGGCTGCATCCGCTTCCGCCACCTGCCCCTGCCCCTGACCCTGTGTGGCGGTCACCGGCGGCGCCGGCAGCACGAGCACGAACCCCGCCGCCGCCTCCACCCGGCCGCAGCCCCGCCGCCGGCAGCGCCACGTCAGCCAACGGCCGCTGTGCCGCAACCGAGCCTCCGCCTCCTCCTCCTCCTCGGCAGCGTCCTCCTCCGCCTCTGACCGGCCCGCGCCGCCAGCGGCTCCGGGCCCCCCAAAGGCCCCGGGCCCAAACTCTTCATCCTCGTCGTCGCCGGGTCCCAGGCCCAGGCCCAGGCCCAGGCCCAGGGTCTGGTGCATGGCGTACGTGGCATGGGTGGCGGCCCCTGAGCCCCCTCCTGGCGGGCCCCCTCCACCACCTCCTGAACCCAGACCGCTGCCCCCAGCCCCGGCCCCGGCACCCCCGGGCCGCGGCAGCAGCCCCCTGACGTCCAGCACCGCCCCCCCCAGGCGGGAGTGCAGGCGCATGCACTCGCGGCGCGCGGCGGCGGAGCCCGCGGCCGCCGCCAGGCCGCCGGTGCCCTGCGCGATTGAGGAAGGGCGGGGGCAGACCAATAGCTTAGTAAGCACGCCGTCGGCAGAGGCTAGCCTTGTACGGCACTCTACATGAACCTTGCACGGCGTGTCGTACCTTCCACAGCCACAGCACCAGGGCGGGCAGCGTGCTGAAGGGCGGCAGCGCTGCCCCCACCCCCTCCCCCGCTCCCCCTCCCCCCGCGCCCAGGCCCTCCTCCGGCCCCCCGTCCTCCTCGTCCCCCGGCCCCCAGCTCCGCGCCGCCAGCGCCCCCGGCAGCGGAGCGCACAGGGTCTGCGCCAGGGGCCGCGTGAGGCAGTGGTGCACCAGGGAGGCGATGGCGCGGGAGAGGGCGGCGGCGTAGCCCGAGGCGGGGCCCGAGGCGGGGGCGTCGGCGGGGCCGGTGGGGGTGGGCCCGTCGGCTGCGGGCAGAGCAGAGGGGTTGGGCAGTTTAAGACTGCCATGGGAAGGGCGGTCGAGAAGCCAAAGTGGTGCCTAGGTGCTTGCCTTGCACAGCAGGTCCCGGTCGTTTTGCGTTGCTTCCCGCCCTCTCCATCCCCCGCCACCCACCCCACCGCCTCACCCATTCGGTGCCTCAGCGCCCGCACGCACCCCCCCAGCAGCTCAAGCAGGTAGGCGTCCGCCAGGCCCCCCGCCTCAGGCCGGGACAGGGGCCGCGCCAGCGCCGCCAGCGCCGCCGCCGCGCCCTGGCGGGGCCCGGGCGCGGGCTGGCGCAGGAGGTCCAGCAGGCGGCGGAGCAGGGAGGCGGAGTTGACGGAGACGGAGTCGGGGCCGTCTGGGTGCGGGAGGGGGTGGGTGGGTGGGCGGGTGGGTGGTGGACGGGTGGGAGTGGAGGGCTGCAAGCTGAAAAGGGACAGCCACATCTATCACGGGAGAGGGACAGGAGAGGGACGGCGCCGATGACCAGAGTGTGGCCGGAGGGAGCATGCAGAAAAAAGAGCTCCCTGTCACGTGAGCGTATGACAATCCCTCCCACGCACCTCCGTCGCCCGCCTCCAGGTTCTGCTTCTGCGCCCACACCAGCCACTCGGCGCACAGAGCGGCGCACAGGTCCCGCAGAGCGCCGCCGCCGCCCGCACCCGCGCCCGCCTCCTCCGCGCCGCCCCCCGCCCCCGCCTGCCCCCCCAGGCCCCCCAGCAGGGAGTCGAGCAGGGCCATGGCCTCGGCGCCCTCACGCCGGGCGCTCCTGCGGCGTGTCACAACGGGGCAGGGATCCAGGCGGCGGTGAGAGCGGCAAGCTTGTCAGGCCCACCCACCCCCTGACACAGGCCCACCTCAGCCCCCGCACAGGCCCGCCCCGGGCCCAGCCCGGGCCCACCGCGTGTACCAGTGCACCAGCTGGAAGGCCAGCTGCCGGAACAGCTCCCGCGCCAGGGGCTCGGGCCCCGCCGCCAGCCGCAGCACCGCCGGGAAGAGGCGGCGCAGAAGCGTGTGGAAGCGGGTCTCGCGCCGCCTTCAGAGGGAGGGGTCGGGTGAGAGAGGCGCGGGTATTGAGCATTGGGCAGTAGGCCGGGTGGAACCGGGTCTCGCGCCGCCTTTTGGGTGGGGGCGGGGGTGGGGGTGGATGAGAGGGGGTGGAAGCAAGAGCGGGAAGGCCGGGTGGGCACGGATCGGCAGCACCCTCAGTCAAGCTTGTGAAAAGCGCGTCCGCAAGCCCCCCACCCCCCAGGCCTCACTCGTAGTCCCTCCGCGCGGTGCCCTCCTGCGGCAGCGCTGCGTTGGCGCCCACCGCCCACAGCGCAGCGGCGTGGAGCAGCTCGGCGGCGGCAACACGGGCCTTTGGGGGGGCGGGGGGAGAGGGTAAGAAAATGGGGCGGGCAGTAAGGTACTGCGCTGTAGTTGCGCGGTTGGCGGTTGGCGGTTGGCGGTTGTGGCAGGACGGACGATCAACACGCACGTCAAGGAGCCTCGCGGCCCCGCGTCAGCCCCATTCGCGGCTGCGCCGCACCTGCGGGTCGGGGCTCTCCTCCGCCAGGCGCGCGGCGTGCGGGAGGAGCAGGTCCAGGTGTAGCCGTACACGGGGGGCGCCTGCCGTACCGCCTGCCGTACCGCCTGCCGTACCGCCTGCCGTACCGCCCCCGTCAGCACCGCCCTCGGCCGCGGGGATCTCCACGTCGAGGGCGACCTTGGTGGGGTCGGGGTCCCACGGCAGCGCCTGCCGCAGCCTGGCCAGCGCGGGGCCCACGGCGACGCCGCCGGGCCCGCCGCCGCCGCCTCCGTCGGCGGCGGCGCCGGGTGCGTCCAGCGCCGCCAGGTCGACGGCGGCAAGCAGCGGCGCGGCGGAGGGGTTGCGGCCCACCCACAGCTGCACTCGGGACTGCAGCGCCGCCAGCTGGGCGGAGGGGTCGGGGCCGGCAGAGGTCTGACGGGAGGGAAGGGGTGGGGACGGGGCCGGAACCAGGGGGGTCGAGCGAGCGGGTGAACACAAGGGGCATGGCAGGAGTGACTCAACGGGTATTGCGGAGAATGGTTGAAGGGGTATTGCAGGGGGACTTGCAGGGGGGTGTTGCAAGGGGTGTTGCAGGGGGGGTATTGCGGAGGGGTTTGTAAGGGGGTCTTGCAGGGGGTTTGCAAGCGGTGCTGCAGGGGTGTTGCCGGGGGTTTGCAAGGGGCATTGCAGGGGGTTTGCAAGGGGTGTTGCAGGGGGTTTGCAAGGGGATTTGCAAGGGGGTTTGCAAGGGGTACTGCGTTCCCCAATTCCGGTGATCCGCAAGCGCGCGTGTTACCCGGTACATCGGGGCTGACTTGCACCGCACGCACCTTGGTCCTGCCCCGCCCCGCCAGCGCCCCTGCTCCGGCCCCCTCCGCCCCCGCCTGCCCCCCCGCGGGGGCCTGCTGCGCCCCCAGGTAGGGCTCCAACAGGGGCACGAACAGGGGCATGGCGGCCTGGGGGTGGGGGTGGGGGGAAAGGGGATGAGAGGAGAGAAAGATATGTTTCACAGGGACCACTCGGGACGCAAGCCACGCACACCCTCCTATTCCCTGGAGCGCGGTGGACACGCAGCAGTGCTCACGCAGCTCCCACTCCCTCCCTCCCCTGCCTTCCCCCCACCCCCGCCTGCAGTGCCTCGGGCTGCTGCCGCTCCCAGCGCTCCAGAGCCGCCACCGCCGCCTCCGCTATGGGCGGGTGCTGCAGGCCCAGGGGCAGGGCCAGGGCCAGCGGACCCGCCAGGCCCGAGCCGGCACCGGCACCGACGGCTGCTGATCCGGGCGGTGAGGGCGGTGCGAGCAGGTGGGGCGGGGCGGCCAAGAGGAGGCCCAGGCAGGAGACCAGCAGCTCGTCCTAAGGAGGGGGGGGCCGAGGATGTGGAGTGGAAAGTGGGTAAGAGGGTGGGAGGGGGATGCAAAGGGGGCCACGTGGGGCTAGCGCCACCAACGCCTGGTAACCCTGGGTGGAATGTAATACGGGGATCAGACGCGGCCAGCGGTGCCTAGTCCTGGCAGCCCTGTCTTGCCTTGTAGTCCCTGCAGGCCGCAGCCACTCGCGCCAGCAGGCCCCGGAAGAGCTCCGAGGCCGCAGCGGCGGAGGCAGCGGCCGGTGAGCTGCTGGGGCGGCTGGCAGCGGTGGTGGTGGAGGCGGGGGGGCTGAGCGCGCCCCCTCGGTACGCCAGCTCCATCACGGTCGCCGCGAGGGAGTAGGTGGCGCTGGGGGCATCATGCAAGAGGTGGGAGGGGGGGCGTTAAGGAGCAGCAGGGTAACAAGGGGTGCCGCTGGCTTGGAGCTGTACCAGGCGAACACGCCTTGGTGGGGTGCGTGGGAAGAGGATGCACAAGGCAAGTGGTCGCACTGGTGCGACTCCCCCCTCACCTGACCAAGGGCCGCTCCGCCGCTGCCGCCGCCAGCGCCTCGGCCAGCGGCAGGGCCCATGCAGCCAGGGGGTGGGGGCCGGCCTGGGGGAGCAACTCGCCCAGGAAGGCTGCGGTAACGGGGGGGGCGGCGGGGGAGGGAGCGGGGGGCAAGGAGGGGGAGCCAGCAGTCATGGAGGCAGGCGGCAGCGACCCCGTTAGGTAGCCCCTAAGGTGGCGGCAACGCGACCGTGAGCAAGCTTGTCGGACAGGGTCACCCCAGGGAGTCATTACGCACATCGGAGGTTAAAGTACGACATCATGTCAGCCGGGTTGCCCGCAATGAGGCCCCCCGACAGGTCCGCAGCCGCTGCGGCATCCGCCTCCGCCTCGGCCTCTGGCCCGCCACCGCCTGCTGCGTCCTCCCCGGCGGCGGCTGGCGGCAGTGCGTACGACAGATCCAGGTTCCGGATGGCATCCAGTACGGCACTCATCAGCGCGTCGTACACGGCCGTGCGGAGCCGCCGGGTGACGCCACCGCGGCGGAGCTGCGGGGCTGCACCGCCGCCGCCACCACTCTTGCTAGGGGCGGCGGCGAGGGCGGCCGCCCCCGCGGCATCTGCCTGCGTGGGGGTCCCCTGCAGCAGCAGCAGGGCCCTCCACAGGGGCAGGTAGAGCTCCCACGCCTCCAGCGGCTCAGCGAGGCCCAGGGGCAGTGGCGGGCCGCCGCCCCCCTCGGCGCCGGGGCCTGCGCAGAGGTTGGGCATGGGGCGCGTGCGGCGCACACAGACTCTCGGCTTCTCAACACGAAGCTTAGCGTGGAGCGTGGAGATAAGGGGGCACACGGGCTCTGCTTGCTTGCGCTTCGGGCAGGCCACCAAAGGCACAAGTGGCCCCCGCCGCACCGGGTGCCTCCGCGGCGGGCCGTGCCGGCTGCAGCGAGTGCGCCAGGAGGGCGGAGGTGAGGCGCTGCAGGAGCGCGGGCAGGCGCCAGGGCTGGTGCGCGCACACCTGGGGCGGGGGGGGGGGGCGGAAGGAGCACGTGTGGGCTACGCATGCCCTCCCGTTCCCTCGGCCCTCCTTCGCTTCCCACCCACCCCCACCCCACCCCCGCGCTCACTCCGCCGCCCCCTGCCAGGCCCCCCCCCCCACCTGCATGAGCGCCCCCACCACCTCCCCGTGCACCCTCCGCTGCATGGTGGCCAGACCCGCCACACTGGGGTAGCCGCCTGCGGGCGGTGGGGGAGAGGGGTGTACGGAGGTTGACAAGGTGTGTGGTTGGCACCCCGGTCGTTGGGGGGTGGAGGGAATGAAGGCGAGGGATGGGGCACGCCGGGATGCCTAGCCCCCCCACCCCCCACCCCACCCCCCACACCAACGCCCACCCACCCACGACCCGCTCCGTGAGATCCGACACCAGACCCGAGGCCACGTCATCCAGGGCCTGGGGGGAGGAGTGGGGTGAGGGGGGCCGACGGGCCGGAGAGGGGTGAGCGGGCCTAAATAGGCTGGGAAGGGCTGGCAGGAGTCGCCAGTAAGCCCTGGACCAGAAGACTGAACGGCAGAGGAGACAGTGCAGGTGGGGAGTGCCTGTGCCCTTGGGCCCACCCGTACTGCCGTACCTGCATCCGCGCCGCCACCGCCGTCACCGCCGCCAGCATCACCGCCGCCACCTCCACGCGGCCGCCGTACACGTCCGTCTCCGCCGCCGCCGCCTCTGCCGCCGCCGCCACCTCCGCGTCCGCCGCCCCCAGCCCCGTGCTGGCGGCTACGCGGGCCTGAAGCGCCCGCAGCAGACCCGCAAGGCCCTGGGGGGGGGGGGTTAGGGGGGGGCGGGTATGAGGGGATCATGGGGGGCCTGAGCACTAACGTGTAACGATGGCAGTGACAGCAGCGAATAGCAGTACGCACACCCCGAACCAGGCTGCCGATCACTGCTCCCCCTGTCCAGGGTCCCACTCCCCCCCCCCCAACCTGCTCCCCCTGCGCCCTCCGCACGGGCTCCGCCAGCGCCGCCAGCGCCCGCACACACAGCAGCGCCGCGCGGGAGCCGGGGGCGGCGGGGGCGGACAGCAGACCGCTCAGCAGCGCCTGGGGGGGAGGGGGGGAGGGTGCGGGAGAGAGTGGGAGCGAGGGAGGGGGGTTGGATGCAGGAAGGCGCTGGGGGATGGGGTGGTACGAGAGAGAGGAGGGTGGACACTGGAGGGCGCGGCAGATGGTGGTCGGTGGACGGGGAAGGGGGCCACGGCATGGGCGGCACAGCGGGGTGCCGTAGCTTCTGGAGGGGCGCGACAGGAAGCGGGTAATCCCCCCCGCTCCTTGCCAGGCAGCTACGCGCCTGCAGTTGGTCTTGGGCGGTTGGTTCGGCAGCGTGATCGCTCAGGTAGCCGGAGATCTTGTGAGTTTGGGGGGGGAGGGGAGGGATGGAACAACGTGCTTTGCACAGGTGAGCCGTACAGTCGTACAGCCGTACAGCACGCCCATGCACGACGCTGCCCTGCACCACCCTCCCGGTGCTGCACGACACATGGCCCCACACAAGCACAGCACAGCACAGCACAGCGCACGCTGCCAGCCTCCTGCCCCCTGCCGCACCTGCTGCAGCAGCGCCGGGGCGGTGTCCTGGGCGGTGCGCTTGACGCCCGCGTTGCTGTGCTCCACAAACACGCCCCACATGCGGAGCAGCTCCTGGGATTTGGGGTGGGGGGAAATCATCCCGGGGTTATCCCACACAAGGGAACACAAGGGAACACACGGCATAGGCGCGGCATAGGCGGCGGAGCCCAGGGAGGCCGCCACTTGCTGTTGGGGGGGAGGGGGGGGGGGGAAGAGAGCGGGAGGGGGAAGGCGTAGGACGGATGGAGGCAGGATGCAGGCACAGCACAGGTCCCCGCTGCGCCATCCCGGCCGCACCCCCCGACTGCACACGGGCGCGATGCAGGCATGGGGCCTCCTCATGCAACGCCCTCCAGCCTCCACCTCCACCTCCCCCCACACGCACTCGACCACACACCCCGGCCCCGCCTCGTCGGCTACCGCAACCACTGCGCCCCTTCCCCCCCTGCCTCCCACCCCCCACCCGCCCCTTTCGCTCTGGACATCGGTGCGCATCGAGCTCGCTGGCTGCCGCTCCTTCTCTCCTTCCGCTCTCCAGTTTGTAAGAAAACCACTCCCCCACCCCCCCACCCCACAACCCCAACCCCCCCCCCCCACCTTGCCGTCCCTCGCCAGCGCCGCGGGCGGCACCGCCCCCGGCCGTGCCGCCAGGCGCATGGCCGCCAGGAAGCGGTCGTACAGGGAGGAGCGGGGCTCGGCCGCCAGGCGGGCCAGCAGGGGGAGCGCGGCGGCATAGGCGGCGGAGCCCAGGGAGGAGGCCACTTGCTGGTGGGGGGGGAGGGGGGTGGGGGGAGAGATCGGGAGGGGGAAGGGGGAAGACGGAAGAGCTCGGAACTGGACGAGGCTCGAAGGCCTGGGCGTAGGGTATGGATGAGAGGTGGGCGGCAAATCTGGGAGGCGGCCAATCTGGGAGGCGGCCTCGCACTGCGACTTGCCTTGTTGGCCACCCAGGGGAGCACCTGCGCCAGGGCCGAGAGGGCGCCGGTGACCTCCCGGCTGGTGGGCTCGGCCTTGGGCGCAGCGCCGCCGCCGGTGGAGGAGGAGCCGGTGCTGCGGGGGAGGGGTGGGGGTGTTTGCAGCTGAGCGGGAGAGCGTCATTGGGGTGGGTGGGCGGCAGGCAGGTGAGGGGCACAGCTGCTGGCAAGCACTGCCCAGCTGCTCAGCCCCTTCACGCAAGAAGACCCGCAAAGCCCACCCATCCACCCGAGCCCACCCACCCAAGCACCGCCAGCGCCCGCCGAGCCAGGTCCTCCGCCGACAGAGCGCCCAGGCCGGGCCTCGCCGCCCCGCCCCCGCCGGCCCCGGCCGCGCCACCAGCCTCCGCTGCTCCCCCCGCCCCCGCTCCCCCCGCCCCCGCCCCCCCTCCCGCCCCCGCCCCCGACCCCGCCGCGTGTGCCCGGTCCAGGGCGGTGGCCAGGAGGCGGAGCAGCTCGGCCTTGACACCGGCCTTCTTCTCACGGTCCTGAGGGGTTGAGGAGGGCAAAGGAGTTTGGTCGAATCAGTGTACGCGAAGTGAATGGTGCGTGCAGCCCCACGCTGGCCTCCCCGCCAGGCACCGGATAGGTCCAATCCGGCCCGCTGGTACAGGAGACCGGGTCCTGTCCGGTCCGGGTCAGTCCGGTCCCGCCTGCAGTCTGGCAGCCACCAGCGACTGTCCGCTATTCCGCCTTGTTGGGGAATTTGGACCGATCCGATCCGGTCCGGTCCTGCCCTGTCCGGTCCGACTTTCATCCGGCCCGCAGTCCGGCACTGACCAGCGTTCGCTTCAGCTCCGCGGCCCGCTGCGTCACCGCCTGCAGCACCGCACCCCCCGCGCCGAGACCGGGGGCGCCGCCCTCCGCCTCCTCCCCGTCCTCCGCCGCATCGGCAGCACTGTCACCCTGGTCGAAGCGGGGAGGGGCAGCAGCATGTCAGGCAGTAACGCATAATCATGCAGCTTCACGCGATGCCATCTACCGACCGGAGAGCTTTGGCCATCAGCGTTTCCCGTCGTACGCCCGGCCGCAACCATACCTCCTCCCTTTCCCGTTTACCCCCCCCCCCCCGCCCTTCCGTCCCCGGTCACACCTCGAGGCGGAGGAGGCTGGAGACCAGCCCCAGGGATGCGGCTCGGGACTGCGGGGGGCAGCGTGCGGGTCATAAGGCTCCCCTCAGGAGTCTCATAGGGCTAGAACCAAGACGGGTGGACCGCAGGCCCCAGCGCGCTCTGGGCTTTCTCTTACTACTCTCCGCACCCAGCGCCCATGCTCCACCGGGGGCCCCGCACGGACAGATGAACCCAAGAGCGACCATTCAGGCCTAGTCCCCCGGGTGCCCTCAGCGCCTTTCGTATCCCTGGCCCCATTTGGAGGTTCTGCCCCCCACCTCCACCCCACGCCTCCGCCCCACCCCCGACCCCAGCCCCACCCCACCGTGGCGTATCCCTCGTCCTCCCGCTGCAGGTCCAGCAGCTCCAGCGCCAGAGCCCCGCCCCGGGAGGGAGCCAGCGCCCCCCCGCGCCAGTCGTCCCGCTCAGTCAGCTGCTCGTCCAACCAGCGGAGCATCTGACCGCGGGGGGCGCCGCCCGCAATGCCTGGGGGGCCGGGGGGCGGCGATGGCGGGGATGGCGGGTCGGCACGCCGAGCGGATGGGCCGAGGGGCTCGATGCACTCCAATCACACGCTGTTATGGAAGCGGTTTAGCCGTCATGCGCAACCAGGGTAGTGTAGCGGCAGGGCAGGGCAGAACGCATGGCTCTGGCGGGATCCCTCGCGGGACAAGTAGGCAGCGGCTTACCTGGACAGTTGCGAGCGGAGGACCTTGCAGTTGCGATAATGCTAGTATCCGAGTCGAATACAACGAGCTCGAGGAGCAGCTCGCCATTCGCGTCCGGTCCGGCCAGGTAGTCGTCAAGAGAGGCTTTGGCAGCAGCCCACGCAGTCTTGAGCTCCGATCCTGAGCTTGCGAGACGGAGCTCGCGCAGCTCCGCGCGCAACGCGTCGACCGACATGGCTTGCAGTTTGCCCGCTATCCCGGCAAGTCCTCCATCCCCTAGCGTATGTTGGTATTAGTTGTATACATCAAGACAGTGTCAGAGCGGTGGGCTGCTCGGGGTCCTTGTGCTGTGCGTGCCGTGGTCACCTCCCTCCCCCCTCGCCCCCAGTCCCCGCCCCAACTCGCCCCCACTCCGCCCCGTGCGCCACCTTCGCGGCCACCTCCCTGCAACCCTTCCCGCCCCTGACCCAACCCGCTCCGCCCTTCTCGTGAACCCCTCCCCCGAACGTGCCCCTGGCACGCGGTCGAGTTCAGCGCCAAGGACCGCACAGGGGCGCTGAGGTCGTCCGTGCATGCCTTGTGCGGCCCGAGAGGTTACATTCGGTACGGTACGGGCGCAGTCCGCAGCGCTCAGTGAGTAAAAACAGTGCAGTCGCGTTGGACCCACCCGCCATGCTCCTCAGGCGCTCTGGGGCCAGCCTACCGGTTGATTAAGCTACACCCACAGCAACATCAAGCGACGCCCCCGCTTAACCACCCGCCGTGATATATAAAAGGCAGGACTTTGTGCAGAGCTATGGACACAGAAGTAAGACTCGCCCGCCGAACACATGGCAAAGATCAAGTTGGAAAGCACCCACACTGGCAACTCCACAAGGGCCGGAGCGAGCCTGATGATGATGTGGCGTACGCCCAGCCAGACTTCCACCACCCCACAACATAATCACCAAGAAGCCGCCTCTCCCTCACTAGTGAGGGACTTCTCCTTGTCAGGCGGAGGTGCAAGGTGTTACCAGGCTCTAACTCTCTGGACCTGGCGGGCTCCGCCTTTCTTTGTCGATTGCGTGCGCAAACAGCCCCCCATCTACGAGATGATGAGGTATCCGCTGGCCTCCGGCCCCGCCAGCAGTCCCTCGGGCATGTTGTAGCAGAAGCCCACCTAATAAGGGGGGGGGGGAGGGGGGAGATTAAGTTGAAGACATGAACGAAGAGAAGTGGGGTGGGGTGAGGGAAGGTAGATGGGAGGGGTTCACGGGCCGCGGAAGGGCGGGTGAGGACAAGGAGGGACGGAGGCAAGACCGGTTTGCGATTGGTAGGGCGGGGCTGCGGGGCAGCGGGGATAGAGTCTTGCCTCCGTCGCTCCCCCGCTCCCTCGCGCCCTCTTTCCGTTACCTCCTGCATACCGTGTATGTGCCAGCGTTCACCCCCGTTCTGGCGGTGAACCAAGAAGTCACCGAGGGCTGCGTGCTGGTGAAGGTGTGGGCTACAGCGGGAGAAGGGGGAATGAATGGGAAGGCGTGGCTAACCAGGTGATGGTATGACGAAAGTGGGTTGGAAGGGCACCTTGCACTGAGCTTCCACACCCGCAGGCGACCGAGGGCCGCCCCCTCAGGCTCAGGTCCCAGGCACTAGCCATGCCTGACTCACCGTCTGGGGCTGCGGAGCCGGGCTCTTGCAGCACCGCGGGCGGGGCGCTGCCGTCCGCTGGCTGCAGGCAGCAGCCCAGCTTTGCGTCGCGGCTGGCGGTGTCGGAGGAGGCGCTGGGGAGGGGGGGGGGGCGGGAAAGGGGTAGAGCAGGGTAGGGTAAAGGGCAGGGGTTGTGAGCAAGGTGATGAGTGGGGCTGGGCGGAGGGCGCGCGGCGGGTGCAGGGACAGGGACACGCAAGGGCGGGCAGGGGGGTCACAGGATGGAAAGGGAGTACCCGAACGGGAAGGCACAGGGTATCTGTCTTCGGCAAACGAAGTGCTCGCTCACCTGAGGGTGAGGGAGCAGGCGACGGTGCTCGAGGCGGCCGTCAGGGTGACGGTCTGGGTGGCGAAGCTACCGGCAAAGGCCCTGCACGTACGGAGACGGCGGGGGGGAGAGGGTCAAGGCACCGTGTTGGGACTGAGGCAGGGGGAGCTTGGGTTACGTAGCTAGGTGACATCCCGGCGGAGGGCAGCATCGCGACAGCAGGCCCTCCACGAGGGCGGGGCCGTGTGGGGACAAGAGGCGTTGTCTTGCGCATGCTTGGTCACGGCTTGCCAGGGCGTACAGGGGGAGGAAAGAGCAGCGTGCACATTGTCCACAGGCAATCAGTGGGGGCGGGAGGGGGGCAATGCGCCCACGTACCTTGCGGCAGGAGCAAGGCCCGGGGTGGCGGCCAGGCTAGCCTGTACGGCCGCAAGGGGCTGGAACCTGAGGCCCAGAGGCCCAGCGGGGCCCACGGCGCCGGTGTCGCCCTTCTCTCCCTGGAGAGGGTAGGGCGGCAGAGCAGCGGGGAGGTTGGGGCTGGGGTTGGGGTGGGGTGGGCGAATGGCTGCATGGTCTTCAAAGGCATGGCCTGAGCAGTTGTCTGCCCTGGGCCCTGGGCCCTGGGTTCGGAAAGCGGGGCAATCAGGCCACCGCTCTGTAACTAACCACGCCCCGCTGTGCAAACACGGGTACTGACCTTGATGCCGGGCTCTCCTGGTGCGCCTGGGGGCCCCACTGGGCCCTCACTGCCGAATGCGCCTGAGGGGCCCTGGGCAAGGCGTACCGCGGGGGGGCAGTTTGGGGCGGACAGCTCGTGGGTTTGAGACAGCTCGAGGCGCAGGAAGCAAGGAAGTTCAGATGGAGTAGGGGAGGGGAAGGGGGGGGGGGCACGAGGGGACGGTCGAGGCGGAGTGCGGGGGGGCTTGCTTCTAAGGGGCTGCAAGCTAGGTGCCTCGCCAACGACGAGCTGGCCTGCCTACCGGAGCTCCGGCTCCCCCTGGGGCTCCGGGCAATCCGGATGCGCCTGCCTGGCCGTCGAAGCCTGGTGGCAGGGCCAAGTCAGCAGGGCGGGGCGTGGGGGCGGCCGTGGAGGGCCACGTCAGCAGGGCGCGGCATGGGGGTGGACGTGGACGGAGCGCTGGTGCAGGGCCGGGCATGGGCGAATGAAGACCGGACGGAGCAGGGGGCCGGGGCCGGAGCGCCGGAGCGCCGGAGCAGGTGGGGCCGGGTTGAGGTGGGGCGGGCGACACCCGGGGCTTCATTCAGGTGCGGCGTTTGTACCGGCCGGTGAAGGGTGGCGTCATGCCTTCTACATCCTGCTCCCCACGCAGCGCACCTGGAACGCCCGGGGCGCCAGTGGGCCCCGGCGGTCCGGGCAGCCCCGGGGCACCGCCCCGGGGGCCTGGGGGAGGGGCGGATAGGTACAGCCGTGGTGGACGCTTGGGAGGAGTCAGGAGTGGGCGTGCTAGCGGTGCGTGCGTGGCGAGGGATCGTGCCTGGCACCGCTAGTTTCTGTTCCGATCTGCCGTTCAGCTCGATTGTGACTCTTGCCCCCGAAAACACGTAGAAAGGCACGAAGCGAATGGGCACTCACCGGGGGGGCCAGGGACGCCTGCGGCGCGCGTGAGAGACACGAGGGAATGGTGGAGCAGTTCAGGGGCAAGGGGAGTAGAGGTAGGTCTAGGGTGGACGGGGATCGTAGCAAGCAACATATGCCTCCGGCCCTTGTCGCCATTCCCTGGCAGCGCGCTATGGAGCGACTGCATGCACGTCCAAATCCCCTTGCTCCCTCCCGTAGTCTGCAGGAAGGCATAAGGACCCCACCTGGGAAGCCCGAACCTGGCCCCCTCCCACCCCCCGCAATGGCGCACGTACCCTGGTCGCCTTCGGGGCCCGCCTCTCCGGGGAAACCTTGGATGCTGAAACCTGCGTGACAGCTCGGGCGGGGAACGGGGTTGCGCGCCTCTATGCGCCCCCCTGCACTGACATGTGTGGCTGCCTTCGTACTTGCCCTGCTAGCTGCTCACCCACGCCCCGGCAGGCACCCACGCCCCGGCAGGCACGGCAGGCTGGCACCTACCGGGGGGTCCGGGAGAACCGGGAGGGCCGGGGATGATGCCGGGACCCCCGGGCGGACCTGCGAACGTGCGTCGGACAGCGGGAGGGGGCCGAGGCGGGCGGGGGAAGCACGTGCGTGAGTTCTAACACATAAAAGCAGATGTATGCGAGGTCTCAGACGGCCTGGGCCCATGCGCCCCGTGTCCGGTCCGAAGCCCCAATTGATTCTGATCTGTGCTTTTGATCTAAGATCTCCTTGCATGTGCGACCCGCACATACAATCAAAGACGACCGCGCGCCCCAATGGACAGGCGCACGATCGCACGGCAGTCCCACTTGTTCAACAGATGTCGTACAATGCGGTTTGTTCTTACCGGGGGGTCCGGGCGCGCCTGCATCTCCGGTAGCTCCGCGAGGTCCTAAATGGGCACAGCATCGGGGAAAGATGAGGGATAGATGACAGCAGTCTCAGGGACAAGGGTTGGGGGACGATAAATTTCCTCATTAGCTAGGCACTCTGTCTCCTTCCCTCCCGCCAAACCACAGGACGAGCATGCATGAAAGCATTAAAAGCAGCGCAGGCTACGTAGGCTACGCATGCCCAGATCGAATTGCTTTGCCCATGTGTCGTGTCGGGGATACAGGCCGAGAGCGACGGGGCATGCATGCCATGGCTGGTGCTGGCACACCCAGTAGGTGGCGCTCTCGCTCACCAAACCCTCCCCTTCTGGAGGCGGTTCCTGCTGTAACCATCGCATCCTGGAGTTAGATTCCTTAAACCCACGCACGCGTCATCACTTGCCCTCGGGACCTGGGGGACCCCTGTCTCCATTGGGTCCTGGGGGGAGGGAAGTGCGTGAGAGGGAGGGAGGAAGGTGGGGAGCGAGTGAGGGGCCGGGTGAGGAGAAAACGGGCAAGGTTGGGAAGGGCGCGGGCAAAGATAGGCTTGCTTGCCATCGGGCCGCCGGCTTGATTGATTGCAAGAAGGGCAAGAGAGGGGTAGGGCATGACAAATCTAGGATTGCTTGGATTACTTGGATACGAAGAGCGCCACACATCTTAGGAGCCTTGCCTTCCATGCTAGCTCATCACACGGCGCCCCATCCAACACCTTATTCCCGTTCCTTTCGTCATTCACTCCGCTCTCTCCGTTCCATCCCCCCCCTCCTCCTGGTCAGCGTGTCATTGGAGCCAGCAGCGGGCGTACCTGGGGGTCCGACAGTCCCTGGCTCGGTGGGTTTGGGCCCCTGATAAGGCCGGCAGCAAGAAGGGCAAGCAGCCACACACGCGCGCCTTACGCTTGGTGAGAAGTGGACCTACCCCGGTAGGTAGCCTTAAAGGCGGCCCGACCCGTGTGTATCAGCAAAGTCAACTGAACCACAGCCCTATCGCTGCAAACACCTGGGCATGCAGTACAAGGTACGTGGTTGAATCAAGCCCGCCGCCCGCTACTGTCCGCCCCAGAGCTGTCCAGGCAAAATCTAGCGCCGCCGAGCGAGGCAACCTAGGCAATTGCGCGCACGTCGCATGCACTGGAGGCCCGGAGCGCGCGGCTAGAGCGGAGTCCTCGGTGTCCACATACAATGCAGAGCCCTCCCGGAGCCTCCCCCCTCCATCCAGTGAGCGACCACTCACAGGAGGCCCTGGCGGTCCCGGGGGGCCTGGAAGGATGTACGGAGCGCCGGCGTCTCCCGGGGCGCCTGTCGCACCCTGCGGCAGCATTTTCGCAGAACGGAAGAAGGCTCGTTGGTTAAATCAGATAATCACATGGTAGGCTTGATGTGCTGGGTTGGTAGCGCTTGGTTGAGTCATGGCCAGTCATGACATGCATGTACGACACGAAAATGCTGGACAGTCACACATGAGTAATTGAAGGGGTAGGCGCCTGATGACCCCCCACGATAGCACGGTTTGATGCAGCCACCCACGTACCGGTGAGCCTGCGGGCCCGGTCAACCCTGCATCTCCTGGAGCCCCCTGCATGCGAGACACACAGCACGGAACAGCTCAGAGCTCAGACGGACCTCAGAGCCTCAAGCGGTAAGTAGGCATCCCCCGGCAACCTAGAACACAGCCGGCGCACAGTCATAATGCAGTTTGGCCAGCCGAGCTGCACGCAAGTGTCGAGCAAGTGAGGGCCTTGCTGGCCAGACTGCCGGGGAGCTAGCACTAGCACGATGATAAACCGAAACCCACGTACCTTGGGTCCGCCGGGACCAGGCGGACCCGCATCGCCCTGCGCATGGGGGCCAGGCAAGAGGGTAACGAGGGAGGGGTTGGTGAGGGCAGTGCATGGCGAGGGACTAGGTGGAAGATGTACAGGCAGCAGCTCAGTGACAGACAGCTCGCTCAGGGGCTGAGGGGGGGGCGGGCTCATCAGCCCGATCCCTGAGGGACAGGTAGCTCAGGGGCTGAGGGCGGGCTCATCAGGGACAGTAGGGACAGGCTAGAGAGGCAGCTCATCATGAGGTTCCGGTGGGGACTGACGGCTCCGTCCCGGGCGGGAACAGGGACAGCTGTATGTGGCACAACTACTCGGGATGGAGAGGGAAGAGGGGTAACCCTCAAGCAAGTAATAAGGAGATTGGCGAGGGGGGCCTGGATTTATTAGGGTAGGGAAGTCCGGAACATGTGGAAGTCTATGCCATTCAGGTGGGGCGCCCGCTACCGTTTTGGCCATTCATTCGTACCGTCGCGCCTGTGTCTCCTGTCGGGCCTTGAGCGCCTGGAGGCCCGGTATCCCCAGCTGGTCCAGCAGGGCCTACGCTCGGGGACAGCAGCGGGCGGGGCTTCTATGTGTGGGCGGGGCTTCTGTGGGCGGGGCTTCTGTGGGCGGGACCTCTGTATGTGGGCGGGGCTTCTGTGGGCGGGGCTTCTGTGCGAGTGCGCGAGTAGCGCGAGGGCACTGCGGTTGGCATTGCTTACTCCCTATTCCCTACCTGCGTACATACACATGCACCCACGCACGCACTCACCCGCCAAGGTGCTCAGGTACGAGTTCTTCTGGCTTGCCGCGGCCAGGGTCTGCGTAAAGCAGCGTGGAGCATGCAAGGGCGGGGAAGGCAACAGTGGTGGATCGGATCTACCGGTATCTTCCATGTATGCCATGAATTCCGCACCTCCCAAGTGAAATCCCCACAAGTCCCAAGGATGTGCTGAAGGCCGTTGGTGCACGTCGACTGGAGTGCACGGCGGTTGACAATGTTGCCATCCTGAGCAGCGACAATGAGCACCATCCTTGGCGCCAGCAGCATGCTCATCATTAGCAGGACCAGGCCCGCCAAGGGGCCTGCCGCGAGCAGGGGCCGCCATGACGCCCTTGCCGCCATCCTTGCTTGCGCCGCCTGCTGTGTGACTGCTGCCTGCATGGGGAGGGATCAACGCACGAGCGTGGGAGATCAGAGTTGAACTCGTGGTGGCAGCGGCGTAAGCCAGTGTGTGGGTTGCGGCGGCGGTGCACGCGGGCCGGCTCGGCAGGGCCTCGCTCGGGGGAAGGCCGGGCGGGTGAGGCCAGAGGTAGGCACGGCGGCACGCGGTGGGTGCCGAGGCGGCCAATGCAGCCTCCGTGCGTGCTATCCTTAATCTGACTAGGAACATAGCTAGACACCGGTTGCTGGCAGCGCGACCGTCCTCGGCCTCGCGTCGGCGCTCGAGTCCGCACATGCGGCAGGTCAACGTCTAGCTCCCGCAAGACTTCAGAAAATGATAAGAAGTCCCTGTGCCCATCGCACCTGGCAAGCAGTCACGTAGCTCAAGCGGCCCGGGAGCCGCGAGCTACCGTATCGACACGCACACGCGAGGATGATGGTGACCCCGCCCTTAGCAAGCTACGCGAGGTAACGCGCCCTTCGTGACGCAGTCTTGTGGGTATGCCTGAACAATGTGCAGTGTGCTGCACCACACGATGGAGCGCAATCGCTCGATTGCCGTTTTCGAGGCGTGGCCGTTGGGCGCGTCCGGGAAAGTCCTGACGGTTACGGAGTGGTTGACTCCCTTCACCTCGAGTGCGACAGCCAAAGAGCTCCAGCCAATGCCAGGTAGGTGTGCAGCAGGCGGCGTCGGCTTCACTGCTCAGGCCAGCTGGTCATCATGGAATTCTTTGCGGGACCTCTCTCCATCCCCCGCCCAGTAGCAGGCCTAGACGGCCGGGTGGAGAAACCGGCCGTTGTAAATTCTTGTTCCTGAAACCATAACGGCCCAACCGCCTCTTCGCAGTGCAGTTACGGGTGGTGCTAAGAGAGAGGCCTAGTCCGGTCCTGAGCTCCCTCGAGGCTCCCCCGTTACCTCCGTCCTGCGCTCTGCCGAGGCAGCACGCCGGCGGGAGGCAAGCAAGGGACAAGGACACCCCAGGGACAGCACCCGGGGACACCCGAGACACCCCAGACGACCTACCCCGGCGGCGTCATTCTTTTCGCACAGATCTGCATTGGCCCCCGCACCGGCTTGAGCTCTCTGGTTGTCGCACTACTGGAGGTGAAGAGCGTCCATTAGGACTCTCGGGTTGAAATCAACCGCCGCAACTCGAACACGGCAATTGCGCTTCCATCGCGTGTGGTGCAGCGCACAACACATTGGTCAGGCATACCCGCAAGACTGCGCCACAAAGAGCGCGTTACCGCTCGTAGATAGCGGCTTATTGCGTGCTGCAGCCTCATCATCCTCGCGTGTATCGAGCGATACGGTAGCTCGCGGCTCCCGGGCCGCTTGAGCTACGTGACTGCTTGCCAGGTGCGATTATCAAAGGGATTTCCTGTCATTATGTGGAGTCTCGCGGGAGCTAGACGTTGACCTGCCGCATGTGCGGACTCGAGCGCCGACGCGAGACCAAGAGCGGCGGTCAGCTTTAGTCTTGTCCCTCGTCAGCTGTAGGATAGCAAGGAGGCTGCGTTGGCCGCCTCGGCAGGTTCGGCCCGCGTAACCCACCGCGTGCCGCCGTGCCTTCATTCCCCCGAGGCCCTGCCGAGCCGGCCCGCGTGCACCGCCGCTACGCTGCCACCACGAGTTCACCTCTGATCTCCCGCGCTCGTGCGTGCGTTGACCCCTCTCCATGCAGGCAGTCACACTGCCGCTAGCTAGCAATTATGGCGGCAAGGGCGTCATGGCCCCTGCTCGCTGCGGCGGTGCTGCTGCTCTCGACCAGCATCCCCCCCGTGCACAGCAGCGCATTCGCCCAGGGGGCTGACAGCGCGCAAGACGGCAACAGGCGGGCCCTTCAAGACTCGCAGTGCACCACTTCTTACATGTACATCATCGGTCGCTGCGGCAACTACTTATGGCAGGTGAGGCTGCGCAACCTGTTGCTTGGGGATGCGTGATTCCCCCCTCCTTATGGAGGCTTGCCCCCCGCTCGGTCCCCCACTCCCCCACACACACTGCCGCTCGCTGCCGCTCGCAACCCTCACACGCTGCATGAGAACCCACCGCCTTGCTAGTGAAGGCTTATGAACGGCCACATCCAGCACGAAACAAGGCAGAGTGGCTATACACCAGCCTTGTATTCACCACCAGAGTCACCACTGACTGACTTGTCCGCCTGTCCTTCCATCCCCCAAACCCAGGTCCTTCTGGGCGCACCCTCGGCCAGCTCAAACCTCATCCTGCTCAAGGGTGCGTGTAGTGCGTGCACGGGCGTGGGCTCGCACTCCTGGACGTACTGCGGAATCCAGGGACCCAGTAACCAATGAAGGGACCAACGTTTAGCCCGGTATCTTGGAACTGGATCCATCTGGATCTATCCGATGTCCCCGAGCCGAATCGTTCCTCTCGCCCATCCTCCCTAATGCCCCGCCTTGCTCCGGGCCCCTACCTCCCTTACTTACGACCCGCCCTGCTCCAGCAGGCTCCTACCCCCAAGCCCCGCCCTGCTGCAGTCCTACCTCCTATCTACCCTCAGGCCCGGCTCCTCTTAGGCCCCCCCACCTCTGTATGTACCATATTCCGCGATCAAGCCCTACGCAGTACGCCCCTCAACCAAGCGCCACGCTTCGTTGATGTCTTCTACCCCCCGCCGCCTCACTCGCCACCCCACTCTGGCCCTCTGTTGTGCCCCGCCCCGCTCCGGCCCTCGTTCCCTCAATCGTCACCCCGCGCAACCCCTCACATGCTTGTGCCCCGCCCTGCTCCGGCCGCCCTCCTTCCCTCACGCGTCGCCCCGCTCTGGCCCTCCCTTGCGTCCCGCGCTGTCCCTCTCCCCGCCCACAGGCCCTGCCGGCCCCAAGGGACCGACTGGCCCGCCGGTAGGTGCGCGCAACTCTTGCATGGGGTTTACCTGCGCGCGGCAGCATCTGTTGTGCCAGAGAACCAGCACCAGTGGCAAGACGAAAGCCGGTAGAGCAAGAGCCGTGGCAAGACCGTGTGCCCGACTTATAGGGGTGTTCACGAGGGTGGGCGCGGTCTGGACGACTGCATGGGTTAGGTCAGGACATGACTTGGTTCGCTCGGTCGGCACGTGGTCGGATGGCGGCATGCGGACCCCTGAGGGGTAGCTAGGTAAGTACTAGCTCGCACCCCTGAGGGTCGGTAGGTGGCGTGCGCCTGCGAGTAGGGGCCCTGCGTTCCATGCACAGAATGACTGGTTGCTCGGCGGGCGGGGATAGATGGCACGTGTTACAGGTATGCATGTCTCGCAAGAAATAAAGAGGGGACACTTATGACTCCCAACCCCTTCCCGGAACTCCGCGACAGGGAACCCCAGGCCCGAAGGGTGCCCCGGGAGCGCAGGTAGGTGGGTGGCCAGCTGTGCTGTTGGTGGCATGACCTAGACGATTATAAGATCTACTACGTGCGGAAATAGGCGCTGGGCAGCAGGTGCTTATTTGAGGAGGAGAGGAATGGCGCAGTAAATTTGTTTGTGAGTGCATGCATTCGTGTAGACGGCTATGACGCGGAGAGTCCAGCACAAGGGTGCATGCCTCGTGCCCCAGTTCGTTCACGCTCTGGGCGCCTCTCCCCCTCATGCCGCCCCTAACCCGCAGGGTCCTCTGGGGCCGCCGGGACCGGCAGGTGCTCCGGGTGAAAGGGTAGGCCAGAGCAAGAACAGAAAGTGGAACGTCTGGGGGCCGAATGGGCATGGCACCGGCATGGGATCGGCCGGGGGCCGAATGGGCATGGCACCGAGGGGCACCAGGGTCACGAGATGGGGTCACGAGATGTATCACTAAAGTGGTTCGTCACGCCCGCAGCGTAGCCGGCCCCTACGCTCTGTTTTCGCCTCTAGAATTGTAGCAATGTGTCGTGCATTGCGGGTAGCAGGATGTCAGCCCATATGGGCTGCATAACATGCATGTCATTTGCTCGGTCCCGAAACTAGCCGCCGATGGCTCGTATAATGCAAAGGATAGTTCGTGGATCGTCATAATGTCTTGATGTTGGCGTGCACGGCGCGCGTGAGGTCGCGACCGTCCCACTGTTAGCGGACTCGCGTCGCGCAAACAGCCACAAGGGGGTCCCAGACGACATTCTGCACATTCTAAGATACCGTTTAGGCTACGCGGCGGGCCGGGAACGTCAATGTCTGCGGGGTGGGCTGTGCACTGAAGTCGGAAAAGGAAACGGGAGAAAGGCCTGCTCTGCTTGCGTTCACAAAAATACACCTAGACTCGATTACTGGAGGGGTCAGGGCGCGGGTGGAGCCACATTTTCTCGCGGAGGGAGGTCATGATCGTGGTTTCATCCATTGCTCGGTTCTCCTGCCGGGAGTTGCGCGGAGACACATGGTGCGTGGCCGATCGGCGAAAGGCCATTGCCGACCTTTTTATTGCACCCATACGTGCAACCCGTCAACAGCGGTTCATATGCCTTGCCTAATGGCCCCACCGCCCTCGGCTCGCTCCCATTGCTTTATGTCCACCCCCCTACCTACCCACCGCGCAGGGTGATACCGGCGCCGCTGGTGGCGTCGGTCCCCAGGTGTGCACGCTTAGGCTACTGACCTTGAGTGCTAGGTCGCTTTGCAACGTACGCTTGCTTCATTGCTGTCTGTGAACCCACCTCATCATGAGCCCGCTCAAACCTCCTCCCCTCCCATGCATCGCATTCCTCTCTCCATCCCGCCGCCTGCCCCGTCGCTCGCCCCCCTCCCCGCCCGTTCCTCTCTGCAGGGTGCCCCCGGGGCACCGGGCGGAAAAGGCGCGAAAGGAGCAACAGGGCCGCCAGGCCCTGCCGGCCCCCCTGTGGGTAAAGCGCGCGGCTTTCAGAACGGCCAAGCAACTGGGCACTGCTCTCGTGGGCTATGGTTGAAGGCTTTGCGCTCCGTGGACTTAGCGCTCATCTCCTTAAACCATTGTTAACCTCTTTTGCAATACCTGGCTCACCGCGTTTCGAACGTGCATCTGCAGGGACCCCCTGGCCCCGCGGCTGACGGCGCAAGGCCTGGACCCGCGGGTCTCGAGGTGTGTGGGATGAGATGTTTGCATGCATGTTAGACACCAGCCACACGCCCATTTCGATGTATAGTCACCGATCGCGTGTTGCCCTGCACGTGCGGCAACAGCGGGGTGGGGCTATTATTGTGGGGCAGGACAGCCACGAGCAGAGGCAGGTTCTCCACCCTCCCTAGTCCGCTCCCCCGGCCTCCCGTTTTCCCCTTCGAATCCTTCCACGTCCCTGCCTTTCACTCCTGCCCATGAAACCCAAGTGCTGTGCATGCTCCCGTCCCCTTCAGCCCCCACCCCTGCCTGAACTTCCTTTCCCGGGCGCCCTACCCACCAGGGCGGACGAGGGCCTCGCGGTCCAACCGGCGATGACGGGCCGAGAGGTCCAAGGGGCCCACAAGGTACGTGTGAGAACGACGTCCCTTTCAGCTAGCCCCAAGCGGCCCTCAGGCCCTTCCACTGGGCCTCCTCGCTGTTGACTGGGGTTTGCCAGCGGGGTTAAGGCCAGCTGGCCAGGGCCACCCATTCCTTGAGGCAGGCTAGGCAGGCCCAGCCCACGGCACCGCTGAGGTTATAATGAACGGCTGCTTACAGAGGAGCATGATCACATATTATTTTGTATTACCTCGTGGGAGAAGTTTTCTAAAAAGTTTTCTGTATCCTTCTCCCATTGCCCTCATCAGGTCCTCCGGGTGCACCGGGTGGGTGAGGGTGGGTGGAAGGGGAGTAGAAGCCGATCGAGGGTCATTAGGGATGGATGGCTAAGATACTAGTAGTGGAGAGGTCGCCTGATGCATGGGCTTCGCGGCCATGCATTAAACAATTGCCAGTATGCTCATCTGGGGTGCCGAGTGTTGGCTGAGGGGTCTAGGACTGAAGCTTCGGGGCGAAATCCCAGACCTGATATCCCCCTCCATTCCCTTTGGCCTGATCTAGCTGTCCCTGAGCTGTCCCTGGCCCCAAGATTTTCCCGAGTTGTCTCCGAGAGCTGTCCCTGTCAGTGTCAGTCCCCGTCAGTGTTTCGAAAATCGTTTCAGCCCCTCCGTTTCATAGTACCCCCACGGGTACCTGCCGGCCCCCCACGATAGTTTTCCAGTACCCGGGCGCCGAAGGCGCCCTTCAAACCGGGGGGGTCCGGGGGGTGTCCCCCCCGGAAGAAATTTTTGCAGTATGGGTATCAGTTTGCACGACTTTCGCTGTACAACCCGAAGCCGGCGGTGGCCGAGGGTGCCAGCTATTGCGCTGCGCAAGAGGGCTCAGAGAAGGACCCGAGGGGGGCCCCTTGCAAGCTCCTAAAGGGTGTAGGCGCTCAGTGGGCGGGATGGGACTGGCTGGTGTGTGGCCAGTGGCCATGCGCGCATCACGGTTGGGCCCTCCTAGGCTGCCCTGCCAACACCTCCCCCCCCTTCCCCCCACCGGCCCCCAGACCCAGGCCTTAACTCTCCAAACAGCCCGGGTACCAGCCGGGGGTAGCTGATAGTTTTATAGTACCCGCGCGGTTACTGGGAGCCTCTCGAGTTAATTTCCCGTACCCGTGCAAAAAAGCCCGAATTATTTTCTCAGTACCCGATCGGGTACTAGTACCCGATTTTCGAAACACTGGTCCCCGTCCCTACCTGGGGAGCCACCGCACATCCTAAGCAGGTGCCCGCTCTCGCTCCCGCTTTGCTTGCAGGGACGGTCCCCGGACCCCCCGGGCCCGTGGTAAGCTCTGATCCAGAGAGCGAATGCTGTGATCCAATTCGATCGTCTGTATATGAAAGTCCGCAACCGGAGAGATAGATAGACTTGGGTGACCCTGTTGCATCAGGCACACACGGGTTGGTTCTACTAATCTTGTTCCAGGAAGGCGTCGCGCACAGCATGTGGAGGCAGGAGGCTAACGACCCCCCAATCCATCCCTCCCCTGTCATGCCACGCAGGGTCCCCTTGGTCCTGACGGTAGGTTGTGAGAGCTAGCTGTGAACTGGACAACCAATGCGTGGGCATGCGGAGCACGCAGGCGGAACCGGGCCGCCAGCAGATAGACACGCACGGCGGGCTCCATTCTTAGCATTCTAGACAGTTTGCTATTGAGGTTGAAGGTTAATAGTTGCGGTGTGGGGAATGCATGCGCACATGCGGAGCACGCGGGCCGAACCGGGCCGCCGCCGGCTCGGGCAGCAGTGAGGTGGAAACAAATCCTCAACCTGACCCCTGCTCCGCGCACGTGGCCTGTGCACAGGCCCCGGCGGACCACCCGGACCACCTGGCGCTGCCGGCGCTCCCGGTGGGTGTGGCCCCCGGGCGCAACGATGGGATTACTGCCTATCCTGCCTATCTAGGTATCACCAAGTGCACATTACCTCTTGTTACATTGGGGCGCGCGTGGTCGTATGTCGCTTCTGAGGGGGCGGCGGGGCGCGGCGTGGCGGGCGAGGCGCGCCGTGTTTGTCACCGGCAGGTTCTATACGCCGCTAGCTGCATGTGCATGCCCCCTCGACCCATCGACAACCCCGTGCCTGGACCGCCGGACATCCACCGAACTCGTCCCCTATCAGTTGATTCGGAGCCCTTCCTTTCTGTCCTCTGCAGGAGAGCCAGGAGCGCCCGGCCCACCCGGCGAGGCCGGCACCTCCCCGGTGGGAGGGGTCAGGCAGGGCGCTTGCGGGCGGATTCGGTGTTAGTGGTCTTGGCTTTGAGGCAAGCCCGTTACACACACAACAGATGACGCTAAAGACAGCGCTGTCCCTAACTGTCCTTGTCCCTCCCCCTGCCCCTGTCCCTGTCCTGACAGGGACCCCCTGGTCCTCCCGGTGGCACCGGACTGCCAGGAGCTCCCGGAATCCCTGTAAGATTACTTGAGGGCAGCTTGCCTGCTGCCTTGCTTCCCTGCCCTAACCAGCTCTTCAACCAAGCAAGCATACATGCATCTGCCTCGCCCCCTCTATCTCCCACGTGTATGTTTGTGTGCGTCTCCGCGTTCCTTGCAGGGCCAACCGGGTCTACCGGGGCCGCCCGGTAAGCCACAAGATGCAATAAGTCAAACACAGAAGCCAATTGGCACTGATCACATAGACTGGGACAGATTAGACAGATGCTGAGCGGTTGCATGCATGGTGTGCAAGTCCAGTTTCATTACAAGTGAGAACCTGCCAAGTTTCTCCGCCACCGCTCGACCCTTGCCCGTCACCGTATTCGTTCGATCCCCCTTCGCACGCTTGACCCCACCCCGTTCTCCCACCCCACCCCACCCACCCCGCAGGCGAGCCAGGTGCCTTAGGTCCGCCCGGTGGACCGGGCTCGCTGGGACCCAAGGGTGAGGGGGGGTTGATGTAGTCCACAACAAGGTCCTCATCGGCGGGTGGCTCTTTGTCTGTGGGTTTTATGGGGGTCGATCGGTCCATGTCGTCGCCACAACAAGCAGCGTTCGCTGCCATAAGTAGAGCCAAGGTTTCTCTCTAGACTTGTGCGCATGTTTTGATCCGCCGCACCCTCCCTTAACTCCCCTCCCCGTCTTCCACGCTGGCTCTCACGCTTAAACTGCTTCACGCCCGCACGCCCCTTACAGGACCGACCGGGCTCCAGGGCGCAACAGGGGCAACTGGAGCGACTGGAGCGACCGGAGACACAGGAGACCAGGGGCCTCAAGGGCCGAAGCGTGAGTCCAGTTCTCAGATGCTGGGTGCGTGTCCTCTGTGCCAATCATGCTGGCGTGCGAACTGCAGCGATGGTGTGCCGGTGGTGAAGCTCCTCCCGTCGTGCGTTGCGTGCACGTGCTGCTGATGTGGCTGCCCCCACCTTCCCCCGCAGCATTCCTCGGCGTCGTCCCGCTTATTAGCGGGGGCCCCTCGCCGCCCTCCGCGCTGCCGCCCACGCCCGGCCTCGGCCCCTCCTCGAAGTGCGTACGTGCTCGTGCATGTGCTCGTGCTTGGTCCCGTGCACCCGCCGCCGCTCAGTACTGGCCCCGACCGCCCCTTTTGTCGTACATAGGTACGTCCCACAATCTCCTTGCCTTGTTATCTGCAGGGCGTTCGCCGGCAGTTTTGCAAACGAGGTCGTCCAGGTGCCGAACGGGTACGGCACAATCGCATGCTCTTGGACCGTGCGGTGAGTTTGCTATCTACCTAGCCACCGGTACTTCGTTCTGCAACACTCGGGTGCGATGTGCACGACACTGATGATGACACAAGTAACAGCTGCAGCAGGTAGCGTGACGCGCGCGGTTGTCCACTTGTCCTTGCCCTGCCATGACCACTACTCCCGCCCGCCCCCCACTTCCCCACCCCCACCCAAACACGTCTCCCCCCCCCAGCGCCTCCTCCGACACCGCCAGCCGCGACGCCAAGCTGGGCTGCTGCCTGCAGCCCCTCGACTCCGCCAACCAACCGCTGCAGGGATGGGAGCCGGTGCTGCTGGGGGCGCCGGGGTCGGATGGTGGGTGCATGTCGAGTTGGTAGACGCGCCGTGCCCGCCCCACGTATCTCTTCGCACGCTGACGTTCCCCCTCGTCTCTTGCCTCTCTTGCGTGCTTCCTTCCGCCTGCCTTACCCTGTTTCCCTGCTTCCACAGGCAAAGTGACTTTCACCACTGCACCTCCCACGACCGCCAGCATTACTTGGAGCGGCGTCGCCAGCGTTCCCGCCGGTGCCTACAAGGTACAGTAATCATGCATGTAGATTTTGGGCTGAGGACCTCATCTCCACTTCCTTGTGGGCTGCCACCCCAGCCCCCGCAACCGATTGACCAGCGCAACCGCACCCCTCCCCCGATCTTCACACCTCCTCGCTCCATCCTCCGCTCCGCATCCCGCTCCCCCGCCCCGCCCCCCACACCGGCCCCCACTCTGCCCCCCCCCCCCATCTCCCTCCGCCCCCCCAGGTGGGTTTCTGCTATAACCTGCCCGCGGGACAGCTGGCGGCACCGGCGGCCAGTGGTTTCGTGATTGTATCCTAGACGTACGGTTTTGTACGGCACGACCTCTCCGCCCGGGCAAAGCAAAGCCCATGGACGCAATCCTGCATTGGAGGGAGGAGCAGGTTAACTCATGTAAATGCGTGGCGCCGCTGGTGGCGTGATGCCTTTGCTTGCCCTTGCTCGAGGGCCAAGTAATTTGACTCGTGACGTGGCTAGGCACTGCTGGGGACAATTTACCTGTGTGTAGTGTACCTATATAGGCCTCGCTCGGTTCAGCGTCACTAGCCTATCTAGCTTCCTCTGCGTTGTTGAGTAGTCTGATTCTGGCGGGACAATCAAGCAAGAAGCAGTACCAAAGTGGGCACTACTTGAGACGTGCACTGCCGTGTTTGTGCACCCAACGCTAACCCAACCGGCCAAGTCTGGCATTGCGGGGTTGCGGAGGCCCCCAACATGTGGCGGCTTGGGTTCAGTCCGTGCGCTGTGGGCGTAGTGCTTGATTGCGTGCACGGCCCCAGTGCTGCCCGGCCTCGCGGGGTTTGGGGCTTAGCCCTTTTCCCTGTCCTGAGGAGGACAGACACCCTTGTTTCAGTGTAAACCAGGGTGCAAACCCGCCTCTCCCGGGCCGACGCAACGCACGCGTCCCTGGCTGCGTCGGACGTTATGCGGCCCACCTCCTTGCCTTGAGCGGGCAGAGACGACCCCACCCAGCCTCTTCGCACGGAAAGGCCATGGCTGGTATGTCCCTAGTCGGAGCACGCACCCTTGCCCTGACTCATAACCTTTGCCCTGACTCATAACCTTTCCATCCTTCCTCCCGTTTCCAATCAGATCCCCCTGAACCCACGCACATCACCGTCTTTTCCGCACCTCGGCTGCCTTGTGCCCTTTCCTGACTGCGCTCGGCCTCCTCCAGCCACAAAGGCACAAAGGTCGGCATGGAAGTTCATCATGCATCCCCAATTCCCCACGCATCTCTGGGAAGGGAAATCAAGGGTGGGGCAAGGCCGTCCGGGGCATCGATGGGAATTGAAGAAATACGGGGTAGGAAAAGCCGAAAGGAGATGAAAGACGGAATGAGGGAAGAAGGGGAAAGGGCCTGGAAAAGTCTCCTGGACAGCTCGGGTGGAGACAGGAACGTGTATGAGGGGACGGCGTCACTTAGGACAAGGGTTTAATCGGGCTGAGACAGGGCAGGTGGGGGACTCGGGGACATCATGCTATGCAGGTGCGTCCCGCAGTCCCGGTTCACCCCCTTGTCCCGCCTCTCCCCCTCATGCCGCCCCGCCCTGACCCCCAGGGTCAGCGTGCGTGGCCGCCGGGACCGTCAGGTGCTCCGGGCGAAAAGGTTGGTCAGGGCAAAGACAGAGAGTGGCCGGGGGCCAAAGGGGGGCCGAATGGGCATGGCACCGGCATGGGATCGGCCGGGGGCCGAATGGGCATGGCACCGAGGGGCACCAGGGTCACGAGATGGGGTACGAGATGTATCACTAAAGTGGTTCGTCACGCCCGCAGCGTAGGCGGCCCCTACGTCCTGTTTGCGCATCTAGTATTATAGCAATGTGTCGTGTATTGCGGGTAGCAGGATGTCAGCCCATATGGGCTGCATAACATGCATGTCATTTTGCTCGGTCCCGAAACTAGCCCGCCGATGGCTCGTATGATGCAAAGGATAGTTCGTGGATCGTCATAATGTCTTGAATGTTGGCGTGCACGGGGCGCGTGAGGCGCGACCGTCCCACACTGTGAGCGAAATCGCGTACGTCGCGCAAACAGCCACAAGGGGGTGCCAGACGGCATTTTGCGCATTTAACGATACCATTTTGGCTACGCGGCGGGCCGACAACGTCAATGTTTGCGGGGTGGATGAGCTGCTGGGCACTCAAGTCGAGGAAGGGCACGGGAGAAAGGCCTGCTCTGCTTGCGTTCGCAAATATGCCACTAGAAGCGATTACTGGATGGGTCGGGGCGCGAGCGGAGCCACACTTTCTCGCGGAGGGAAGTCATCATACATCCGGGTTTCCATCCACCGCATCCACATCCATCCACGGCATGGCTCGGTTGCCTGGAGTTGCCTGGAGTTGCGCGGAGACACATGGTGGCCGATCGGCAAAAGGCCAATGTCGACCTGTTGAATGCACCCTTACGTGCAACCCGTCAACAGCGGTTCACATGCCACGCCTGATGGCCCCTACGTTCCTACCCACCGCGCGCGCAGGGTGGTACGTACCGGCGCCGCTGGTGGCATCGGTCCCCAGGTGTGCACGCTAAAATTCTCAGGGGGACCCAACCTCGGATGCCCCGGTCGCTTCGTTAACCTTGCGTCCTTACTGCCCTGTCCTGTCCTGTCCGTCCTGTCCTACCTGCTGTCCTGCTCACGGCAACTAACCCTACCCTGAGTAGATGGCTTGGCCCCCCCCCCCTCCCCTTCCCCCCCTCCCCGTAACGCCTCCCCCGCCCCTTCCCCGTCACCCCCTCCCCGTCCGTGACTCTCTGCAGGGTGCCCCTGGGGTGTCCCCAGGTGCCGTCCCCGGAGTGCCCCTGGATGGGGCGTCCCCGGCGGGCGCTGACCCCGGGTCGCTCGCCTGTCGGTGTCCTGTTGCCATGCAGTCCCTGGGGTGTGTATCCCCGTCTCGGTGACCCTCGGAGGGTCGCCGCAAGCCTGGCCCAGGCCCCAGGCGAGGTACAGCGCCGCCGGGCGGCCCCCGTGGGTGGAACGAGCTTGCTGAGGTTGAAGACTTTGAGCGCCTTTGACGACGACTTTGAGCTCAACCGACCCCTGCCCTGAAACGCGCAATCCGGACGGAGTCCGTTCGCCATCGATCCAGGCCCGCAACATGAGCGCCCCAGGGGCGCCCTGCTGCCCCTGGGGTGTCCTGTCCCCAAGCTGTCCCTTGCCACCCCGGCGTGCGTGCTGCCTCGAGCGAGGGAGCGCAGGACGGACGAGGCCTCTCACTTCGCACCACCCGTGCGGCACTGCGAAGAGGCGGTTGCTTGGGTCTTATTACGGTTGCAGGAACAAGAACTTTCCAACCGCCGGTTTCTCCACCCGGCGGGAACGGTCGAGGCCCGCTGCGTGCTGGGGGAGAGACTCTCTTGCCCAGGGACCTCGGAGGTCCCGCAAAGGATTCCATGATGACCAGCTGGCCTGAGCAGTGAAGCCGAGACGCCGCACGCCTGCTGCACACCTACCTGGCATTGGCTGGAGCTCTTTGGCTGTCGCACTCGAGGTGAAGGGAGTCAACCACTCCGTAACCGTCAGGACTTTCCCGGACGCGCCCAACCAACCAACCGCTGCGCCTCGAACTACTCGAACACCCGCCTTGATCGATTGCGCTCCATCGTTTGGTGCAGCACATTGCACATTGGTCAGGCATACCCACAAGACTGCGTCACGAAGGGCGCGTTACCTCGCGTAGCTTGCTAATCGCTAAGGGGTCAGCATCATCCTCGCGTGTGTCGATACGGTACCTCGCGGCTCCCGGGCCGCTTGAGCTACGTGACTGCTTGCCAGGTGCGATGGGCAAAGGGATTTCCTGTCATTATGTGGAGTCTCGCGGGAGCTAAGACGTTGACCTGCCGCATGTGCGGACTCGAGCGCCGACGCGAGGACGGTCGCGCTGCCCGCAACCGGTGTCTAGCTATGTTCCTAGTCAGATTAAGGATAGCACGCACGGAGGCTGCGTTGGCCGCCTCGGCTCCCACCGCGTGCCGCCGTGCCTACCTCAGGCCTCACCCGCCCGGCCTTCCCCCGAGCGAGGCCCTGCCGAGCCGGCCCGCGTGCACCGCCGCTACGCTGCCACCACGAGTTCACCTCTGATCTCCCGCGCTCGTGCGTGCGTTGTCCCCTCTCCATGCAGGCAGTCACACTGCCGCTAGCTAGCAATTATGGCGGCGAGGGCGTCATGGCCCCTGCTCGCTGCGGCGGTGCTGCTGCTCTCGACCAGCATTCCCCCGGCGCACAGCAGCACCTTCGCCCAGGGGGCTGACAGCGCGCAAGACGGCAACAGGCGGGTCCTGCAGGATAGCGGGTGCACAAATGGCTTCAAACAGATCATCGGGTCTTGCGGCAACTTCATCTGGAAGGTGCGCTTCGCGCGCGTGTGCTCATCACGAGGTCATCAGCGCAGACGCCAGCACGCAGTTGACCGTCAGTCTGCTGCATGCGTGGTGACGTGAGGGGCTTGTGACCGACAGACCTGCTGCTGCATGTTTGGCACGGCATGCGGACAGACATCCTGTTATGATTAATGGGATGGCTGACCCATCCCACCCCCACTGCTTACTCCGTCCGCGCACACAGACCCTCTTTGGCGCATCCACTGCCAGCACGAACCTCGTCCTCCTGCGAGGTGGGTGGGCGGAGAAGGCTCGACCATAGTGCATGCGCGGGTGGTAGTTCCAAAGAGTAACTCACTTACGCTTGGCCCTGCTCCAAGCAAGTAAGCAAGCCTCCCTCCCTCTCTTCTGCCCCGCCCTACCTACTCCGGTCCCTCCTCCCTTGTGCCCCGCCCACGGCGGGTCGTGCCCTCCCTACCTGGCTCTTGACCTCACGCCCCACCCTGCTTCGGCCGTCCCTTGTGTCCCTCCGTCCCTCACGACCACGCTCTCACATGGTCCTCCCATGTGCCCCTTCTGCTGTGTTGGACCTGCTGTGTGCTATGTACAGGCCCTGTCGGTCCCAAGGGAGACACTGGAGCGCCCGGGCCCGTGGGTGCTCCAGGAGATGCTGGACCCAAGGCAAGCGTTTATTTATTTTATGTTTATATTTTACAGGGGTTGGGCGGAAATTGTCGGTGATACGATGGTAAAGAGATGGGGTAGGCGGGCAGCAGGGCAGCCGGGCAGGGCAGGGCTAGCTTCAACGCCCGTCGCGTCCCCTCATCACCTGTGGGGAAGATGTCAGGGGATACCCCGTTCCTCGGGCAGCTAGCTGGCAATGCTCCCTTGCTGTGTCGCTCCGCTGCCCCGCATGTACTCATCACCCGCTCTTCTATCTGCGCACCCCTGCACGCTCACCCCGCTCGCCTGCCTCCACCCGCTGTATGTGGCGATCTTGCCCCGCCCGACCCACCCTCACCCGGCTCTTGCCCCGCTTGCTCCCCGCTGCAGGGCGACCTGGGACCGGTCGGGCCGATGGGTCCAAGTGGACCGCAGGTTGGTGCTGAGGGTCCCCGGGGGTCTCCGGGGGTCCCCGGGCGGGGGTCCCCGGAGAGGTGCACGTTATGAAGTTCTCGTTATTATGGGACAAATAAACCAAGGAGGTGGCCCCGGCGGGGGGCGTGTGCCTCCTGAGCACCCTGCGCTCCGACACCCCGCTTGCCCCCCCCCCCCGCCCCGCCCTCAGGGTGATACCGGAGCGACTGGCAGCCCTGGCTCGATGGTCAGTACTACTCGTGTTATACTGCCATCCAGACGTGTCTGTTGGTCAAGGCTATGGCGCGTGGCCAGCCAACCAGCACCCGCTGCAGCCTGGGTTCAGTTGCGGTCGGGGATCGATTCCCCGTATTGCTCTTTCAGCTTGCATCGTTCCGTAATCCTTCCTTCCGTCCCCTCCTGGCGGTAATGCCATGCAGGGAGATCCGGGGCCCAAAGGCGAAACCGGAGATGAAGGGGATGAAGGTAGTTGGGGCTGTCCGTTGAGCCAGCATGGGACGCGGTCTATGTGACGACGCCGTTGACTTCGAGCTGTGTTCGGGCGCTGTGTCCCGAGAGCTGTCCCCGAGAGCCGTGTCCATACATACCCCAGAGCTGTTCCGAAGAGCCATGCCCCTTGGCTGCCTATCTTTAAGACTTGTCTTGTCCCGTACCTGCCGCGCGCCCTTTCTTTGATTGCTCAGGTGCCCCCGGTATCACCGCCGGTCCTCCGGTAAGGTTTTAGCAAGAGAGCAATTTACCATGTCCCATCTGCAATAGGGCATCGTCGGTGATGTATGGTAGGTGTCCCCTTTGGTCTGATTGCAGGGCCCGCCAGGGCCAATCGTCGGACCTCCGGGAGCGAAGGGTGCGTAAACACTTGAGTAGGAGAGGCAGGGGGGGCAGGGGGAGGTAGGGTTCGTGACGAGACCAATCAACTTGGCAGAAATGGTGTGAGACGGAGGGAGACGTCTACCTCTGGTCCAAGCACTTGGTCCAACATATGCCACAAGGTGTGATCCACCCAATAATGCAGGTCCTACGGGCGACCCCGGTGCCCCAGGCGCTCCTGTGAGTGTCTGCCTATCCGTCTGGAACAACGGTATCCATGCTGCCAGGATAGTTACGAACGCACATGCTTTGCACTTTGTACTACTATTTGTGCATGGGATGTTGGTCCGTGCCCCGCCCTTCCGTAATTGAGTGCCAGCATGAGAGCACGGTCTAGGGTGCCGCTCGCTCCCGCCTGCCCACGTAATTACAGTAATGCGTGCGCACCGTCCGGGCTCGCATCCAGCCCTTGCCACCCCTCGTGCCCGCCTCCGATCACGCCTGCCCACTGCATTGTTCCCATCCCTCGTGTGGTGCTGTGTGTGGTGACCGTCAGGGCCCAAAAGGCAGAACCGGTTTGGGTGGTTCGGACGGGTTTCCAGGCAAGTGTTGCGCCTTGCTTAGAGGTGCACTGCACGCCGCTTGTGTGCTGCCATGTATGCTATCATCACAGCGCTCAGCAACCCCTCATCCGCTGATGAGGGCACACTCACGACTGACGGTCAACGCCCCCTCGATTCCAGAGGGCGCGATTCGGCCTGCAGTAGCCCCTATGGGCACCCGGGTTTTCCCCGCCCGAGAACCCGAGCCCCTTTGCTGTCCTCGACCCAGTTGTCCCCGGAGTCACAGCGTTCTGTCCCCAAGTGCTGTGTCCCTGAGCTTCTTCTGAAAGCCGTGGCCCCCTTCACGATCGACCCTTTGCCTGCACACTACTCCCCAGGAACCCCCGGGCCCGCTGGGCCCCCCGGAGCACCCGGATTCCCTGGAATCCCCGGATTCGGCGATGAAGGCTCGCCAGGAGCAAAAGGCGCTCTCGGTAAGCAAGTGGAACGCAGAGTTTGTTGAGCGAATGGCGCTCTCGCTGCAGACGACTGTCCTCTGCTGTTGCCATCAACCCCTGACCCCTCGCCCTTGGCCCTGGCAGCCCCCTATCTAGAACCTTCGTCCCTCAATTTTACTCCCGTGTAAACGCGCGCGTGTGCCCGTGACTCAAGCCCCAGTATGAACTTCACGCCCGCGCCCGGCCCCAAGCGACTGACACCCGCCGCGCGCGCCGCTCTCTGTTGCTGCCCTGACCTAGGCGACACCCGCCCCTCACGCACCGACCCTGCCCTTCTGCTGCCCAGCAGCCCCCTCACGCCAGCCCGTGCCCTGCCCTGGGCCCTCCCCGCAGGTCTGCCGGGTCCGCCGGGTCCTCCAGGGCCGGGCCCTCTGGTAAGCGGCGCAGGGAACGCATAGGGGACCTGGACGGGCCATGGGATGCGGCCCTCCCATCCCTGAGCCATGCATGGCACGCGGCATGCATGCATGCGTGCCCTCCCATCTATCCGTGCTGAGGCCCCGCGGTTCGAGGCCGGACGCAGGGGTACCGTACGCCTTGACGCGCCGCGGCGCACGTTTGCGTGGATGCCCGGTTGCACGCACGCTTCCCACGTCCCGCTATCTCTGTGCCCTCGGCTCCTGCCTGCAGGGCCCGACCGGTCCCGCAGGCACCGCGCCCGGGCCGCAAGGCCCCTCCGGAGCCGAAGCACCGGACGGACTCGACGCACCGCCAGGTGCGTACGTGCATGCGGTTGTGAGGCGTCGGTGAACGGGGCGGGCTTACCGCCTGCAGCTGTACCATGCGCCTTGGCTCCTGAGAGCCTTAGCTCCTTAGCTCCTAGATGGTCAGCGCCGAACACTCAGCTACGAACTATCCCGCCCACCCATCCACGCCTGTACTCGTCCCCTCCCATCGTGCACGAGCCCTGTCGCTGAGAGCTGTGCTGGGCTTACTGTGCTGTGCGCCGCCCCTCCCCTACCTGTGTCCCTGAACCCGTATCGCCGCCATGTACCGCCCCGTACCGCCCCGTGCCGCCTCGTACCGCCCCGTACATCGCAGGCCCTGTGGGACCTCCCGGACCTCCCGGAACCCCAGGTACGGTACACAGCCCGTTGAGCGCGGTGAACATGGCATGAAGAATGAACAGAAATGCGGGTTGTCAGTAGCAGTAGGGGATGTGGGGAGGAGCCCCCTCCATTAATGCCTGCGCGCTGCGTCACCCTAGTCACCCTTACTTCCCCCATCCCCCTTCTTGTGCCCCCTCCCCCTCCCCGCGTGCTGCGTCCCCCATCCCCCAGGCCCCGTGGGCAGCCCCGGCGATACCGGCGCCGTGGGAGAGCCGGGGGCCCCGGGTGCACAGGGAACCAAGGGACCAACGGGGGCGCCTGGAGCGCAGGGCATTCCCGGTACGCAAGCCCTGCGGCACGCATGCTAGCTCGGGGCCGGCTGGCGGGGGCGAATCCGTCGGGCGGGCCTGCACGCCGAGGGCCGTCTGCTGTGTCATAGGAGACAATGCAGCGTGCAACCGTGTCTGTCTGCTGTGGACCCCGCTCGCCGTCCTCTGACCCGCTGCTGCCACAGGGCTGTCGGGCCTGTACCCCCTGCCCACGGGCTCTACCTCGACGCCCACCCTGCCGCCCACGCCCGGCCTCGCCCAGTCCTCGAGGTGGGTGGCTGCCTGGCTGGGTGTGGATTCACGTGGATCCAACAGCACCACATGGATCCAGCAGCTCCACCTGCATAGATCCAGCTTGACCGTACGGCCAGCTCGGCCCAGGCGAGCGACAGGGCCGGCGGAGCTCGTGACGGCTTTACGCTATGCACGGTCCTTGCATGCTGCCCGTTACCACGCCGCGCAGGGCCTTCGCCGGCAGCTTCGCTTCGAATGTGATTGTGGTTCCATCCGAGTACAGCACCGTCACGTGCTCCGTGACCATCAGGTACGGCAGTACGGCAGAAACCGGGGACCACATGCCCCTGAACACGCCTGTGCTGCAGACACCCGTGTCGTCTCGAACCCAGACCAATGAACATGTCCATCAATGAGCCCGGAGCAGACTCCACCCTCTCCAAAATTGCGCGCAGCACTCCACCTACCAACCCTTCCCTCGCCCACCCCACACCCGACCCCGTGCCCAACATACGTCTCCCCCTCCCCCTCCCCGACCCCGACCCCAACCCCAACCCCAACCTTCGATCCCCGTCCCCGACCCTGACTCTCCATGGCTCCCCCCCTCCCCCCACTCACCCCACCCAACCGCTTCTCCCGCCCCCAGTGCCTCCTCCGACACCGCCAGCCGCGACGTCAAGCTGGGCTGCTGCCTGCAGCCCCTCGACTCCGCCAACCAACCGCTGCAGGGATGGGAGCCGGTGCTGCTGGGGGCGCCGGGGTCGGACGGTGGGTGCATGGCGAGTTAGTAGTTGGTGCCCGTGCCCGTGCCCATGCCTAGTGCCCAGTGCCCCCACGCCTGCATGAACAGCCGGGGCCTCAGGGTGCATCCTGCAGCCTGCGATGTTGCGGCAGTGGTTACATAAGAATAGCATGTAATAGCATGTAGTATAGACGCATTGTGGTGGTGATGACCCCGAACTTCCCCGCTTTACGTCCCCGCTCAGCCGTTACCCTGACCTCCACCAAGCCCGTCATCCGGTCCTGGTCGGGAAGCCAGACCCACGTGCCATCCGGCGCCTACAAGGTAGGGTGAGGGGAGGGGAGGGGCTCCCCGAGGTGCGCTGGCGAGCAGGCTCCTCGGAGCGGCAAGGGCGAACGAGGGGGGAGACTTAGGGCGCCTGCTGCTGGGGTACGGTACCAACCAAGGGGTAGGTGGAGCGAGAGACAGGGCGGCACGCGCCGGTAGATGACCCGGACGGAGGGCGGATGGGGCCCGTAGAGGGTCTTGGCTCTTGGCCTGCGGGACGCACATACGCGAACCAGGGGAAGAGGCACCTTCAAGTGCATCATTTGCCCGCACAACAACTTCGCGGGCTGAGGCTTGCGTACGCTTGGCCCCGCTGCATCCCCTCGGCTGCCCTGCCCCTCACCCGATCTACCCGCCGCCTAACCCCCATCTCCCCCCCCCCCCGCAGGTGGGATTCTGCTACAACCTGCCCGAGGGACAGCTGACGGCGGCCGCCGGAAGCGGCTTCGTGATGGTCACCTGAATGCAGCTTCCGCTTTCACGCATGATGATGAGATGCGATGGACTAGGAGAACGTGCTATGTTTCAGTACTTGGCCTTGGCCTGCCGTACCCGTACATAACTGTACAGCTGCAGTGCCTTGCGGGTTTGGTCCTGCTTCATTGTTGGGGGTTGCATCATGAAGTGGGCGGGTCGCAGTGCGGCCCTGCGGTAGTAGTTCAGCTCTGTGACCTTGGGGCGGGTGGTGGGTTAATATGGACAACGGGGCGTACTGCCGCGGAGCCAGGGCATGGCATCTTGTAGGTTATGGCTGGTGGGCCCCTGGAGTGCTGGGGGGGGTCGTTCGTGTTCGAATGCCAAGGACGGGCGGCAGGGTGCCATGCTGAGTGCTCCTTCCGCCAGCCACCCAGCACGTCAGCACCGCACGCCCCGGGCCCCTTTTGCTTGGCCCACCGGTCTAGGGGCTTTGGATTTCCCCATCAACCCTTTGGGTTTCTGCACATGCCGTGCCACGTGGCGAGTCCTACGGGCTACGGCTGCACGACGAAGCCTACAAGCAAATGGGCTTGGGCTTACTCCCCTGCCCTCAACAGCCTGTGTAATCAAGAGGGACCGAGACACGTCAGTGTCGCACGACAGACGGGGCTGCGAGCCAGCCATCCTCTCAGGCTTACAAGCTTAAAGGGCGCTGCAAAGAACCGTCCACGCAACCCTTGGCAGCGCATATGCACGACAAGCCTCCGCCCGTCTCCACCTCAGCTCGCCTATGTCACTGGCACCAACGCTGCTCGTCACAGCACCGCCCACAAAGCCTTCCACTCTTCAAAGCCCACTAGTGTAAATGATGGCACCTCCACGTGCCTCGAGCATGCTACAAAGCTCAAGCAAATGTTTCGGGAGTCCCACACAGGGCCATCAACACGACGACGGCGCGCGCCCCAAAGTCATCGACTGCATATTATCCATCACATCACGCGGCACCCGTCTCTGCAGCGCCAAAACCCTACTCGCATCAGTGCCCACTCCTGCTGCCGCTCTGTTGCTTGCGCCAGCCGCCACCCGCCAGGCCAACGCGGCCGCCCTGGCCCGGCCTTGCGCCTCCGCCGCGCCTTCACCTCCGCCCCGCCTCCGCCTCCGCCTCCGCCGCAAAGGACCAGGGCACCGGGCGGCGGCGTCCAGAGGCAGCGCAGGGCAGCACCGCGGAGCACCCCTTGCTCAGGGGTGCAGGGACCACGGCATTGGGGAACAGCCCTGCGTTTGGGGGGCCCTTTGACATTGCCAGACCCAGCCAGGCCCAGCCAGGACCAGGCCAGGCCCGTAGACACCGCGAGGCAGCTCAGCACACTGAGCTTGTCAAGGTCGCCTGGCATCAGCAGGGCGCCAGGTAAAGATCGGATCCTGGAACGCGTCAAACCCAAGGCCGGAAGTCGCCAAACCCACCCACGTCACCCCGCGCCCACGCTGCCACCAGCCGGCCGGGCGCAGCGGTACGCACCAGACAAACCAGCAGCGCCGCCGCCTCGCCAGCGCCGCCGCCTCGCCGCCAACAGATGCCGCCGCGACCTAGCGCCAGCAGCCCGGTTCAAGTAGTCCTGACGGCGGCGGTGCCCGCGTTCAAGCGAATCATGCATGAGCACCAAGCTCGCCACTGTGCATGCCCCGCAGAGGAGCTCCGGCACAGGGCCCAGCCCTGGGCCCGCTGGCCAGGCCCGGGGCTCCTGGGCAGCTGGGCCTCTAGGCAACTCAGACCCGAATCACCCGATCCGGCAGCCAGGCAGCAGAGGACGTCTGCACACACACCCCGGAGGGTGCCCACGCGCGCCAGCGCTTGCGGCGTGACGCCGGTGAGGGCACCGGCGGCTGCGTCCTGGAGGACCTGACAGAGCGAGGGGGCGGCGGTGTGGGCTGTCAAGGGGGTGCGGGGTGACGCCGCCGCCGAAGCCACCACCAGCGTCATGCCTGCATGGGGGTGGGATTTGGCAGAGGGGAGGGAGGGGCAGCGGACGCAAGGCACAGCGCAGAGGTGAGAGGGGGGTGGCGAGCACTCAGGGCGGAGTGACCCTGCCGCCATGGGGGCACCTGCGGGGGGCGGGGACGGAGGGGCCGCGCGCCAAAGGCGTACGGCACCGTGATTTGGTGCACGGCGGGGGGTAGGCGGCAGGTGCAAAGGGCCGCGGGGAGACATGCTGCACCAGGTCCAGCCCGCCAGCCCGCCAGCGCCATCCACCCCCTGGTCCCCGTCTGCCTCACCTGCAGGACCCTCACATGGGCCCTCTCAGCTGCCCTACGCCCGGCATCCGCCGGTAGCGCCGCGGTCTGAGCAAGGAGCCAGGCCTAGGCCCCGACGCCAGGCCGATGCCGAGGCCGAGGCCCCGACCCGCGGGCAGCAGCCAGAGCAAAGGGGAGCGGCAAGGTGAGGGGAGAAGCCCACAACCGCTGACCGCACGTGTCCGGCACAACTGCTCGACTTCCTTCTCGATGCAGGGCGGCCGCCCGCCTTCCCAGGTGCCTGTATCTCCGAAAGCACAGGCGGTAACCCTAAACAAAGCCGGGCAGCTTGGCGCTCGCGGGGAGACGTGCTATGCCCCTGGCGCTTTAGGGCTGTGCAGGCCAGGTCCGGGCCAAAAGCGCGAGGTGCGTGGGGACCAGGCTGCGCGCGTCAACACAGCCTGCAAGGGTGCTGTGTCGAAATGCAGAGCGGTACACGTGCTTCGAGTCGGTCGGTGCCTAGCCTACTACAGAAGTCATGCCCAGCTTGCTCGCGCAACCACCAGCCATTGCGCCCCCATGCAGGAATCAGCCGGCGCATCGCCGCCCTGCTCTTGCCCCCCCGCGCCGCCCGCGTTGCCCCTTAAGCCCCGAATTGCGTTCGGGCGCCATAGTGCTGCCATAGGTCAACTGTGAGCACGGTATCAAGTGTTCTGACCGAGCAATCGGCGACGACCTTCTGTTTCTGCCAGCTGTCTTACAAAGCTCCCACACAGCCGCCAGAGCTCCGGTCTGTGCCTGGCTTCTTGCTAATATCCCCAGCGGCAGGGGCTACAGGAGCCGCGTAGAGGAGAAATGGTGGCCGTGCTAACTAAATATGACAAGGCGGAGCTTCCCGAGGAAGAGCCAGAAGTACCCACCCACGTCCCCCTTTGCGTGACTCCGCCTTACCGGTGTGCATGCCCATATGGGCAGCGGCGCCGCGCAGCCGACCCGCAGCCGGACGGAGCGGCAAACACCGCGGCCCGGGACCAGCTGTCTCGCTCCAACCAAACGGCGGCGCCCGAGCGCAAGCGGCCCACAGAGCTCCACACTCCCCGCCGCGAACGGCGCGCTGAAGAGCTGTGTACGTCCCGTGCGGCTGGGCCTGCCGGTCAGGAGCAAGCAGGGAACCTCGGTCCGACCCCGGACGCTGCCATTCGTGCCAGCGCCCCAGCGGAGAGACGCCGGCGTGGGCACCGGCCGCGTCGTGGAGGACCTGACAGAGCGAGGGGGCGGCGGCGTGGACTGTCAAGGCGGAGCGAGGTCAAGAGCATAGTGCGGAGCGCATACAGTCTAGACTGTAGCTCTTAGCACGGAATGCGGGGAGTGCAAGGGCCGATTAGCGCGGAGCGCGGTGAGTGCCGAGGGCCGCTGACGCTGCCTTGGCCCCAGCCCGCCCCGCCGCCCCACAGCCCTCCATGGCTGCTGGCGAGTGCCAAGGGCCGCTGGTAATCCTGGGATGCTGCCTTGGCCCCATCCCGCAAGCGCCTGATCCCCTGGGGCCTGGGCCCCATCTGCCTCACCTGCAGGACCCTCACATGGGCCCTCTCAGCTGCCGCATGCCATGCCACTTTCCAGCCGCTCCCTCCCGTTGGGCGCCATCGGGTGAAGGCTCGAGTCCCTTCCACAAAACCGCGGGAGCGCAAACCGACTATAGCTCGCCCCCGCAGCCGAACGTTCAGAGCACGCGAGTCAACGGATCAGCAAGGAAGCGCTGATCGAGAGGGCCGCGGGGACCCCGCTCTCGCCAGCACCCCTCAGCCGCCGCCTCCTGGAATGGGGGGTGACCCACACGGGCTGCGGCGTACACGGCCTGGATGTTCCAGCGGGTCCCGCCTTCAAAGGTGTGGGGGGCACGTGCTCCGGGCTGCCAGTGGTCTGGGCTGGCACGGTAGGGCCTGCCATTGTGCCGCGCTGCTCAGCCCCAGGCCACAGCACTAGCACATCTCCGTCCTGAACCTGTGCATGGTGTCCTGAGGCATGAAGCAAAGGCGAAGGGGCGGCAAGACGAGAGGGGGGAAGGCCGGGGAGCGCGACGATGATGATTGTTACACAGCTTCATGGCTGTGAGGTCCAAACGAGCCAAAAGGCTTCATAGACCTCAGCAACAGCAGCTATCATTTGCAGCTATCATCAAGAATGTTCTTGGTCCAACCATTTACGCTAAGTCTGCTAGCCTAAAAAAGCGCGCGTGTCTCACCTCGGCAATTACCCGCGCCAAACCCCTCTGGTCCGGTCCTGCCATAACCTCCATCATAGTGCTTCCTGGCGTGACTCCTAAGGCCCACAAGCCTTGTCTTGCTTCAGCTAAAGCAGGGCACTCCAGCAAAAAATGCCGCTCATCTTCTACTGCCCCGTGGTCTCCGCAGGCTCTGCACCGCCGCTCATGCCTCGGCCGTCCCCCTGGCCGATTCACCTCCAACGCAAACGTGCATAGGCGAAACCTTATAAGCAGCCGATGCTGCCAACGCGGGATATAACACTTCCTGTGCTAAGCTGGCCCCATCCAATGCATCCAACGGCACATCTTCACCCCTGGGGGAGTGCCATCCGTCTGAAACAACTCAGGGCGTGTCTGTAACCTGTCGCTGCACCAATCGTCATCAAATCTCAGCCTCAGTTGCTCAAGAATCCTGTCTGCGGGAACCATGGATCGGGTGATCCGTTCAACCCGTTCTTCAATGCCTAGCGCGCTGGGCTCCCCTTCAAGTGGGTCAAAGCGCATCAGGCGCAAGAAACGAAGCATTTGGGCCCCCCATCCCCCCGCCCTACCCCTGAGTGCCAGTCGAATCTCCTCCCTGAACACACAAACGTAAACCTCCGGCGCCTTAACCAAGCGGTTCCAAAATCCCAAGACCAGATGTGCCCAGAATACATGCAAGGGCCACTGTCCCAACTCCCTATACAAAACCCGGTCAGGCGACAGAGTAATACCTGCTACCCGACGTAGGAAAGTGCGTTGTACCTGCACCGCTGGGTCCTTCTGGGCCAGCTCAAAGTAGCCTGACCTGCCTGCCTGCGCCTCCGGTTGTTGCCCATATCCCCCCTCTAAAACCTTCATCAAGACCCCCGGCGCCCACACTTCCGCCCCGTAAGACAAGATGGCTCGCACCTGGGTGTCAAAGCAACCCATAGCAATATGGGGCGTTAGCAAACCTTGCCGTTCCAGCTTACTCAGAAGCGCATGCATAGCCCGTCTCCCACAATCGTTCAACTCCTCCCTACAGGACTCAAAAGGCGAGTCGGGTCCAAAGTGGATCCCCAGATACCGCGCCCTTCGCTTCCATGGCACAGCCTTCTCAGTCGCAACCCCTTGTTCCAGCCGCGTCATCTTCACACACCCCGCCTCCCCCCGTTCGTACTGGGCTGCGCGAGCCGTTCCGTCGGGGTGAAAGAAAAGGCATTCACACTTGTCCACATTAGCGCTCATCCCAAACGCCGCACACCATTCATCCAGGCATCGCAGCACGTGATCCACTCGCCTCTGGCCATGGGCAAACAGCGCTAAATCATCCGCGTACAGCTTCAACGGCACCCGTCTTCCATCTGCCTTAGGGCACTCATCCCCAAACGACTGCACCATGCTACTTCTGTCCTTTGCCTCCACATAATCGGCATACGATTCACCGTAAAAACCATACAATGCGGGGCTGCTCGGGTCACCTTGCTTGACTCCCTGTGTTGACAGAAACGGCGGCCCCATCTCCCCATTCCCCTTAACCCGCAGCTCCACCCTATTGTAGCAAGCCTTAAGTGCGGCAAGCATCTCCCCGCCCGTGCACCCCCCTCTCTTCCAACCTTTGCCAAAGTAACTCCCTAGGTACCCTGTCGAAGGCTTTCTCGAAATCAATGAGTAACACAAATAGCGGCTTGCGGTCCGTGGTGCCAGCTGGACCAGGCCGTTGCCAATCCGTCAGGTGCCTCAAAACAAACAGACAGTGGATTGTGCTTTGCCCTTCAATGAACCCTCCCTGCAGGGAGTTACGCGCTGGCTTGCCATGTTCCTGACAGACTTTGGCCCACCTTGCTAGCCTCCTTACCATGACAAACGCATACAACTTGGCCAGGGCACCCCCTACTGCCAAACCCCGATAGTTGCCTTCCGTGTGCGCATCTCCTTTCTTGTGGATGGCCGTGAGAGAGGAGCCTTCCCATTGCGGTGGATAGTCCCCTGTCCTCCTTATATGCTCAAACAACGTTGTAAGATGTGGTGCAAGCACCCACTCCGTCACAGTCCGCCCCTGCTCTGTCTCCCTGCTCCGTGTGGCGTTCTTATAGCACTCCGCAGGCACCGGGTCCAGCCCCCCTGACTTGTTGTTCGCAAGCCTCTTTAGCGCCTCCAGCACCTCACCCCTCTCTAGCGGCCCGTTCATTGCCGCCGCCAGCTCCACCCGCTTATCTCGGTCTCCACCCGCTTGTGCCCATTCTGCACCCGTTACACAAGCTTTGCCATTGATTGCGCAGAAAATCCGGTTCACCATGTCCACAGAGAAACCATTAGCATGTAAGCCGAGTCAGGCTTCCCCGTGACATCCGGAGGCTTTTGGGAGCTCACAATGGTAGCGGGAGCTCACAATGGTAGCGGGACCACCCGTCAGACTAAGATCGACGGTCATATCTGCCCAAGAGTTTGCTGCCACATAAACTACGGTTGAAGCGTGGCACGAGGGCATGTGGTCTGTTGCTTGCCATTCAATAACTGCCAGAGCGCCCTTGGGTCTGCCACACAATCTTTCAGCAACGCCTCAAAGGTCCGTATCCTATACGCCTCAGTTGCTTCCCGCTTGCCATTCAATAACTGCCAGAGCGCCCTTGGGTCTGCCACACAATCTTTCAGCAACGCCTCAAAGGTCCGTACTCAGTTGCTTCCCGCCTAGTCCGCTGGTACCTGTTGCGCAGTCGCCTGAACTCCGCGCAGGCTTCTGCATCCTCCTCTCCTCATGGCCGCTTTATGAGCCAGCATGGCGTCCCTAGTTGAGGCGCACTCAGTCGTCCACCACGGAGCATCCCCGTCACCGTTACGCGATAACCGCGATAACAGCTGACCGCACGTGTCCTGCATGACTGCTCGACTTCCTTCTCGATGCAGGGCGGCTGCTCGACTTCCCGCCTGCACCTCCGACTCCACAGGCTGTAACCCAAAACGGTTGACTCTTCGTCTTACATGCGTAAGGCCGTCACACGCGCGCCTGCAGGAGCGCGGTTTCGGGAGTTCGTTCCTGAGGGGCCATCGCCATGTGCGCGCAGACAAACCCCTCTACCTCTAGCCCATTGTGAACTCATGGCATTACTTGGGGCACCGTGACACTCGCGGGGGGGCTTGCTATGGCCCTGGCGCTTTAGGGCTGTCCAGGCCAGGTCCGGGCCAAAAGCGCGAGGTGCGTGGGGACCAGGCTGCGCGCGTCAACACAGCCTGCAAGGGTGCTGTGTCGAAATGCAGAGCGGTACACGTGCTTCGAGTCGGTCGGTGCCTAGCCTACTACAGAAGTCATGCCCAGCTTGCTCGCGCAACCACCAGCGCTCATTGCGCCCCCATGCAGGAATCAGCCGGCGCATCGCCGCCCCGCTCTTGCCCCCCCGCGCCGCCCGCGTTGCCCCTTAAGCCCCGAATTGCGTTCGGGTGCCATAGCGCTACCATAGGTCAATTGTGACACGGCACGGTATCAGGTGTTCTGACCGAGCAATCGGCGACGACCTTCTGTTTCTGCCAGCTGTCTTACAAAGCTCCCACACAGCCGCCAGAGCCGGTCTGTGCCTGGCTTCTTGCTAATACCCCCAGCGGCAGGGGCTACAGGAGCCGCGTAGAGGAGAAATGGTGGCCGTGCTAACTAAATATGACAAGGCGGAGCTTCCCGAGGAGAGCATTAGGAACGATGGCTTCTTGGCCCGGATGTTCCTCACCTGGGTGTACGCGGTCGTCGCCCGGGGCCGGCGCGGGACAATCAAGCCCGAGGGGCTTCGGATGCCGCAGAACCAGGCAGCGGAGGTCGCTTCCGTCCGCTTCCAGGCGGCGTGGCAGGAGGAGTTCAAGCTGAGGGGCAGCAAGGACCCCAAGAACAAACCGTCTCTCTTCCGCGCGCTCCGCAAAGCGTTCGGTATGGACGTGGTCGTCGCCGGGGCTTGGAAGCTTACCTGGTCCTGCTTCGTCATTCTGGGCGCCTTCTACTTCGTCCGCTCGCTGGTGCAGTTCGTGACGCCCACGTCGCGCCAGGGCAACATGTACAACAGCACGATAGCGACGCGTGGCAACGATGTGGGATGGATTCTGTCGTTCATGTTCTTCGCCGACTCCATTCTTGTGGGCATCGCGCTGCAGCGTATGGCTGACTGCTGCGTGCGCGCTGGCATCAAGATTCGTGCGTCGCTCATGGCCGCCGTGTACCAGAAGACCTTCCACATCCACTCCGTGCACGAGGAGAACGTCGTCTCCCTCGTGGCCACCGACTGCGCCAAGCTGTACGAGGGCGTGGCCCACCTGCAGAACGTGTGGACGGCCCCCCTGGAGACGCTGGCCATCATTGCCCTGCTGCTCTCCCTCACGGAGGTGTACGGCCTGCCGGCCCTGGGCGTGGTGTTCTTCGTCCTGCCGCTGCAGTACTACCTGGGCTACCGTATCGCCACCTACAAGCTGGAGACGGTCGAGGTGTCGGACGCACGCGTGCAGCGCATGCACGAGGTGCTGCTGGCTATCAAGCTGGTGAAGTTCTACGTGTGGGAGAAGTCCTTCGCCAAGCAGGTGTCTGACGTGAGTACCAGCGGGGCCCTGGGGTTGGTTGCGGGGTCCAGCAGTGGAGGGGGGAGCCGTGGGCATGGGCGTTGCACGGGGACGGGTGGGGCGGACTGCGGCGTAGCAGGGCTTATCACGTCAAGGTTGACGGGCTTACCGGCACCTCAGGCGCTGCGGCCGAGGCACGCACGCCCGAGCCTCACCCACGCTGCCCCTCCCTTGCCCCCTCTCCCCCATCCCCCATCCCAGGTCCGCGAGGCCGAGGTGAAGCTGATGAGCCGCACCTCGGTGGTCAAGGTCATCAACCTGTGCGTCGTGTTCGTGGTGCCGCCGCTGATTGCGCTGGTCATCTTCGCCACCTACTCGTTCAACAAGGGCCCCTTCGACTCGACCTTCGCCTTCACCGTGCTCTCCCTCTTCAACACGCTGCGCTTCCCGCTCGTGGTGCTGCCCAAGGCCCTGCGCGGCTCCTCGGAGGCCGTGGCCGCCCTCAAGCGTGTTGAGGCTTTCCTGCTGATGGAGGAGCACGACGACCCGCCCAAGAGCAAGGACGTGGAGGCTCGCTTCGTGAGTGGGGCCGAGGAAGGGCGGGATGGGATGGGGTGTGCGGCCGGTGCGCGTCGGGGGGCAAGGGTGGAGGCTTGGTGAGGAGCGCAAGGGCGGAATCAGGGCTCCGCGGGTCTGGCTCCGGCTGCTGGGCCTGGGCTAAGCTCCTGCTGCAGTTTGCGGAAAAATGGCCCCTAACCACCGGCCCTGACCGCCTCCCTTGTCGTTCTCCTCCCTGCCTCCTGCTCCGCTCCCGCAGGAGAACGCCGTGCTGTCGTACCCCGGTTCCAAGGAGGACTTCCGCCTCAACATCCCCAAGTTCGAGGTCAAGCCGGGCGAGGTGGTGGCGGTCGTGGGCCGCGTGGGCAGCGGTGAGCGAGCGGGGTTTGGGGGCTGATGTGGGTCGTCGGATGGGGCTGATGTGAGTCGGCGGGTTCATTAAGTGGCCAGTCCAGGGATGGTGCCGGGCTGATGTGGGTCGGCCTCGTGATGGGCTGTGATATATATACCTCTCCCCATGCCCGGGCTGGTCCCTTACCCGTGTCATGTGCGCTCGGCGCTGCCCCGTTGCTGCCCCCAGGCAAGTCGTCCATCTTCCAGGCCGTGCTGAACCATATGCATCTCGAGAGCGGCCAGCTGGCCGTGGGCGGCACCATGGCCTACGTGCCGCAGACGCCCTGGGTGCAGAACCTGTCGCTGCGCGAGAACATCACCTTCGGCCTGCCCTTCGACGAGGTCAAGTACAAGCAGGTGCGGCAGCGAGAGCTTGCGGCTGCGGAGGATGGGGGAGGACCTGCGGGTGGGGTCGAGGCCGAGCTGAGCGGCGGCTTAGCTGCGGCACACGAGCTCCGTCCGCCTCCGTCCTCGCGCTCATTAGCGCTCACCACGTTTCCCCTTCACACCCTTCCACGCCTCGTCGCCCCCTCCCGCAGGTCATCCACGCCTGCGCACTGGAGCTGGACCTGCAGATCCTGCCCAAGGGCGACCAGACCATGGCCGGCGAGCGCGGCATCAACCTGTCGGGCGGGCAGCGCCAGCGCGTGTGCCTGGCGCGCGCAGCCTACCATGACTGCGACCTCATCCTGCTGGACAACCCGCTCAGGTGGGTGCGGCAGCTGGGGGGCCGGGGTCTGGGGAATGGGAGGGCTATGTCAGGAGGAGGGTGGACGAGCGTTGGCAGGGGCGGGGTGGGGATGGTGGGAAAGTTTGGGAGAGGGCCGGGCGTGAAGGCTCCTGACGCCTCGCCGCCTCCGCCCGCAGTGCCGTGGACCAGCACACCGCTCGCCACATCTTCGACAAGTGCATCAAGGGTATCTTCAAGGACAAGGCCGTCATCTGGATTACCCACCAGCTGGAGCTGCTGCCCGAGGTGGGGGCTGAGAGCGGGGGCTCGGGGGGCTGGAAGCGGCCGGGGAGCGGTCGTAGCGGCCTGCGTCCCGCCCAAGGAGCGGCACGGGCCTGAGGGACGGGTTGGGGCACGACGCATGCGCATGCGGACAGCGGACGCCCCCGCCTGCGCCTCCACTCGCCACCCCTCCCGCGCCAGCCCCTCCGCATCCCTCCACATCCCTGCACTTCTTACGGCGCCCGCGTCCACGCCCCCCTACCCCCCAGGTGGCCAACATCTGCATCACCGACATGGGCCGCTCGCTGTACTTCGGCCCCTACAACCCCGAGGCGCTCAACCGCCACCTGCCCGTGGACCACCTGCTGTTCGCCACCGTGGAGGCGGGCGAGAGCGGCGTGCAGGTGCTGGGGAGGGAAGGGAAGGGGACGGCAAGGGCTGGAAGGAAGGGAAAGGGGGAAGGGAGGAGAGCGGTAGGTGGGGAGTAGCGGGGCCTGTGGGCGAAGGCGAGCGAGAGCAGCGTGCAGGTACGGGCCCGGGCGGAGATTCGCCAGCAGCGTGGCGGGCGGATTGGGGAAGGGCCATAGGCGGTCAGGGGCGGTTCGGGAAGCATCGGCGGGGTGGGCGTCAGCTGGCTGAATGCCAAGGGGGAGGCAGGCTGCGGGACGGAGGTTTCAGGGCAGGCGAGACAAGTGAGGGGCGTCGAGGCAACTACATCTCAAGCGTTTTGGCGCCCGCGGGGTCCTCTGAGGCGCTCCTGGGCTCGTGCCCATCTGCTTCGAGCAGCTGCTTTGGCCTTGGATATTGCGGCTGGGAGCGGGCTGTGACCAGACTCCCTTTCTGCGCGGCCCTGACCCCACAGAAGCCGGCTGAGGGCGAGCAGAAGGAGACGCCGGAGACCAAGGCGGCCAAGATTGAGGGCTGGAAGCACAAGGAGGGTGACGGGCGCAAGTCGTTCCAGCGCTCGTCCAAGGCCGGCATCCGGCCCTCGGACTCGGTGTCGGACTCGCTCAACAAGCTGGCGCAGGAGGTGGGCGGGAGCGGAATGGGGTGGGCACCGGGTTCACTTGGTGACGAGCGGAGGAGGCTTGGGGCGCATGGCAGGAGAAAGGGGTCTGCTGACCAGCGCTGGCTTTCGGAGGCGCATGTTGCGGTCAAGGCCTGACGTCCTTCGCCTGCCTCGCATTTGTAGGAGGCCAAGGCGGAGGAGGAGGCCAAGTCGCACGAGGCCAAGTCGGGCGAGCGGCGCTCGGGGTCGCGCGGGCTGGGCCGCGTGTCGGAGGAGCACCAGGGCGCCAACCCCACCCTGGAGGAGTCGCCCGAGGAGATCGCGGCGCTCTTCAACGGCATCCCGCGCCGCCTCTCGGCCGGCCGCTCCTTCTACTGCTACGTGCGCTCCGGCGGCACCATCCTCTTCGTGTGCTCCATCCTGATCTTCATGCTCACGCAGACGGTGGGGCGCTGGGAGTGGGGTGCTGGTGGGAACGGCTGGGGCTGCGGGAGGGGAGGGGCCAAGGAGGGTTTGTTGGAGGCTTGGAAGCACGTGCTGGGGGCCGCGGCGTGCTAAAGGAGGGGGCCATGGGCAAGGGGGTGGGCCGAGTGGGCCGAGCCGCTCGCATGCGCTCCCACCGCTTCTCGTCTCCATTCCCCCTCTTCCTCTGACTCAGCCCGCTTTCCCGTCCCCGCTCCGGCACCCCTCCGCAGGTCCGCATTCTGTCGGATACCTGGATCCGCTGGTGGGCCGAGCCCGACAATTTCTGCTGGTACCCGCTCACCACCATCATGGCCACCGGCAAGCTCATGCACCCCCTCACCGGCACCGACTCGTGCATTGGAAAGACGCCCGTCTTCGACACCAGCGACGGAGCCGGCACGGTGCGTGCGGGGTCGCAGCGAACCAGGGTCAGCGCCTGGGGGCCTTCGCAGAAGCGGTCTCCGCTCCGCTCTCCCTGCCCTTTCCCCCTGTCGCTCTGTCCTCTCTACATAACGCTCAATAAGGAAAGCCTCTCCCTCCTCTTGATGCAGGCCTACATCTGCGGCTACTTTGCCTTCGTCATGTTCTTCCTCGTCTGCCTGCTGTCCCGTGACTCGTCCTTCTGCGTCTGGCACCTGCGCGCCTCGGTGCAGCTGCACAACAGCATGTTCTCGCGCGTGCTGCGCGCGCCGCTGCTCTTCTTCCTGCGCACGCCCGTGGGCGACATCCTCAACGCCTTCGCCAAGGACCAGGACACGGTGGACGAGACGCTGCCGGGTGAGGGCGGGGGGCTGAGGTGGAAGGTCGAGTCGCTGGCGGATGGGCGAGGGCCCATGCGTCAGGGGGAAGGATGACGAGAAGGGTGGGGCGTCCTTGTGCCAGGCCACCTCTTGCTCAAACCTCTCCTCTCCTCACCCGCCCCTCCTCACCCTTCCCTCCGCCCTCCTGTCCCCCCCTCCCCCACAGACACGCTGCACATGTCTCTCATCTACCTGATGATCCTGCTCACCTCGCTGGGCATCGTCACGTCCTCGCTCTACATCTACGCCGTGCTCGTGGGCGCGCTCTTCCTGGCCTTCGCCATGATGCAGCAGCTCTACCTGCCCGCCGCCACCATCCTCAAGCGCTGGGCCGGCGACACGGCGTCCATGGTGTTCGTGCACGTGGATGAGTCGCTGCACGGAATGGAGGTCATAAAGGCCTTCGACGCGGAGAACTACTTCCTGCAGGTGCGCGAGGGCGGGGTAACGATTGACGGTTGTGGTGTTGAAATGGTTAGGGTGACGGGAAGTTGGAGATGGCCCGAGGATGAGAACAGTGACCCGTTGCCCTGGCATGGTTCCATGGAAAGCAGCGGTTAGCTGGCAGCCCTGGCTGGTCAGGACGTCGGTCGCCGCTAGCTTCTATCTGCCCGCTCGTCTATCTCGTTTGGCGCCTTGCCTTGGGAGCTCTGCCTGCAGCTGGATCGGTGACGTGTCCTAACCACGTGTCCCCGCCCGCGCTCCCTCTGCAGGAGAACATCCGCCGCATCAACTCGCACCACCTGGCCCTCTTCAACACCGAGCAGTGCCACCTGTGGCTGGCCTTCTGGTGGGCGCGGGGGCGACGGGGAGGGAGGAGCGGGGCACGGGGGCCTAGCGGCGCACTCTGGGGGGCTGGAACGGGGCGGGTGGTGCTGTAAGCTCCGGGACAAAGGAGCGGGGCGCCCCGCGCTCGCGTTTGCGCTCGCGCCGAGCCTGGCACCATCCCGCGTTTGCCTGGCACCGTGTACTGACCCGTGGTGCCCGTGCTTCCGTACAGGTGCGACCTGTACGGCGCCATCATGGTGCTGTCCACGTGCCTGCTGTCCGTGTCGTACCGCGAGGACGTGGGCGCCGCCGCCGTGGGTCTGGCCATCTCCAACACCATACAGGTGGGGGCGTCGAGGGGCCGGGGCCTGAGTGAGCATGCTGGGTGGGGGAGCTGGACGTATGGTCCGGTACAGCGTGCGAGTGCGCAGCCTGGCGCGGCGATGGCGGGGTGATGCACGCAACACCCGGGGCGGGAAGGAGTGGCGCGGGGTGTGGGGAGCTTCCCCGCTGAGTTTCTCTCTCCACCTCTCCCGCACCCCCCTCTCCCCAGGTGCTGGTCTTCTTCACCTGGGTGGTCCGCGGCACCGCCGACACGGTGTCCATGTGGGACGCGGTGGAGCGCATCGCCACCTTCATCACCAACGTGCCTCAGGTGGGGGGAAAGGAGGGGAGGCGAAGACAGGGATAGGCAGTTGGTTGGGGGCTTGTTGGCTTCGGGGGAGAGAGAGCATCACCAAAGTGACTCATGTGGGGCCCGGAGAGGTGGCTGGACGCCAAGGGGCTAGCCTCTTTCGGCACCACCGGCCAGGGGCAGGGGCGGAGGTCGTCAGCGGGGCGGCTCCTGCGGCAACGAAAGGGTTGCGCTTGGATCGGATGCTCCTCCTCGGTATCGGATTCACGGTAACCACCCCTCCCTCGTTCCCACCACCAATTCTTTCCCCCCCGCAGGAGGCGGACGTGGCCCCGCCCGCGCTGCCCGGCGCGCTGCCGCCGGTGCCCTCTCAGTCTCAGGTGGCCACCAGCGCCTCCATGGTGGAGGTCCGCGTGGACGACGGCAAGGTGAGGGGGGCGGAGTGGGGGAGGGGAGGCGAGGACAGACCGAATGTGGGGCTGGTGAGCAGCAGGGTATGCACAGGGGCAGAGGATGGGGGCTGGCGAGGCCACTGCTGCTCCCCTAGGCGCCTGAACCCTTCCTCACCAACCCAACCCCCGCACCGCAACCCCCACCTCCCTCAGGGCGTGGCCCCCGACGGCGAGCCGCCCGCCTCGTGGCCCACCAAGGGCGACATCCGCTTCGAGAAGGTCTGCCTGCGCTACTACCCGGGCGCCCCGCTGGCGCTCAAGTACGTGTCGTTCCACATCAAGGACGGCGAGAAGATCGGCGTGGTGCGTGGGTCGGGCGTGGGCGTGGGGAGTGGATGGGGAGGCGGAGGAATGGGGCGAGCCGGAGGACGGACCTCGAGGGGCATGGCACTGCCCCGGCTGCGCACTCTCAGGCCGTTGCCGCGGCTCCTGCTCCTCTGGGGAGGCGGCGTCATCCCGCCCTGTCTCTCTGGCCCCCACCCTGCGACTTTGCGTACTCGATGCGTTCGTGCGGTCAGCCGCGTCTCAAACCCCTCCCCCCGCTCTGTCCCCCCTCCCTTCCCCCTACAGGTGGGCCGCACCGGCTCCGGCAAGACCACGCTGCTCATGGCCCTGTTCCGCATGTTCGAGCTGGCGTACGGCCGCATCGTCATCGACGGCATCAACATTGCCAGCGTCAAGCTGCAGAAGGTGGGCAGCGCACGGTGGATTCGGTATACCGGTACTCGGGACTCTTGGCAGGGACAGCAAGCCAGGGAACCGCGGCTCCGTTGAGGCAAGGTCACCCTCTGCGTGTTTCTTTCCTCTCCTCCAGCACCCGCCTCACTTTACCTACCGCCTCCCCCCCCTGCCACCCCTCCCACCCTTCCCCGCTCTTCCCCGCCCAGGTCCGCGCCAACATCGCCATCATCCCGCAGGAGCCCGTCATGTTCAAGGGCACGGTGCGCTCCAACCTGGACCCCTTCGGAGAGGACAGTGACGCCGACCTGTGGCGCGCCCTGGAGCTGGTGAGCGGGGCGGCCTTGAGAGGCCGGACGGGGGGAAAGCAGAAGGCAGGGGTCAAGTACTGGAGCCACGTGTTGTGAGGCGTTGGCTCCGATGGCGTGGGGCTCCAGGAGCATGGCTGCGAGGCCTGGTCTCTTGCCTTACCTCACCCCGCCTCAACCCCATCCCCAACCCCATCCCCAACCCCATCCCCAACCCCATCCCCAACCCCTACCCAGGTGCACCTCAAGGAGGCGGTCACGGAGCTGGGCGGCCTGGACTCTGCCGTGGCCGAGGGCGGCTCCAACTTCTCCCTGGGCCAGAAGCAGCTGGTGTGCATGGCGCGCTGCGTGATCAAGAAGACGCGCATCCTGGTGCTGGACGAGGCCACCGCCGCCATGGACCTGCAGGTGGGGGGCCTGGAGGGTGGGGGGCAGTGTATTGGACCTGCAGGTGGGGAGGGGTTTGGGGCTCAGGGCTTGGGGCAGGGCGGGGGATGGGGGTGGGTTTTGGGTTAAGGCTGGGGCGGAATGGAGTGGAAAGGGCGAAGGGGGGGGCAGCACGAGACGCGGGGCCGGGCTTTACCCTGCTAGCTACAAGCAGTGCCCCGCCGCCGCTCCTCCCCCCAAAACCCCACGCTAAACCCCACCCTAAACCCCACCCTAAACCCCACCCCCATCCCGCACACGCACCCTCAGACCGACTCGCTCATCCAGAAGACCATCCGCAAGGCCTTTGCGGAGCGCACCACGGTCACCATCGCCCACCGCCTGGACACCATCATCTTCTCGGACCGCATCCTGGCCATGGCCTCGGGCCAGCTCAAGGAGTTTGACTCGCCCACCACGCTGCTGCAGAACCCCGCGTCCTTCTTCACCAAGCTGGTGAGGCGGTCGGGCGGCGGTCGGGTGGTGATGGTGGGGAGGCGGGGCGGTGGCGGGGCCGACCGGACCGCACCGCGCAGCTCCATGATGGGGGGTATGAGGAGGGGGGCGCATGGGCTTTGTTCTCGCACCGGATGCCCGTTTCCCTGACCGTGTCCCCCCCTCCCAACCTGCGCCCCCCCCCCCAGGTCGAGGACACGGGCCCGCACGCGTCCAAGATGCTGCGTCGCATGGCGGCCGAGGGCCCCAAGGACGACTGAGCGGCCTAGGCCCCAGGTCCTCGGCCCCAAGGAATTTGTGGGCCCAAGGACAGCCGAGGGCGCCAAGCACGACTGAGCGGCCGATGGCGCCGGGGACAGCTGAGGGCCCAAGGGTCGACTGAGCAGCGAGAGGAGATGTGAGCGGAGGGAGCGGAGAGCGGAGCGCACCCCGGCTGCGGGGCAGCAGGTGGAGCGGATAGAGAGGAGGAGAGTTTTGGGGGTGTCGACCCCGCCTTTTGGGGGGTCTTGGAGGGGGCGTGCACATAGCGCAGACGCGGCGCGGCCGGATAGGAGCGGGCGAAGACAGAGGAGAGGAGGGGCCATGGCGACGGCCGGGTGTGGGCGAGTATTTTTGGTCAGACCTCCGGGGGGCGGGGGCCTTCTGTGGGCAGGGGAAGGGTAGTATCGCGGAGCACTGCTAGCCCGTTATCGAGCGCTGGGTGGTACTGTGTGCGGTTGTACGTAGCCTTCTTGAGGTATCGTGTGGGGGTAGTGATGGTCGCTGAGTGCTGATCTTCGTTGCGCTGCGCAAGGGACAGAACTGGGGCTCTTGGTATCTGGGGGCGTGATGCACGAACGCGAAGCGAGGGTGCCTGCATCCGGTTCAGAGACTGCGCACTGGGTATGAGGGGGACGGGGGAGAACCTGCCACGCAGGCCTGTGGGAATAACCAGTTGCTGGTATCCCGCCGGTGCAATCCCACGCACCGTCTCTGAGGCGAAGTGTGGGACTTTAAGCAGGAGCAGCGTCCACAGAGACCAGGCGAGGCCTCGAGGGTGAGATTGTGCCCCACCACCTCCTCCCTGCGGGTTGCACCTACCAGTCCCCGATTGTTCGGAAAGGAACCTGGGTCTGCACTTTGCTGGCCTGCTTTTCGCGTCTACCAGTTCCCCTTCCCACCACCTCATCATTCAGCGCTCCTGAGATCGTCAATTTGGCTCCTGTGCGCCTGCACACGCACACGCGCAAGATAGTAGCATCAAATCACCCTGCGTTGGCCTCCCTCCTTACTTGCAAAGTTGCAACTCTAGCAGGAGCTGAGCGGGACAGGATCGGGCAGTCCATGATGTGTCATGCCCTGCCACGGCTGCCAGCATGGTATATCCCGACACGGCAGGGCTCGACACTGCGCGGGCGCTTGTTGGACAGCCCAGTGACCAGCGACCAGGAAAGTCTGAGGGGGCTGGGCGCGCCGCAGTCTAGACGGTCTCGAGCGGGACATCGGTATGCCGTCGCAGTGGGCCGCTGGCGACGTGTCCACCTTGCACCACGCTGACGGCCGACCCAGAGCCCAGATAGGCCATGCGTTCCACAAGTGGCATTACCGTGAGGGCAAAGGGAGCCAGGGCGCGCAGGGCGAGGGCCGCGAGCAGGCCGGCTGGTGGGCGGCATGGTAGCGTGCGTTGGTTGCTGACGACCAACCCCGACAGCCCCGAAACGCCATACAGCCAATCGGCACCGGCCACGTGCTTGGCGGGAGGGCACAGGGGCCAAGGGCATGCAGGGGAAGAACCGCGGGTCGGACGGCGGGCCGGGCGGGGCGCGGGACACCGCCACGGCTCCGCCATGCCATGGTTGACCAACCTGCCCCGACCTGTTCCGCCTTCCCCGCGAACAACACGATCGTCCACTTGCTAGGTAAGTACCAAGGTCGGAGTGCTCGGGGCAAGGAGCAGGACACGCGGGAAGCGGGCGGTCCCTCCAGGCTGTGTGAGCACCCACCATCGCGCTCTCCTCGCGCACTGCGCCTGAGTGGGGTGGCCCCGGGTCCGCAGCTCATTATTGAAGACCTGCGATTAACTGTAAGGGGGGCCGGTCAATGGGTGTGCTTGCGCACCCGACCGTGCCAGCATGGTCTGGGCCTTACACAACCGCCCTTGCCGTGCACCCTGACCCTACACCAAATGAAGGATCGAGCTCTCAAATGGTATCGATGCATGTCTTCCTGGCATTCAGGAAGTCTTTCCCGGTGCTAGTACATCTTCTGGCCCCCCCCATATACGGTGCAGCTCCCCACCCCACCTCCCCAGGCAAGTCTCATCACTGACCTGACCTGCAGGTGCCGCCGTCAGAACATCAGGGACCTGAGAGCCGGAGCCTTGGCAACCTGGGGTGGGCCCCCCTGCTCCCAGTGCCTCACTGACCAGGGCCTGCATGACTCGCACATGTTCAGCCGGGCCCTGCATGCCTATGCAATCATAACACAGCTTATTAAGGAAGTCTTACCCAGCTCCCCTCTCGAGCTTCCCCCCATACGTCCCTCAACCGGCATATCTCCTCCCATCCGAGCTGCCCCCATGCATCACCTTACCGGCATGTCACCTCCCAGTGCCTTCGTGCAGTACCACATACCTCTCTGTCCGCTTCCTGCACCGCCAGGATTTAAGGACCTATGCTGCGCAGGGGACGACCGACCCCAAGCGAGTATGGCACCCGGTTGCGTGGCGTGGCGAACTGGCTTCCCGACCTAAATGCGTGGACTTGGAGGAGAGTGCCAGGAGGGTTAGTGTCTGGCCGGCAGGCCGGCACGCGCAAGGCGCTAGCCCCTGTACACTATTGCGCAAGCATGCTGGAGCTTATGTCAGTCATCGCGAGGCCGGGAGCCGGCTCGCGTAGGATGATTCGTGGAGCATTGCGTCTTCCCTGGCTCCTTCGTCTGGAGCCTCGGACCGTTTCCTGTGTGTGTTCAAGGTATTCTTCGCTGCTGTGGACGGCCGAGCGCTGCAAGCGCGAGGCCGCGGCCCGGAGGCCGACGGATGGCTGGCGCCCCCGCCAATCCGCCCGCAGCTTAGCTTCTCCGTTCAGTGTGATTCATAATTGGAGTGGGAGCAACGCCCGAGCGTGCCCCCGGTGGGAGGAAGCGGCCATGCAAGGAGCCCTCCACTGGCAACGGTGGGCTCTCCCGCAAGAACCGCCCTCTCCTTGTGCAGTCTGCGCGACAATCACGGCAGTGTGCTGTTTGGGTTCTTAGTGGAGTAAGCGGAAGAGCGGTCCGCCCTCCAAACCTGAATTGCGGACGCCAGGACGTGCTTTAGAGCGTGAGCACGAAGTATTAGGACTACTGCGTGTGTTCTGTGGGTTCTGTGTGTGTCTAGGCCGCCCCTCGAGTGCAGAAGACGGCCTGACGCGAGCTGCGCGTTCAAAGGAGGACGGGCCGTCGAGACCCTCGCCCCTAGACCTGCTACTGCGTTGGTTTGTGCTATTCCCGCGTTGTTGCCCGCTGGGTATGCCGGTGCAGTGCAGGGGTAGGGTCCGGCGCGGCGCAATGGGCGCACCGGATTGTGGGGCCGTACCCTGGCGCCCCAAACCTGCCCCGACACCAGGAGCTGTGTGTTGTTGAGTTAGGGCTAGCGCTATTGCTGCAGTGAGCTAGGTTAGGAGCGGTGTGGTGCCTCGTAGGCGCGGCGAGGCGAAAGGCACGCGGCCCGGCCTGTACGGCGGGCCGCGGGCCCGAGCCCTTTATATTCCGCGTGGTTGCGCGCTTTTGAAACCGGAATTAAAATAGAAAAAAGGAGGATAGCGCCTCCTTACAAGCCTTCCAGCGAAAGTCCCTGCTAGAGGGACAGCGTGTGTGTGTGTACCGCTCCGCGACTGAGCAAGAGTTGCGACTGATCATCGTGACACTAGCAAGGAAGTGTAATCCCGTGATTGAAAGACAGGCCGCGCGTCCCTCGTGTGACTTCGGTCACTGAATAGTCGCCCATCGCCGTCGTCGCGTACGCAGAGTACGCACATAGGAGTAGCACAGCCTTTGTCTGACCGCAGGTGCCCAAACAAGTACCTTCGCCGTCAACGACAACAGTCTACCGGCAGCGAGGCCGTCCGTTGGCCCCGGACTGCTCCCCTTCCCCCCGTCGCAGGACCCGCAGGTGTTCTAGTAGCCCGGTTGCCCCCAGGTCCCGAACGCTTCACCAGACAGTTATCTGTCGGGTGTTTGCCGCACTAAGTCCTATCGGTACCCGGCCGCAAGAGGCCGCCCGGTCAGGCAGCTAGGAACCCGGCTTCCACAGGCACAGGCACCCGCCGAGCGCAGCGAGGCGTCCCCTTCCCGCTCCGGCGTCAGGGTAGCGTCGTTCCCTTGTCACCGCAGGTCGTGTGACTAAGCCTCCGATCTGTCAGTGGTATCAACGTCTACAAGTCGACTACAGCAGCAGAAGCGGCACCTCAAGCCCTGCTTGCAACCCCTTGGATCCAGCGTCTCTTCCCCAGGCCGTGTGACTAAGCCTCCCGCCTGCTGGGCCAGCGCACATCAACAGCAGCGGTAGAAGCGGCGGTTAAGACCCCCTGCCGTACTGCTCGTATATCCGTGTCAACAGGTCGTGTGAGTCATCCTCCCGTACCGTACAGCAAGACACATCGTCGGTGGTTCATATCTGCACGGCCCCTGGTCGTAACCCCCAGGCACCGCCGCCTCTCTCTCTCTCCTCCGCAGGCCTCCCACCTTCCGTGTGACCCCTGCCCCCCTCAGCCGCAGCAGCAGGACACCCTCAGGTCCCCTGCTTGCGTGACAACAACCCCGACACTTGGACAGGTAGAAGAGGCGGTTAAGACCCCCTACCTGAGCCCTACACGCTTCCGCACCTCATAAAGTACGCTTCCGCAAAGCCTACCTTCAACCCCAAGGCCCCTGGATCGTCTGTCCAGGCCCAAGCCGCAACCCACTAGCGCCTAGTTGTGTCTTCACACACACTATAGCGCCAGCTGTGCGATCCTAGGGCACGGACCGTTAGTCACCAGTGGTAACCTCCTGCAAGTAAGTGGACACGCATCTACGGGTAGTATCCGCGCGAAAAATTTTGGGGTGGTTACCCACTTGGTGGACCACACGCTCCGCCGTTGGTAGCGGGACCTTGGATCACAGCTGCGCCAGTGGATCCTGCGTGCAGCAAGTTACGCATCTCAACCCGTCAGCGCCGACTGCAGCGGTAGCCCGGGCAAGGGCGTACAGCCAGCTCGTGTTTGTGTTTCTCTTTCCCCCGCTCTAACAGCAGCGAGGGCTCGTAACCAAGCCTCAGCGAGGCTCAGGGACAAGAGCACCCCTCAGGGTAACCTCTGCGTGCTTCCGTCTCCCTCCCCTCGCCCTACCAAAACCCCCGCAGGCCTTCCGCTCAAGTACCATCATGGAGCGAGGCCTGACGCCCTCAGCCCTCAACTCGCTGACCGTATTCGACCCCCGGTCCACGTCCGCTGCGGACTGGCTGGATCAGGTTGAGCGGCACAGCGAGGCCTTCCGTTGGACCGAGGCGGACCGACTAACGGCCGCGCGGTGCCGACTGGGACCAGACGCCTCGGCTTGGGCCAAGTGCGTTCCCCAACGGCTTTCCAATTGGGTGGATTTCCGCGCTGCGCTGACTGAACGTTACGCAGTGCGCGACGAGGTGCTGTATTTCCGCCTTGCAAACTGTCGGCAAGGCAAGAGGGAATCTGTGCGTGACTACGCTGATCGTTTCCGTGGCTTGCTAACGCAGCTGGGAATAGACAGCGCTGTGGACCTCAGTCACATGCACAACTTTATACGGGGCCTACATCCTGAAGTCCAAGACAAGATGTACCTCTTCCGGCCCCGCAATTTGGAATCAGCTATTGATTGCGCAAGCTATGCGGCGGAAAACGCTAAGTACCCCCGGAGCGACGGGGATACCGACGACGTTAACCGCGAGCCGCGCTCCCCTCGTTTCGTGCCCCCTCCTCAGGCGCCTACTTCGAGTCGCAACGACCGACCTTCTCGTGATCAAGGCGACAACAACGGCAAGACTCGTTCGTACGACGCCCCGAGACCGGCACGGCCGAACCCCGCGCCCGAGCCCGCACGTCGCGAGCCCCGCGCGCGCTGGCCGGACAAGGGTGAGCGCCGCTTCAATGGCAACAACAACAGCAACTCCGGCCCAAGGGCAACTTCAACATCTCAAGCCCGTGTCGACCGAGCAGCGTTCAACGACATGAACCGGCGCCTGGAGCAGCTGACCCTCGCCGTCATCGGCGACCGTGAGGCCAGGCCTAACCCCCCTCGCGGGCCCCCTCCGCGCAGGCCTGTCCCTCGCTCCTTCGCCCCCCCACAGGCTCGACGCGCCAACAACACCATCTACCTGGTTGAGACCGATCCAACTCCGGCGCCTCGCCTCCAGCCTCGTGGGCGGACGACACCTTCCTCTCCTCGCTACCTCACACGCGGTGAGTCTGTGTGGGAGGCTGATTCTTGGTGCTCCATGTCAGGCACACGGACCTTTGCCTCCCCCGAGGAAGAAATCTTCCACATGTATCAGCAATGGGACCCAGAGGTGTACATGAAGAGGGTCGGGGAGTTTGAGAACACCACCTTGCCTCGCAAGCGGGTAGCCTTTTCCCCTGACCCTGTACCTTCTGGGGGCGGCAACCGTTCTGGACAGCCTCTGCAGTCAGCCCTCAAGCCTCCTGCCCTCTCCTCCCAGGGCACCGGCTCAGGGCCCATGCCCTCCGGTGGCCCCCGTCCAGACCAAGGCCCCCTCTTGTCCCGTTCTCCCAGTGCCCCCCTTCCCCCAGGTGTACCCCCAAGCGTACCCCCCAGACAACCGTCACTCCCCAGTAAGCCGGGTGCCTACGGCCCCGCGCAAGACTGGAAGAGCGATCGGGGCAAGTACCAACCTTCTTCACCTTCGGGGCGGGGGCAGGGATGGCAACGCTCCGACTCCCCCAGGGGCCATGGTGACGGAAGGCCCCCGGGCTCTCCCCACCGCAGCGCCCCTGGCCAGGAGAAGGGGTCCGACCGAAACTGGAAGACCAGGAAGCCGGGCGACCCTTTGGGCCGCACGGACCCTGTGCCCTCCACGGACCCTCTGGACGCGGAACGCCAGCTGACAGCGGACATTGTGAACAAGGTGGTGCGGCATGCCGTACCCCTTGGGTCCCTGACCAGCCTGAACATTGCTAACGTGTTCAGTCGGGTGTGCGCACAACTGCAGGCTCTCCTGCGCAAGTCCGCACACCACCCACCGGCCACCGTCTCCCTTGTCCAACAACCCCGCGCGTCCTCGTCCCCTGATGATTGGCTGGAGGCCCTGTGGAGCAAGGCCGCACGGGTTGACCCTGCCGGCCCCTACACGCCCATGGCCCTCGCCGCTTCCGGGCACGACACGGACGGCCGCCAGTACCGCGTGTGCCGAGCCCTTATCAAGGTTCGCGACGCCGAAGGGACATGGCTCACCCTGATCGCCGTGATCGATAGTGGCGCCAGCGTCAGCATGATATCCACTTCAGCCCTACGCAAGCTGCGGTTACTGGACGTGGTGGAGCCTACCGACATGACCTTTAGTAATGCCGACGGCTCCCGTACGCCCGCCAGCGGCCACGTGCGGAATCTCTGCGTCAGTACCGGCGACATGAGCTTCTCAATCAGCCCCTTCGTCTCCAACTCCTTGGGGTATGAAGTGCTGTTGGGATGCGATTACCTGGACGCCGCCCAAGCAGACATTTCGTACAAACGGCAAGTACTGGAGTACACCAACGACCGTGGAACCCGATCTACTCTCCCCATCGACTTCATGAGCACTCCCGTGGCCCCCGTGCTAGCCTGGGAGACCGCTTCGTCCGACTACTCAGACAGCGAGATCTTCATGGTGGACGTGGCAGGTCCAAGCACCACCCCGTCTCCCCCTCCTCCACCTTCCGCTCCCGCAGACGCCGCAGCGTCGGCATCCTCTTCTCCCTCCGCCTCCCTCGCCCAGTTACGCCGCGCTCACATCCGCGCCACCATGACCCGCCTACCGAAGGACGACGCCTCAGCCAAGCTCACCATGACTCGGGTGGCCCTGGGGGCGGCAGCACGCAAGAACAGTAGCATACGGGCGGCGGAAAACGCCGCCAGAAAGCTACTATGTGAAGCCGTGACCCACTTGGCTGCTGCCAAGGCCTGCCGACTGGACCGGGACGAGTCCGCCTTCCAGGCATGGACGATGGCCGGGAGCACCTACTATGATTGGGGCGAGTGGTTGAAGGACCTGAACGCAACAGGATGTGGTACGGACGAGCGAGCCCCCTCTGGCGTGCCCGAGACGACCACCCCGCGCCGCCCCTCTGGGACTTCGAGGCGGAGGCCATCCACCGTTTCATGTACCGTGGCGATGTGGTCTTAACGCGGCCAGGCGATGTTCCCCGACCGGAGCCGCGGGAATGCGATGGGTGCAAGCTCTGGGCTGCTCAAGCCGTCAAGGACTACTTGAACCAAGTCGCCCCCAGCTCACCCTCGCCCCCGCCGACAGCCCCCGCGGAGCCACCCAGTTCTCCCCTCGCCCCTGAGGCAGAATTGGAACTGGAAGTAAGACGATTACTGCAACGGGCGGAACGGCTGGAGGCGGCTGGGGCTGAAAGCGCACGACGACATGAGGCGGACCTACAACAGCTGCGACTCCAAACCGCCCAGGCTTTCTTACCCCGCGTGAAGGAAGCCGCGGCTCAGGTCTTCCTGGTAGCGACCAGGGGAAGCCTCGAGGCGGCCAGCAGGGGCAGCTGTGAGATAACACCCGAAGAGACACGAAGCGCAGCGGAAGCACTGGGCCTGACACCATCCGCACTGGACGGCTCAACCGACACTGCACTGATGGGTCGCGCCCGGTTCCGCCTTCCCCTCGACCTCTCCGGGTTGGACGAGAGGGTCATTGAGGCGTCCCAGCTTATCAACGCTGAGGTAGAGCAGTTGGCCAATTGGGCATGCCTGGTCCTCAGGGCCTACCCGCAGCTCAGGGCCTCTGACCGCATCACTGCCCACGCCGCGCCTCTCGCGTCATCCGCCCCCCTTCCATCTCCCCTGCCCCTACTCAGCACGGCGCCAGCCCCCACCGCGCCACTCGTCGCCGAGTTCCCAGCACCAGAGGCGCCCGGGAAACAGTCCGCAACTTCGCCAAAGACCGCCGCGCCGCCCTCCCCTGGGGGAGAGGCGGCGGATCGTCTCGCATCACCCTCTTCGGACAAGGAGCCGCCCCCGCTTCGCGTACGGAAGCTCCCTCCTGACCCTGTCACGGATCCCGAGCAGTACCGCGAGTTCAAGATTGGTTGGCTACAGCAGCATGTTCACGAGAACATGATGAATGCTTCCATTTGCGAGCCCATGTCCACCTTCCTTGCCATACAGGAAATGTTGGTGTCGTGTGGCATGCGCAACATGGCGGCACGGGCCAAGATGAACCAAGCTGGCATCTACCTTCGGGCTGCTTATCAGCTGTGTTCTACCGTCGATGACATCATAGCCACCAACCGTTATGAAGTGGAGGCCTCCTACTCCCTGGGGGGGTGGAACTTTTGCCCGGACAGGGAACGATGGATGGCCCGAGCCAATGCGTAGGGCTGCGGCAACCGACTTCTACAACCCCGGGAGCCCAGCGAGCCCTCATATCCCACGGCAAGTAGCGGTGCTCAAGGAACACGAGGTCAAGTACCTGCTCACACGCCTCAGCTCGCCAACCCCCCGGGTTCCCCGCGCCGCGTGTGCCATGGGCACCGCTTTCCCCCGCTCCCGCGTCACCCACTCCAGACCTCAAGGGCCGGAGCTCAGCAATCATTGGAAAACAGCAAGGCAAGGGAAAGGGCAAACACATGGAAGGCAGGCCCGAAAGCACAAGACCGGCTATGCGGGCGGAGCAGGCATCATGATGATGACTGATGGCACGACACCGTCTTTCCTCATCCCTGACCAGCAGGGCCCGTGGACCCGCAAGTACCTCCTGCCCGCCCTCGGCTCAGACCTCAAGTGGACCGACAGCGAGGCCGAGCAGCTACGGCCACCACCTTGCATTCGCTGCCACGGACCGACTCCACCCGCCCGCCGAGGACTGAACGTGGCACGCAGGGCCACTTCCACCGCATCCTTGCCGAGTTGTCCGACGCACGTTGCCTGCTGGAGGCGGTCCAGGGACCAGCGTACGGCGAGCCTGGGATTGTGCGGGTTACAACGCATTTCCCCGAATTCTCGGATTGGCTCAAGGCCGTCAAGAGTACTGGGTGTGGACTGGGGCCCTGCTGCCCTGGATTCCGGGGATTCGGAAGCCTGTTGGCCTCAAGGCCAACTGACCTCTTCCAGCTCCTGGACCTTTCCGCCCTCATGTACGGCGCCCTGGACGACATGACAACGGAGGAGGGTGAGCTCTGGTCCGCACAAGGCAGCCGAGGAGACGCAGGTGTAGCCATGATGACGGAGAAACCGGCTTACAGGCCCCCCGTCTGGACACGCCCCCAGCTTCCCCTCGACCCTTCGGCCACACGAGTCGAACCAGAGGCATGGGA